>CM046460.1:12175603-12595603 GCA_025506415.1 Flaveria robusta | reverse complement strand
CCTTATAGTTCTTCAGATCTGAAATCAAAACAAATCAGTGTGATGCAAAATAAACACAGAATGCTAGGTAGTTCTACATCATTAATGATAGCTACGTGTAACATAAAATGTGTAAAAATTGTTAAATTTTACTAATGGATAGTCTGGCTATTGAATTTGGGCCTCTCTTGTACTTCCTTAAGCTTACCCTATGGTGCATCAAATTATTATATAGAAAGTCAGCTTTAATAATCCCAATCTCACTTCAACCCTACACTATGTTGGGTTAATCGGGTTTCGTTCACGGATTACACGGGTCACCGTTTAGCAGGTCTGCTGGTGAATTGGTCATGAATTAAAGTTGTGGATCAGTTCACGGGTTTAACAGATTTTAGTTTTAATTATTTTAGTTTAATGTGTCAAAGGTGGTGGGTTTGTTCTCCTGGCTTTTAGGAAGTTCACATAGAGGTTGCCTTTTCTTTAGGATCAAGTTTGTTTGTTTCTATTTAATGTAAACTTTGTAATTAGTGAAGTGAGTTCAAGCAGTAACACATTTTTATATTACGTAAGTGTTGTGTGTGTGTTTCAAGGGGCCTGAAACCAACACACTAACCTATAACGCACTTGACGAGCATCAAGTGAGCACTTTACGCAACTGTATAGATCCTAAACCAACTCAAACACATACATGAAATAAAGTGTCTCTACCAACACTTATTATATTGCAATCTAACAGTATGATATGATACATATAGAATTTAAAAAGAAAATTTAAAACCATAAAATGTGGTTGGATGAAAAACAGTATCATATCAGCATCTACTGAAATCATCATTAGCATAGACTTAGGGCTTGTAAGGTAGTAAAGAATCACCAGAAAAATGCACGCACGACGCCGAGAACTTCGCTGGAAAAATAGGTAGTCGTCCTTTTGGGAGAAGGTTTCCAGAATGGGTTGTAAATTATGTAGCAAAGATGTAACAGCGATGAAACCTTGCAGACATGTGTAAATAGAGAATGCAAAAGGATTGTTTGTGGATGAACGTGATTGGACAATAGAATCACTCTCACCATTACCTTTGATGTAAAAACGAATGGCTTCGATTTACAAAATTAATGTTTCTTCTTTTTAAATAGATAGGATAATATCACTAAAAACCAAAAATAAAATACATTCGATCACTTTAAATTAATTCAAAAAATAAAATAAAATAAATTAAATTATCTAAACTTAATTCCGGTTACTTGGTTACCAGAAAATGAACTATGCTACCGATATACTATCCAACACATCAGTAGTGTGATAGACCAAATAATAGCTCAGTTTAAAAACTGATCCTGTAATACTTGTAAGTAATTAAACATGTGCACACTACTAGAAAACTAACCTGCTATTGACAACGATTCTGATTAGAAATTTGTCAAGAAAATATTGTTTCTGAGCAATTTCCAATAAAATAAAGTTGTCGAAAATTGTAGTTAGAAGAATTTTTTGTTTAATACTTTGTATAACTTCATTATAAATGAACTACGATAACTTTACCAACTTTTATATATATATGTGTGTGTGTTTGTATGTATATATATATATGTGTGTTTGTGTATAAGAAAGGAAACAAATGAGAACTTACTTTTTTTGTGAGAACTTTAATAACTAATCTGAGCCACTAGTTTTTAATGGTAAAAATGGTAATTAATAAAAACAAAATAAAAAAATTATAAAACGAAAAATAACATAAAAAAAAATAAAAACACAAAAATGTTTCTCTCGTTTTTTTTTTCATAAAAAATAAATTTTTTTTTACAAAAATAAAAAAATCTAGTTTTTTTTATGAAATTCATTTTACATATGTGTAATACTAGATTTATACATATGTAAATCTAGTATTACACATGTGTATAACCAGACTTACACATGTGTAAAAAATGGGTAGACGATTTTAAAAAAAAAAGTATATTAATATGGTAGGCGTTGGAAAGATAAAAAATACTTAAATTAATGGTGAAATTTTTTAGAAAAAATAATATCGTGAAAAAAAGTTATGAATATTTTTAAAAAATGGTGAAAATGACATGTGGTTTGAATGTAAATACAAATGAAGCTGAAATAATAAAGGATATAAAATTATAATTTTAATGGTTAACTACGTTTGAATTAAAAATTAAATATAACAGTTATTCGAATTGCATGAAATAAGGAGTTACCGAAACAAACTTAAATTGCTATGACAAAATTACCCGTATAGTCTACTAAGCAAACAGTCCACATGGCGAAATAATATAGGTTCTCATGGTTTTGACGAAATAATAGGTTTGTATATGATCGTACTCTTGTGTATATATGTGTATATATGTATTCATCTATATCTATTACCTCTAATAAATCAAGGTTTTCTAGAGACACGTGTCAATCAACAAGGTCTTCTACGGACACGTGACAATCATCAAGAGCCTCCCCCATTGAGTTTTCCCGCCTAGAATATATTAAATGTGATTGCACTTAATTTTGGAAGCTTTGATTTTTAATTTAAAGAATGCATTTACTAATCATTTTAAAAAAACAATCAACAGTTACCATAATTAACATTTTAGATAGTTTTTCATATTAGAAATTGATATAATTTAAGTTTTAAATTGTTTACATATTAAAATTTAATATCAAATAAAGTCTATTAAATTACTAATTATACGTGAACTTATTAATGTTTAAATAGTCTTAAAATTTTCATATATATATATATATATATTAAAGAAGTAATTGTTTCAAAATTAACACCATAGTGCAATAAAAATACAATAAATTGTCATTCATTTAAATTAAAACTAAAAATTAATATTAATATTTAAGTTAAAGACAATTTATAATCAAAATTATACGATAAATTATCATTCATTATAAACAATTTATGCCCTAAAATGGCAAATTGTTTTAGAAACAAAATTCAATGATGTATAAACAAAAGATATTAAAAAGTTGATACTATAATAATCTTGGGATTTAGACATTATTTTAAAAAATCAATATAAATATGATCAAGATCATCTTTGTATTTTTAAATGGATAATTTAAAACGGTGAGTTAGGGACTTAAAGATAAAATTACTGTTTTTTGTTTACTCATATCGTTTTATGAAATTACTTAACAAAAATAGAACTAAAAGCTTTTAATATTTTGAATGACCTTTACATGAACAAATATGACCTCACAATTAAAGTAAGAATAATTAGACTTTGAGAAAAAGTTAATGTTCACAAGGAATGAAGGTGAAATATATTTATGGATGAGCAGGTACATATTAATTTAATTTAATTATTTTATTATATCTATTATTAAAAATTTTAATGCTTAAATTTGTAATTAAAATATTTTTGTTGTAATTCCAAGATATCAAAATACAACCCAACGTATGAAACATAATATTTTATAATGTTTAAAAATGATCTACATGAAAATAATTTTTTTTATTCATAAGTCATTACTTAATGAGAAATGTTTAAAATTTAAACATTTTGATAATGAACATATACTATGCTTAAATTTTGAAATAACGATTACAAAACGTATCAACTTTCTAGGCTTCAAATATGGTTTTGACTTAAATAACTTTCAATCTATTTTTGATCGTTTCATTTCTCAAAAATCTAAAAATTATTTTTAAAATTTTTACACTAACAATATGTAATTTATAGAATCGGTGTATATTTACATCTTACCATGTAAACATAAAAAGTCAATCTAAATTTAAATCTGAAATCTTGCAATATATTATTTTCATCAGCCACATGGCACTCCCCTGTTACTCCTCAAAAAACAAATTCCCGCCTAAACTAATATATTATTTTAGTCGAGTTTTTTAATTTAAGAAAGTAAATTAATAACTTATTTGTGATTAATTTAATTTTTAATATTATCAACTAAAATCATGTAATCATATGTTATTTTGAATTATACATACTTTTTTTGTCAAATAAGATTTAATTTAAAAAAGTTAAAGAAAAACATTTATTGATATATTAATATATTTTGGGTTAGTGTCAATTTAAGACCACTAATTTTTTTATTTTACACGGGTTAATTGCATGTTATATTATCCAAAAAAGTATTCGAATATATATAACTTAAAAATATAACTTTTTATTTTTATTTGTTTTATATAATATGTAAATTAATCATATGAACTATTTATACATTTATGAATTATATAGTTTTCATATATATTTTCAGCCCGCGTATTACACGAGTACCTAACCTATATATCTATAATAAAAGATTAATATTTTTGACGCATAAGACCACTTAATTGTCACATGGTAAAACATAAGAGCACTTATTATTTGTTTTCCCACCCATACTTTGTTTTTTATTTTTAAAAAATTACATAAATAGATATTTGAGTAATTTGAATTACTAATCTATCCATTGACCCCTTAATTTATGGAATTAACTATTGATCCCTAACATCTCTCCATGTATTTATAAATTTTAGTTATTATGTTTTTTAATATAATAAATATTGATAATTTATATATTTATTTTCATTGATTTCTATTTTTATAATGTTATATTTTTTAAAATACTATAGGTTATATATATTGATTATATTTAGTTGCAGCACATAATTTATAATTTATTATGCAATAATTGTAATTTAATTTATTGTTCCGACCCGTGAACCATGGGTCTATAGGCTAGTATATGTATATATAGGAGAATAAACGGTTGTTAACCCACTTTTATTGTAATAACCGGTTAACAATAATGTAACGAACAGTAACACCATAATTGTGAAGTGTAAATAACTTTTACACTGCGTACACTCTTAATGTAACAATTTTCCTCCTATTTTTAAAATTTTCCTCCTCTTTTTAAATCACACTTTTTTAAAAAACTTCTTATCTTTTTTGTATGATGTTATATATTTATACAAATTAAATTATTAAATATATTATTTTAATATACTTAATTCGAGTATAGTTTTGTTATGTTTTTAAAAAATATTTTTTAACGTTCATTATGTACAACTAGTTTTATCATTAGGCCACTAGTTGAGTTAATAGGTTATTAAAACAAACAAGTTTTAATATTAGTTCTCTATCCGATATATATACACACACATATATATACATACATATACATATATATAGGGTCAGGTTATTTTAAAAACTTACCTTTAAATGAGAACTATTACATATATAACTCTTCAATTGATTATTTATATTACATATATGTAAATATGTAAATATTACTAAATGTATTAATATACTTTGTACAAACATATAAAATTTAAAATAAAGTTAAGTTCTATTTACATATACAAAACATAAACGCATTGACTCTATTAAAATGTATCACTTGTATAAATATATTTTTTACAATTTAGATAAAATATTTTTATTATAATAATTGATGAAGATTAAAAAAAACTAAACATAAGCTTTTTAAATTGCATCATAGAAATTGTGTATATGTTTTACGCTACAGAAAACAATAAAAATTGATATAAGCTTTTAAATTAAAAACCAAATATATTCGTCATGTATTAAGTTGAATATTAAATTAATAAAAATATCGACAAACACTTTTTAAAATGATGAACACAATAATCAAACCTTGTTTTAAACTTGAATACTCTCTTAGTTGAAAATATAGTATATTCCACGAAGATTAATATATTGAGTTGGTTCGTCAATGATTTTCAATAAATAATTTTGATGTCAAAAAATTAAAATCAGAGGAAAATTAGGAGGAGTTCATTACATGCAAATCTTGATCTTTATTTTAATATACTAGTGGGTTGGCCTGCGCAATGCTGCAGGTGCCACCAAAACTCTTTTCCGGCATGCCTTAAACTACATTTTTGTCCTCGAAAAGATTACGCAAACTTAGTGAAGAAGCAAAATTAAATAGTCGGCAATGATTAATTTGCATAATGCAAACTTATAATCAAACAAATGCATATAAAAACCACGTGAATTATAAAAGACTTCACTTACATCTGATGCTTAATATAATGTAGATCTCACTCTAGTACCATTTTAACCCGTTAGGTTTACAGTCTCCGTTATATTAAGAACCTCTGATGATGACTCAAAAGACGGGTTTCATGCAATATTAGCATAACCTTGTTCGTAACTCGTAAGTGAATATATGCCCAAGTACAGCTCATTAACTGGCATTAACAACTTTTCAATAATCCATGTATTTAGCTGACAAGTTTACATTCAACCCTCTCTAATTTTAGCATATTACCCTCTTTTTTATTCTACTTTAATCATAAGTTCATAACAACCTAGCTGGCATTCCCTTCTTGCTTTACACCTCTTCATGACCCATCCTTGCTTGAACACAGTCAAAACCTTATTAACCAAGAGCATATCATATCATAAGCAACTAGCATGCTCGAACCAATTAAGAACATAAACCCACATAATCATGAGTGTTTGAGTTCATGTGTATGTATATGTGTCCTCTATAAGGTTGTGTCAAAGACTTTATGTTTAAGAACTACATGTTAGAACCCATGATAGACATGGTGCTTTTCAACCCCACTAAACCTATAGAAATAGACATGTTTGAATGGCCTCTGCTATCAAGATTGTTGGAAGCCAAAAGTAGCCATAACTTTTTTCAAATGAGAATGATAAGTATGGGGGTATATGAGCAGAGAAAAAAAGCATATATAGAACCACCTGCAGCGAAAATTTAAAGGATGGAAATCAATCATTAGAATAACAATAAAACCATATTCTCAAGGTGGCTACTTGGCCGGGTTGAGTAAGAGGCCAAAACATGCAACTTTCTGTAACAACAAATAACTAAACTGTTCATCCTTTGAACAAAGCGGTCACACATTCAATAAGAATATATTAGTTATGATTTTTAAGGCAGGGGTAGTCCTTACCAAATAATATTTGGGCATGTCCTCTAGATCTTCATTGTAGGCGGCCTTAAGCTTGAATCGGATCATGAAACTAACCCAAAGAGTAGACACTAATGTAGCGAAAGATGGTGTCAATGTCGTCTTTCATTATAAAGCTACATATTAATCTTACAGCTAAAACAGCAGGTGTATGTTCTTGTGTATGTAATGAAGGCCTGCAACTGAATAATACATCTAACTACCTTAATTCCATAGAACAATAAGTTCAAAATAACATAAAAGCAGACCATAAATAAAGATTGTATGCACACAACATTAGATCATAGAAAGCAAATAACTTTATAAAACAAGCAAATTAACGTAAATATATATACTCATAAAGAAATGACATTAATCATTAGAAAAGGTAGAAAACACCAATATATTTACTTGCTAAGAAATGATAATCTATGAAAATCATTCAAACTGCTATAATAATTTAAAAAATTAGCAACATATCATTCTTAAGAATTCCAGATGATATCTAATTAAACAAATTAGCAAGATATAGTTATCAAGAATTCAAGATGATCATAGTTTGAAATAAACTGATTGATATCTACTATTGTTTTCACTCTGCTGAAATCATACCTAAATCATTAACTTTTGGTGAATAAAACAGTAGCTTGTAGTAAACTTTAACGTGCGGGACTCGTACATGTAGCTAGATTCTTATTAGCTTAAATTAAATGTTCTTATTTGATTAAGAAAACTTGGACCCTGTTTTCCATGTAACTTAGGGAAGTTTATTAACGATTATGGATAAACGTACACCTTCTCATAAATTGATGCGCACATTAAGTTATTTAATTCCATGATTATCAAAGAATATCGTGTTACCTTGCATAACGTGCGACCATGCAAGATGCAAAACCTCAATCCCTTCCTTTCATGAGCCACCATAAAATTAGGCAACCACATTATTTGACCTTTTCTGGTTTTGCCTAGTCTTATTTTTTTGTTAACTCCATTTAATAGCGTAGTGTTTGCCAATACATATTCTTCATTGGCTAGACTGATCATGACACTTAATTAAACCCATTGTACATGTTTAATTTAAATGCTACAATGAAACATTACAGATTTAATAGGAAAAGATGTATTTTTCCTCCAACTTACAACAATAATTTAACCTAATTTGATAGCTCAAAAATCATCGGTATACAGTCACATACCGTTCACACAGATTGAAAAAAAATGATGCAAATTTGGTGTAATCTTCACAAAAACTAAGAACTTAAACACGTAACCACCTCAACAGAAATAACACCAATATTTATTACTGCAATTGACGACTAATATGTTGTTGTATAAACAAAGCATCTTTACACAGCACAAATACATCAAACATAAGTTTATGCTGAACATGTAAGTTTGAGGAGAATAAGATATGATTTTAACTTATTTCCATTTACTAAATAAAGAAAATGTTAATGTTATGAAAAGAACATATATATACTTACAATAGTGATGTGTTTAGGTAACGATAATGAGAGGCTGAGAGCTACATGCCTGCATGATTATAATCATAGCAAATTTATCCAAGTCATACAAATTAATGTCATATATGAGTATTATTATGAAAAAACAAATGAATGGTATGTCACTATGTGTGTAACAAACATACCAAGTTTGAAGTAGCCATTCCAACAGTAGTAGACAGAATGGTCATAACCTAAAGTCAATGCATAGACTTCTAAGACTTCAAACAAAAGAAGTTGTTATCTACAAATATTGACTAAACCACAATTACATAAAACAAAATTTAAAATTAGAGATGAAAGGCAATTTGCCAAGACATGTGTCCTAGGATCCATCTACAAAACCATAGAAATTTGAGAAAACTTTACTACTGGTAATGATGCTGGAACCATGATACGAACACTATGTAAATGTTTATCTATAAGCATATAAACTAAAAAAACAAGTTTGGATCAACATAGTGAAATCAGAATAAGTTCCAACGATTATTTATTTTATTTCAAGCCAACATATTTAAATAACGTAACCATTACATGTAAGTTCCAATGGAGGTAGAAAAAGGCAAGATTGAAGCAAACACACTCGATGCATAAAAACATGAGTAAAAAACAAACTTAAAAAATAAACACCTGGTATTTTACCAAGTGCAGTTGTTGCACAAAAAGCAAACCTGGTTTTCTATGAATTTGATATAAAAACTATCACAACCATAAAAATGTTTGCAGGTAAAAATCTGAAATTATACAAAGATTTGTCCTGAGATGATCAAACTTTTGCATACTCCTTTTCCGCTTCTATAACCTTTCTTTCATCATGTCTATATCCACTCAACATCAAAGGCAAAAATACTATACATATGAAAATTTTAGAAAAGCAGTTGAAAAATTCAAAAGTTTTAAATCAAACATAAACATAGCCTGTAACGATGAAGCTCTCAAGACTTCAGATTTCAATATAATAATTAATAAAATAATCAAACATTAACCACTTTTTGTTTAATCCTTTTACGGTTGTTTCAGTCTAACTCATTGACCCATTACAAGTGAAGCTGTAATCTGACCTATTAACATCAAACTACAATTTGCAATGTCATATTTAATTATATAAAAATATGTACATGCAAGGTGCAAGAAAACATTCATTTCATTCTTAGGTTGTTGACGATGTGTGTTGTTATTAGTAAATCTCATTTCAAAAGTTAAGTAAAGCGCATGAATGGAGTATCTTGTAAGCCTGCAAATGTGAAACAACCAACCCTATAATTACAACTAACAGCAACTCAACTCAGTAACCCACAAACTATAGCTGCTTAAAACTTGACAAACACAACACCCAACTTAAGTATAATCATCATCCATCTCTGTTATTAAACGAACTTTCTATAAGGAACAATTAGCTGAAACTGAAAAGAAAATCAACACATAGTGTTTTAAGAACCCTATAAATTGACCCTTACGACATAAATTGCCGTTTTTGGTTCTTCAACCGTTCAAGGTCGTACCTTGCAGTTCCAGGTCCATCTCAATCCACGTTTGAGTTGAAATATATGATCCATAGCCCAAATCAAACAATACAAACCTGCATCATTTCTTTTGTATTTGTGAAACTCAAATGGAACAAAATAAAAAAAAGAAATCAACCTAAAAAAGAAACAGAGCATTATCCAGTGATCTGAACCTCTATACGCAGAACATCAAACATGATTTTCGTTTGAATCGAACCCCTTGTCTAGGATTGAAGCCAGAACCAAATTCAGATCCATATCCAAATCAAGAAGCAGCTAGTCACCGGTCCTCCGGGTCATCAACTTCATCTGCTTGTTTGGGGGTTGCCATTTTTTCCACTCAACAAAGTCATCCACCGCATCCTCTGTCTCTCGGTTCTTTCCTTCTACCATGTATCTAGGAACAGAGCGCTGAAGAGAAACAGGGAGGCCACAACGCCAGGAGAGAACCAAAAAAGGCAAACGACTGTGTTTGCCACTGTCGCCGCCGGTGGGCATACGATTGGGTGTTTGGCGCTATATATACATGTGCGGTGGGGAATACAATCAGCAAAGGGGTATGAATGGGTTCTTCAATGCCCATTAAAATACCGAGTGAATCCTTCAATTGCCGCTTGAAGGGAGCCGGGAGCCGGGAGGTCAGGGATACGATGTGTACGCAGGAGATGACGGAAACCGAAGAAGAAGACCTATAACGGCGCGTCTTACAAATTTAATGAAATTACTATTTTGCCCAATGTTATGTATTATATAGCAGAAAAGATGAAAAATCTCCGATGATATAAAAAATAATCAAAATCAAATTTATTGAAATTACCTAAAATAAATAAGATTTATTAGGAAGTTACAAATCATTAAAATGTTAATTTACATTCTTACCCTTCATTAATAACTAAAAAAAATTAAATTATCTTATGATCAATGGTTAATATTAGTTTTCGCACAGTTCTTACGATCTCTAAGGTCCTGAAAAATCCCGACCATATATATCTATATATATGTATATATGTGTATATATATATATATGTATATATGTGTGTGTGTATATATATATATATATATATATATATATATATATATATATATATATATATCATACTAGGCATATTTGTGTGAAGCATCGATACCCATACGTAAAATGAGCTTATATTGTTCTTAAAGTGTATGTGTGTATATATATATATGTACGTACGTGTTTGCTTATAAACCAAGGCACATACATACATATGTTGGGAATCATTTGTCAACTTTAACCTGTTAAAGTTACTAAAAATAAAAACTTTTTAATCTCAAAGAGTTAGCGGAAACATTTAATGATTAATCTTATTAATCAAACCCAAAACAGGTGTTCAATTGCATGCATATAAACAATTAACAAACATACATTGGTAAAGATTATACATTGACGACAAAGTTCAAAATATTACATCTCAGGAACAATCAACGACCTAGCTAGATGATTTGCATCATAAAAAGTTTCAAGCTTTGCAACATTTTCTACCCGAAGCAAATTACGACGACAATGGCAACACAAGGCGGTCAGATTCATGCGTTGGTGTGGTGGTGGTAGGTGGCCGAAACCGAGGGGAGTGTTGGCCAAGTTGATAGCAACAAGGGGATGGGGATAAGGGTTTCCTTAATCCTACATTTATATTAGAACTATCTATATATTTAGCCCCGTAGTATGTTTTGGTCCTTTCAATTATTAAATTTTAATAATTGTTATGTAATTAAATTTTAATTGCATATGAACACTTATGGTTTTACTATTAACCTTTAACTATGTAAAACCATTTAACCCTTTAAGAAACATGTAATTAACAAATAATTAATAATGTTTAATCTATTTTTAATTATTTATTTCATTAAATAATTAATCACCATCAATTAAATAGTAATTTGTGATTCATAACATTAAACCACTACATGTTATTACTTTTTATTGCCCAAGATGCAACTCTTTGAATAGTACATTGATAGTAACATTGATATTATCCATTATTAGACATTTGATGTTCAACATATTCCCACTTGGACGATTAGTCGACTAATTATATCAACATAGACATTAGTTGATGCCTACTTATATCTCACTGCCCCTAGCAAGGTATGACCATTTATAATCATCAATTATTTCATTGTGTTCAAGTTACTCCTTACTTAACCAAGTAATACAACCATGGTAACATTATCAGTTTATCCTTTCTGTAACGAACATTCGTTGAACATAAGACATGGATCATATTTTATTCTTATATATTGTATAACTATCTAGTTCATGTTTAAAATATAAAGTGGTCTACTCTTAGTTTGAGTTTGGCCACGCATTCAACACCAGCTCAAATCAACAAAGATGCCAAAATGTCCACCTCCTACTTTAATAGAAGAATTAAATTCCATTGATCACATAGAAAGCCCACTTAACCTTGATTTATTTCCAACCGTTTACCTATATAACTGCCTTTAATAGAATAAAGTTAGATAAGGCCAAAGAACAACCTTTAGTTAAAGTTGGTTCAAGTATAAGTCTTGGGTCGAAGGATAGATAGATCGTACTGTTTTCAAAAATTCTTATGACTTTGATCAATAAAGAACCTTTTGAAGCGATTTACGTCCTGATATCATTCTCTAATGAATATCAATGAATATCAATAAATATTGGTCCTCAATTATTTGCGTTTTTATTTATATGAACCAACCAATTATTCAATATAATTTTAATTTAAACTGATTCCTTTGAATCTAACTGACTATGCACATTTAGAATATAAGATTCAGTGATTCTTAAACATACACAAATTCAATCATAGAATCATATGTTTATAAAGCATTTAACCATTAAATCCAAATAAGCAACCAATGTAACTGTTAATGTTTGAAAGCACCAAATACTAATGCAGATCAAATCCACTGCCTAGCAAATCTAAGCCATTTATTTACATGCTCCTCATGTTTAGCTTGAGGCATAAGCTTAGTACAGGGATCCTTTACATTTTGATCTGTGTGAATCTTGTTTATTATGATGTCTTTTTATTTCAATACTTCCCTTATATAGGGAACTGTTTGAGTATGTGCTTCATCTATGATGTAACCTTGGTTTCTTTGCTTGTGCTATGACACTAGTGTTGTCACATAATATCTTGTAAGGATTGAAGAAGAGGCTAATGCAACCAAAACACTCAAGGTGCTTCGTACATGCATGCACTTTATGCATGATAAAAGTTACTTTGAAAGTTTTACACACTACAAAGAAAATACACTAAGTGTAAAATCTTCCGAAGCCAAAGACCAAATCTTCCGAAGCCAAAGATGAAGTCTTCCGAAGCTTAGAAGACAAAGTCTTCCGAAGCCATAAAGATAGAAGATTGATTTCTTCTGAGGACAGAGAAGACATGCTTTCTCTGATCAACTTTTTCAGAAAGCTGATCAACTTTCCGCTGCCACTCAAAAGACTCACCAACTTACATAAGTGTTCTAAATCTCTCCTCCGTTTGAAACTGATTGCAATTAAACCCCTTCAACGGTCCTGCAAGGTATCAGAGCAATCCAGGCTCTTGATTGTACGATCTCACCATCTTAGATCTCTCAGTTTTCACACAACACTTAACAACTCAAATGGCAGCTCTCACAAAGGCTCATATGGAAATTGGCACTATGACAAAGTCCCCAATAATCACTCCTGAAGACTTTGATACTTGGTGTCAAAGAATGGAAGGCTTCATCAAGTCACAAGACTCCAGGATGTGGGAATCTGTTGTCTCTGGACCTTACATTCCATGCACCTCTTCAGCTGCTGTTGGAGGTGGCATGATACCAAAAGAGGTAGCTGACTATTCTAAAGAAGATAGAAAGAAGATTGATATCGACCAAAAAGCCATGACTGCCCTCCAAACTGCTCTTCCAAACTGCATTTATAGGGGCTTCAAGAAGTGCAAAACTGCCAAGCAGTTATGGGATGCACTGAAGCTCATGTATGAGGGGTCCTCTGAAGCAAAAGAAAACAAAAAGGACCTCTTAAAGCAGCAGTTTGAGAATTTCACCTACAAAACAGGGGAAACCATGACTCAACAATACTTCAGGTATGTTGAGATTGTGGACACTCTAATGGATGTTGGAGTAACTCTTGAAAATAGGGACATTGTATGGAAGTTTATGTCCTCTCTTCCTAGACAGTGGACCCATTAATGTGTTGTTATCAAGAGGACTGAGAACCTCAAGACTCTTACTCTTACAGAGTTGTATGGTATTCTTAGTGGCTGCCATATGGAGATGAACATGCAAAATCCATCTGGTAACTCCAGCAATGAGCAGAGTTCAGCTGTTCATGTGGTTGAAAGGATTGCAGAGAACCATAGCATCATATCATCTGCTACCCTGACAACTCACTAAAAGGTCCTTTCATCACCTTTCCTGAGACACCAAGGGAGAGCTACATCCAAGGAAGTCCATTCCAAGAGACAAGCTCTTCTCATGCTTTTGTGTCTGTTGATGAGAGTTCAGGCAACTTTCTCTTCACGCTTGAAGACCTGGACTGTATCCATCCAGATGATCTGGAGTACATGCAGATAGTCCAGCAGATGGCTCTTCTCACTCACAGAGCCAAGAAATTCTATAAGAGAACAGGGAGGAAGTTTCCTAGCAATGCAGCCAGTGGAAAGTTTGGATCGGACAAAAGCAAAGTAAAGTGTTTCAATTGTAACCAAATGGGAAACTTTGCTAGAGAGTGCAATGCACCTAGAACTAATGGTGGCTAGGCACAAACCAGACCAAACTACACTGAAGGAGCCACCTAGAATGAGAAGCCAAAGCAGCAAGCTGCAGTTGCTGTTGAAGAAGGAGGCTTTGACTGGAGCTTTCAGGTTAAAGATACATCTCCAAACCAAGCACTGATGGCAGATCATGATGAAGCCAAGGTATTGGAACATCTTTGTACTCCTGAATGTATTGCTAAAGTTAACAGATATGGGTCCTATAACTTAGAGATGAGATCTGATCTTGAGTCTTTAAATATCTTAAAATCTGATTTTAAAAGAGCCAAAAATAGGTATAAACTAAATATAGAAGATTTAGAGAAAACCATTTCCACTCTTAAACATGAACACACAAACTACAGGACTCAGATCAAAGATCTCATCACTAAGTTAACTAAATGTCAGGCTGAGCTTATGATCAGCAAAGCCCGGGCAGAAAAATGTATTCTTGAAGAAGAGACCTTCAAGAACATGATATCCTCATCTTTGCATGCCAAAGTTCGTTATTAGAATAAGCAGGGACCGGGATCTACTGAGATAGCTCCTCCACACTCTTTACTATCTGTAAGATCTTCAAGGTGTGAAACTTGTGAAGATGAGCTTCCCCTCATAGACCCCATGAGTGAAGAGGAGATAGTGAAGGGTGGATCTGAGAAGAGTGAGGAAGATCATCCTAAGAAGGGTCACTATTCTCCTGAGGAGAGAAATACAGTTGGGATGACCAAGTCCAAAAGAAAGAACTTGATCAGAAAAGCCAAGAAAAAAATCCAAGAAAGCTCAAGAGATCAAGTCCACTTTCAGCTCTAAGCAGAAACAAGTTATCTCTGCAGGATTTGAAATGGTGAAGGCTGAAAACTCAACTATTGATCCTAGTACCAGGGATTCTAGTTCTTGTAAAATTCATCCAAGCATCAAGAAGAAGACTGATCAGTTGTGTACCACTACTACACAGCTTGAACCATCCATATCCAACAACAAGTCACACCCTAAAAGGCTTACTACTTCATCTGTGAAGACGAAGATGGAAATGGAAAGTGATCAAAATTAGTCTTGCTCTAAAAGGAAGACTTCCAGAAGAATGCAGATGGATTGTATCATGTGTGACAGTACTTCTCATCTGGCTAAGGATTGCATTTACAATCCTAAGAGCACTGTCCACATGATCAAGAAGAAAACTTCTGAGAAGATTAAGAAGAAGCCAGCTTCTGAAGGAAAATCTTTTCCTTTAGGAAGCTCCAAAATAAAAAAGAAGACAAGTGAAAACTTGCCTTCGGAAGAAAAGTTGGTCTTGGAAGAAAGTAATGCTTCCGAAGTACTGAAGTCTACTACAGTGATAGCAAGATCTTTCGAAGGTCCAGTCTTCAAAACTTCCGAAGTTGTCAAAACTTCTAAAGTATTGAAGGTCAAGTTTAAGCTTCCAAAGATGGTGTGGAAGACAAAAAAAGGCCATGTGACTTAAATTTCTTCATCAACAACAGTTGCTGGTCCACAAAGCTTGAACATAGGATCAATTACTGTTGCATTGTCTTCTGTTGATGTTAATAAGACCAAGATCAGCAAGGCTTGGGTTTCTAAATGTAACTAATCATCTCTTTTTGTGCAGGAACAGCTAAAGACCAATAGGAATGTATGGATCATTGACAGTGGCTATTCTAGGCACATGACAAGCAATAGCTCTCTACTCCAAAATTTTGAGAAAATTGATGGAGGGCCTGTTGCTTTTGGAGGAGATGCAGGAGGTTATATTACTGGAAGTGGCATGGTCACAAATGGTAAGCTCAGCATTGAGAAGGTTAATTTCGTCAAGGAGCTTGGATACAATCTATTGAGTGTATCCTAATTTTGTGATCAAAGACACAACATGCTCTTTACTAACCATGAGTGTATTGTTCTCAAGCCCGGGGTGGTCATTCCTTAGGAGCACATACTGCTCAGAGCCCCCAGGAAAGGGAACATGTACAAGATGGATTTGCAGGAAACTTCCCCTTCAGCAGAAGTGTCTTGCTTTATGTCTAAAGCAAATAGTGATGAGTCTTTTCTCTGGCATAAAAGAATGTGCCATGTAAACTTTAAAAATATGAATAAATTAATTAAGAATGAATTGGTAACTGGAATGCCAAAGAAAGAGTTTACAAGTGATGATCATTGTGTTGCATGCTTGAAAGGGAAGCAACACAAAGTGTCTCACAAGCCAAAGGTAAGAAATTACATCATTACTCCCCTACACTTGTTACATATAGACCTTTTTGGCCTCACCAGTGTAATGAGTCTAGGAAGGACCTCATATTGTTTAGTGATCACAGATGATTTCATTAGATTTACTTGGGTCTTTTTTCTTAGAACTAAGGAGGAGACTCCTGAAATCTTGAAGAATTTCATTCTAAAGTTTGAGAATCCATCTGATCAAAAGGTCAAGATCATAAGATGCGATCAAGAAACTGAATTTAAGAACCAAATCCTTGATACATTTTATGATACAAAGGGTATTACAAGACAATATAGTACTGCTAGGACTTCTCAGCAAAATGGTGTTGCTGAGAGGAGAAACAAGATAATAATTGAAGCTGCAAGAACCATGTTGTCTGACTCTAAACTGCTTATCACCTTCTGGGCAGAAGCAGGGAACACTGCTTGCTATGTGCAGAACAGAGTTTTAGCAGTTAAGACTCATGGTAAGACTACTTATGAACTGTGGCACAAAAGAAGACCTTTCATTGGTTTCCTCAGATCATTTGGATGTCCTTGCACAATCTTGAATACCAAAGATTAGATAGCCAAATTTGATGAGAAATCAGATGATGGATACGTTATTGGATACTCTTGTCAAGCTAAGGCTTAAGAGTATACAATCTCAAAACTAGAGTAGTTGAGGAGTCAGCCAATATGACTTTCAATGAACACACTTCTTGTGTGAGAGGTTCTGGTCCAGATTGGCTGTTTGATCTTGATTTGGTTACCAACTGATATTATCAAGTCTTGTGAGAATGTTTCAGGATCTATAGGTTGCTTATCAACAGAAGATCCTGACCCAAGATTTGAGCTGAGAAGACCTTCAAATCAAACTAATTCAGCTCCAGTGGTAACAAATTCTACAGATGTAGCTCCTATCAGCACAACCATGACAAATCCAGCTGAAACATCTGAGATGCCTTCAAATTCTAGCTCAGAGGCACAAAACTTAAAGTAAGGAGCTTCAAATGTAGAAGGAAGTGGTAGTGGTGACAGTGATTAAGAATTTCTTGATGCTGACAATCACTCCATGGAAGACAACATCAATAATATCACACACTCATTGGATCAAATCTCTCTTGATAGGTGTGATGATGTGGTGGGAGATTCTTCACTGTCTGATCAAAATTTTTCAAATTTAGATCTCTCAAATCAACTTGCTGTGATCCCTCAATACAGGATCCACAAGTCTCATCCCACCACAAACATCATTGGAGATGTTGAAAAGGTGGTAAGAACAAGAGGACAAACCCATGACAAAAATGTTTGTCTCTACTCTTGTTTTCTATCCCAGGTAGAGCCAAAGAAAGTTGAGGAGGCTATAAAGGATGGAAGTTGGGTTGAAGCTATGCAGGAGGAGCTACTTCAATTCAAAAGGCAAAAGGTTTGGAACCTATGTCCTATTCCTTCAGGGAAGACTACCATAGGAAACAAGTGGGTGTTTAGAAAGAAGTAGGATGATAGAGGACTTGTCATCAAAAACAAGGCAAGACTAGTTATTCAAGGATATACTCAAGAGGAAGGGATTGACTGCACTGATGTCTTTGCTCCAGTAGCAAGACTTGAAGCTGTTAGGATATTTCTAGCTTTTGCTGCATCCAAAAATTTCAAGGTCTACTAACTTGATGTCAAGTGTGCTTTCTTATATGGGGTGATTGATGAAGAGGTGTATGTCAAACAACCACCAGGCTTTGCAGATCCAGATCATCTTGATTATGTCTGCAAGCTTGATAAAACTATTTATAGGCTGCACCAAGCTCCAAGGAAGTGGTATGAGACTCTATCTCAGTACCTATGTCAACATGGATACAAAAGGGATACTATAGATGGAACTGTCTTCATGAAAGGAACAGGAAATGATTTGATGCTGGTTTAAGTGTATGTAGATGACATTATCTTTGGGTCAACTAATCCAAGGCTCTGTAAAGACTTTGAGAAGCTGATGAAGAATAGATTTGAAATGAGTGCCATGGGAGAACTTAATTTCTTTGTAGGAATTCAAGTGAAGCAGGTTGACAATGGCATCTTCATAAGTCAGTCAAAGTATATTCAGGACATACTAACAAGATTCAGCATGACTGACTATAAGGTTGCAAGGACACCCATAGCAAGAAACCACTCCCTTGGACCTGATCTTAAGGAGTGTGTGGATGAGCATCTCTACAGGGCTATGATTGGGTCTCTTATGTAGGCCTGATATCATGTTTGCCACATGCATTTGTGCCAGATATCAAGCCAACCCCAAGATGTCACACCTGGTTGCTGTCAAAAGAATTCTAAGATATCTCAAAGGTGCTCCATCACTAGGCCATTGGTATCCAAAGAACTCTGACTTTAGTCTGTATGCATATACAGATAGTGACTATGGTGGCTACAACATGACTGCAAAGTCTACATCAGGGGGATGTCAATTTCTGGGTGGAAGGATAGTTTCTTGGCAATGCAAGAAACAATCCTGTGTATCTGCATCAACTGCTGAAGCTGAATACATTGCTGCTGCGAGCTGTTGTGCTCAAGTGCTTTGGATTCAGAATCAGATGCTAGACTATGGATTCAACTTCAAAGAGACTCCAATCCACATAGACAACAATAGTGCTATCTCTATTACAGAGAATCCTGTGCAGCACTCAAGGACAAAACACAGGTATCACTTAATTAGAGATAATTTTGAAAAGGGTTTAATCAAACTTGTCAAAATTAACACAAATGAACAATATGCTGATTTGTTCACCAAAGCTTTTGATGAGTAGAGATTTAAGTATCTCATATCAGCTATTGGGATGATTAACTTTGAGTAACTTTTTCTTAAACTTAAATTACATATTATTTCTAAAATCTGCGTGTCCTCGGTTGTCTATTTTATCACCTTCATAAGCCCCTAACTATCTTGGAAGAAGAGTCTCTTAAAAAAATATTCCTTAGATTTTTGAAATTTTGAACATATTTCTCTTCGGAAGATACTAAGTTGCATTCGGAAGAAAATTAAGTCCATAATATCGAATAACTGTTTTTGTCAATTTACCTTTGGAAGAAATTTTTACAATATCTTCCGAAGCCAAATTTACTCGTAAGTACTTATATGCTATTAAAGAATAACTTTCTTCCGAAAGCACTTATGTCTCTGAAAAGAGAAATACTCTAAGTATTTTTCTTCCGAAACAAAATTTTCAAAACTCTTAGAAATATCTTCCGAAGCCAAATTGGCTTCGGAAGCTTTTATAAAAAACTTCCGAAGCCAAATTTCATTCGGAAGATTTTTGACTTCCAAGAAAACTACGTTTGGGCACTTTTTCAGAGATGGGACCGACATCCGGATTTCAAAGTTTATCATTTCGCATTAACTTTGTCTCAAATCCATTTCATATAAATATTCAATGGTTTCCCCCTCTTTCACTTTTCTCTCTTCATCTACAACCTCTTTGTAACCTAAATTCACCCACAAACCGGCCTTGTTCTTATCTTCCTTCACGACGAAGCTTACTCAAATGGCCAACCAAAATTGCAGAAATCAACCCGATTTCTCCATGCAACTTCACAAGCAACACAATCAGGTTGCTCTGTTGAACTCTGAGAAAGATCCTGCTTTCTTAGAGATATGTCATTTACTTTCTTTGACAAACTACTTC
Source organism: Flaveria robusta (assembly GCA_025506415.1). Lineage (NCBI taxonomy): Eukaryota > Viridiplantae > Streptophyta > Magnoliopsida > Asterales > Asteraceae > Flaveria > Flaveria robusta. Next base: position 12,575,112 of record CM046460.1, on the reverse strand, counting down.
ACCTCCCTTACCATTGATCCTCCTCTCTATAAGGATCATCTTCTGGACTTCTGGCGGACCTGCCAAGAGGTCACCATGGATGGGGAGAAGGTACTGTCTGCCACAGTGTAGGGGAGGACAATATTCATCACTCCGGCCATCATCAACTCTCATATTCAGCTGGATGATGCAGAAGGTGATTTGTCTTTTCCCAAATCTCCTGTTAACCAATCTTTTGAGCAGATGGACTATTAGGGAGACTTCTCAGTATGAACCTTCAGGAAAGGGAAGGTCTCTTCCAAGTGTAAGTACCTCCTCCATGTTATCATACACAACTTATCCAACAAGCATGGAGGATGGGACCAAATTCCTGAAGATCTCTCCTTCATAGTTCATGGATTGGTTCAGGGGGTCAAGTTCAGGTATTCACACTTTGTCTACCATAATCTGCTTGCTTACTTGGACTCCCTAGAATACTACATGTTCCCTAGATATGTCCAGCATATTCTCAACTGTGAACTGGGCTCACAGTTGAGGGGAACAGGTAGAATTCATAAACTGGGACAGATGAAGCCCAACATCTTTAAAATTATGAAAAAACCAACCGTGGGATTCTCTGGGGTAGAAACAGCCCTTGTCCCCAAAATATTAGAGCTCATTGCTTAATGTGACAACCTAGCAACACCAGCTACTGTTGAACCCACACCTGTTGTCTCCTAACCACCATCTCAACCTACAATAACCATCACCTACTCAAGAAAACACAAACGAACCCCTGCTCAAGCTATTCAGTCTAAGCAGGCTCCTATATCACCACCCATGCAAGAAGAAGTGGACACTGGAGCTCCCACTTCCCTTGATCTTAACCAACCAATCCTAAATCTTGAATTCTATGATGATGAAGACATGGGATTCAGTGAGTACCATGAGTCTCTCTTCTCCACCCTTGCTCAAGGAGAGATGAGTACTCCTGCCACTCCCATGTCTAGCCCACGTCATCTACCCCATACTGAGGTGGATCTCCTTTAACAAGTTCAGGAGATCCATATGTAAGAGGCTCTCACTATTGCTAGTGACTACATCATTAAGACCTCAACCATGACAACTCAGCCCATTGACACTTCACCTGAAGCTGTCAGTGAGCAGAAGAAATCCAGCCGCCAAGAATACTATGCTGGTGATGAGCAAGAGGACATCAGTCCAATTCTCTCAACCCCCCATGATTCTTCCTCTGAAGATGAGGGGAGTCTGAAACTAAAGGTGCAACAACTTGAACAATTATGCACCTCTTTAGTCTCCAAGGTCAGTCAATTGGAATCTCAAGTGACTACCTTACAGCAGAGGGTCAATGACCAGCAACTTGAGATCACCGATCTCAAGGGCAAGTTAGCTGAGAGACCAACAAGACAAACTCAACCAGGCCCACAAGAACCTGTGGAAGTAGTGGACTTGACCTCCAGCTCACCTATGCAAGTGGGTGATGCTACCAAAAAGGGGGAGAAAGTCTTTACAACCACAGAACCTGGGAGTTCTGTCATGAGTATTGACAATGAGGACTCACCACTCTCGCTTGCAGTTGTCCAGACTCAACAACTTCCTCAGGCTCACACTGATGTGGAGGTCATTATTCAACAGCTATTTGAGGAAGGAATTCCAATGGCCATGTCTGCCCCATCCTACCCCTCTGAAAATCCAATAATGGGATGGTGGTATGATAGCTCAAGAATGGCATTGGTGCTATCAAGATCTCAGGGGCAGCAGGAGCTCTTCAACTTTTAGACACTAAGATTCCATGATGGTATGAACTTAGTCAACCTGCCCCTTGTCAACCCAAGCCAAAACAGACAGGCTGGCAGGTTAGCTGAGGTGATTCAAGATTGGGTGCTGCAAGAATTCAGACAAAGATCACAATTATATAGACAGAGGCTAGCAAGGAAAACTGTTGGTCAACTGGATACTAAGTCAGACTCTAAGATTAGCTTCGAAGGGGAAACCTCAGTTGAAGGCCCAGTAGTAGAACCTGTGAACCTTGAGACAGGCTCAACCTCAGCACCCAGTACCCTCAATGAAACACCTACAGGTGAAGGTGTATCACAACCTCTCTCTAGCCAGGCTCAAGCTCATCACAACCATCAGAAGGCCAAAGCTCTCTCCACCCTGAGTCATACGGGCCAACAATTGACAAAAGGAAAAGGAAAATGACTCCTGAAGAGATTAAGGAGGAGAAGAGAGAGAGGAAGAGGAAGGCCAGGGGAGAGAAATCTGGAGAAGTCCCAAGCTTTATGCAAGCTGCAATCAAGGCTGCTCACACGCGTAACACTCAGGATGATTAGTTAAGAGCAGCCAGATTGAACTATCTGGGACTAAGGAATTACAATATAGATGAATTATCTCTCCCTCCTTGGCAGAATTAGATGAACTAGCAGACAGAGAGCTGTATAAAGAGAGGAAGGAGGCTAAGGCTGCAGAACTGCTCCTCAAAATTAAGGAAGAAAGAAGAAAAAAGAAATAACAGAAAGCTCCTGTCCTCTCTCCAGTTCAAGAAAGCCCTGAAAAGGAGTCTGTGGCCGTACAAGAGGAACAAACTCAGATAGACAAAGAACAAGAAAGGCAGAAGATGATAGCCTATCTGAGTACCACAGGTCTCTATCAGGAAGCAGCTCTCAACCCTCTCTCATATGAATACATTGAGTTAGAGTACCTCAAACAATTTGATGAAGAAGCTCAAACTCAAAGAAAAGCTGTCAAGAGGAAGATGAGAGAGGACACTGCTAAAACAAGAGCCACCATCAGAGCACAAGAAAATAAGTCTACTGACAGACTAAAGATGGTGAGCTTCTTGATACTGTATGGGTTTTTCGAAAGGAGACTTGGTCCTATGTCTCTATCCATAATGGATGAGCACATCAGAAGGATCAAGCAGAAGATAAGGGAAGGTCAGCTTGTTGACTTGCATTCTCTACCAAGTCCAGCTATACCTGAAGTTGAGTTGAAGGTTTAACCATAAGAGACAACACAACCTGATCCTGAAGCTACATCCATCTTCTGATCCACAGCAGGGTTCTGAACCCCTTTCTTCTGAACAAATAGGGGACAAGGACCCAACTGAGGAGAATAAAGAAAGCACAACTGGCACTGCAGGCCACTCTCCTTAGTTGAAATATAGAAAGAGAAAAAGGATGGCCATCAGAAGGGATAAAAGGAAGAAGAAGAAGTCCAAGGCATCCACCTCAGTACCTCAGGATGAATTAGAGCATCCTGAGGAGGTGCAACAAGAGGCTGATCAATCAACTCCAATTCATGTAGAGCCTCTTGCATCAGGAAGACCCATCCTGTCCTGGACATTTGCTGCAAATCTAGACAGATGGTATGTTATTAGAGATCAAGGTGGTCAAGATGTCTATCTCTGGCAAGACATGCTTGATCTACCTCTGCATGATCTTTTTGATATGAGAAGATATTATGAAAGTCTGAAGGATCTAGATCAATTGATGAAGAAAAGAATGCTTCTGATCCTAATAAGGACTGTCAACTACTGAAGAACTTCTCTGTTTTGGTAGCATCAGCCTAAGGAGAGTTTGTAAGGATTGCAGAAGAGGCTGATGCAGCCAAAACACTCAAGGTGCTTCCTGCATGCATGCACTTTATGCATGATGAAAGTTACTTTCAAAGTTTTACACACTGCAAAGAAACTACACTAAGTGTAAAATCTTCCGAAGCCAAAGACCAAATCTTCCAAAGCCAAAGATGAAGTCTTCCGAAGCTTAGAAGCCATGAAGATAGAAGACTGATTTCTTTCGAAGACAGAGAAGACATGATTTCTCTAATCAACTTTTTCAGAAAGCTGACCAACTTTTCGCTTCCACTTAGAATACTCACCAACTTACACAAGTTGGTGAAAAGGTCCATGCTTTAGGAAACTATAGATTAAGGTCTTGAGTCTGTAACTTTCTACTTTATGTACTTTTATCCTTTTTGTAATATATTAAGATGTGAGCTATGGCATGTCATAGTCACTAGTCAAAATGCAATCTGCCTTTTGACTTTACATTGATCTTGTTGTCTAGATTAGTGTTTTCAGCTGGCCTTCAAAGTATGGCCGGCTATAGGATTTAGTATAAAGTATCTCAGGTCCTTGTATCTTATTTGTTATGCTTTGTAACACTTGTAAAAGAACTTGAGAGCAATATACTTTATCCTTGAAAAATATTCTGTTGTTGTTCTTGATTATGTCTCATTTGCTTGCTTGTGTTTCTTAGTATCATTCTAAAGGTTCCAGTTTCCTATTTGATCTGTTAAGTGTTCTAAGTCTCTCCTACTTGTGAAACTGATTGCAATTGAACCCCTTCAACGGTCCTACATATCTCGATAGCCCTTTGTATGCTGGGCATCACATCAAGATTAGTAATGAACTTATTCATCCATGTATCCTTTTTGGTAGCATCAGATGTTACCATGCATTCAGGTTCTATAGTGAATTGATCTACTATGCTTTGATTTGAACCTCTTCAAGTTATAGCTCCAACATTTAAAGCGAATACATATCTTTTTTGTGATCTAGAATCTTCTTGATCTGTTTGGCCTCAATATATCAAGAACATATCCTTAATCCTTCTTAAGTACTTCAGAATTTTCTTTAAAATAATCTAGTGACTCATACCTGGATTTCATTGATATATACTCATCATACTCAATATGAATGATACGTCGGGTCTAGTGCATAACATGGCATACATAATAGAATAAATTGCAGAAGCATATGTAACTCTTTCCATTTTCTTCTTTGGTTCCTCAGTTTGAGAACACTAATTACTATTCAGTACGATTCCGTGTGCCATTAGCAATCCTGCGTTGAGAAGCGTCTAAGGACCTTATATCAATATATGTACTTTGACTTAAGCCAATAAGCCGCTTTGATCTATCTCTATATCTTTATTACTAGAATATACGTGGCTTCACCAAAATCTTTCATTGTGAAATATTTTCTTAACCATGATTTTACATCATTAAACATTTGCACATTGTTTTCAATGATTAGTATGTCATCTACATACAATATTAGGAATGTAGTGTAGCTCCCACTTATTTTTTTGTAAACACAAGGCTCATCTTCGTTTTTGATAAAATCAAACTCTTTGATTTTTTAATCAAAATAGAGATTCCAATTTCAAGATGCTTATTTTATTCTGTAAATGGATTTATTCAATTTGCAAACCTTTAAAAGACTAAAAAGGTTTTCAAAACACTCATAACTAACACAAACAGAACTTCGATTTAACTCATTCTAGTGGTGTTGGAATGGTCTTGTCAAACTCTATGTTTATAGTTTTTAGAGTTAGATTTTAGGGCTTAGATTTTAGTCTTTGGCTTTAACTTTTGGGTTTAGGTTTTTTTTGGTGAAGGTGGAAGGGGTTTAGGTTTTTAGGGCTGTGGTGGGTGAGGGGGGGGGGGTTAGGTTTTTGCAGGGGATGGAGGTTTAGGTTTTCAAAGGTGGGTGGGTGGGGTAGGCGGATTTAGTTTATTGGGGGGAGGGGGGAAGTGGTTAGGTTTTTGGGGGTAAGGGTGATTTTGACAAACTAGTTTCAATACCGCTGAAATGAGTTAAATCGGAGTTTATTAGGGTGAGTTATGTGCTATAATTATTTTTATTCTATACATAATAAAAATACAAACCGTAATATAAAATGCGACTTCAATTACTCTGTTTAGGGTTTTTAAGCTTTCTCCCCCTTTTTAGCCTAACCCTTCACTATATATATATATATATACACACACACACAGTAGTGGGTACGACCCGCCCAATACTGCGTAAGTTATAAAAGTTAAAATATTTAAATTTGATGATTTATATGTTAGTACTAACCATCCAAAAAAAAATTATGTACGAAACTCTAATAAACAAGTATAACAGAAAAAAACAATATAAAAAGATAAATACCTCAAAATAGAGAAGAAAAATAACAAATACATTAATGATGACTTTAATATATTTAACGGGCTCTATTATAAATTGATTAAAAGAAATCTTGAAATAACTCGAAGGTTTAAGTATAAAACTTAATAAAAAAGTTCATGTGATAAAATATAAATTTAACATAAATCGAATGCTTAAGTATATAATTTAAAAAAAGTTCAAGTGATTAAATTAAATTTTACATAACTCGAAGGATTAGGTATAAAATTTTTAAAAATACAAAATGAGTAGCTATCAATTTAAAAAAAAAAAAACAAAGAAATAAAAAGTATTATGGTTAGTTTCAAAATATCTTAGATGTTTAAATGTAAAATTATAAAAAAACAATGTAGGTTTTTTATTAGTTTGAAGAAAAAGAGAATTATTATGATAACATTGAGAAAACCTACACATTCACAAATGATAATTTTTTCTATTTGTTATATATAGTGATGCGACGAATAATATCGAGTTTCTTTTCTGACCTACCTTAAACGTTGATATTTATTGAGTAGTATTATTATTATAATTATGTAAATATTTAGGAATTATATATTTAATTGTCTAAATAAAATAATACTTAAATCAAATAGTGTTTAGTTATAAAAATATAAATATTTTAATATTAATTTAAAGTAATATAAATAAGATAATACTAAAAATAAATGTATAATAATAATAATAATAATAATAATAATAATAATAACAACAACAACAACAACAACAAAAAACAACAATAACAACAATAACAATAATAATAAAAACAAAAGTATTTAGTAATTATATAGTTAAGTATTCAAATAAGATAATACTTACTTATAAATTTAATTATTATTATAGTTATTATTATAAAAGTATTTAATTAAGTATTTAAATAAGATAATAATTATTTATAAATTATAAATGTCAATTTTTAATTTTATAAATTATATAATATTTAATGTAACGAATTAAATAAATCTGATATTATTAAATAATATATTAATTAATGTATTAAATAAAAGAAGTTTATTAAATGAGAGGCAAAATAGGAATACTTGCATAAAACACTTATACCTAATACTTAAAAAATTATATTAGGTGTATTAATTTTTTTGTAAAATTATATTTGTGTACTAATATTTTGCTTTATATACTATTATAAACTATAGATATACAGGGTTGAGTTCAAATGGAAAAACAAGAAAAATTATAAAAACCTATAATTAAATCTCCATATTTAATGTATTAAAATCAATAACTCATATTTTTTAAATAAAAAAATAGAAGTTTGTACTTTTATGGGATCACATGTACAAAAAGTCAAAAAAATATGAGTCATCCATCTTTATATGTCAAAGATGGATATATAGTTTATTGGTTTTTATAATTTCTCTTGATTTTCATTTGAAACCAACCCAATATATATGCATATATGCACGTAATCTTATGTATGCATGTATGCTTATGTACGCATGTATGCATGCACGCATGTATGCATGCACGCATGTATGCATGCACGCATGTATGCATGCACGCATGTATGCATGCACGCATGTATGCATGCACGCATGCTTATGTATGCACATACGCGTGGGGCGTGTACGCGTGTACGTATGTACTTGTGTATGTATGTATGTATGTATGCATGTATGCATGTATGTATGTATGCATGTATGTATGTATGTATGGTTGTATGCATGTATGCATGTATGCATGCATGTATGCATTCATGTATGCATGCATGCATGTACGTACGTACGTACGTATGTATGTATGTATACGTATGTATGTATGTGTGTAATAGAAACATTTTACCATACAAAGTGATATTTTCATGCGAAGTGTACAAAGTAATTATGCTAGAAAAAACATTACGAGTGGAATTATAATACAAGTGTTATAATTAATTACGTAAAAATGAAATTATTACGAAAAGATGAAACTATCATGTTGGAAGGTATTCGGGCATGATAATTTCATCCATGCGTGATGTAACACCAGGAAATTTTAAAGGAAGAGAAAAGTGAAGAAAAGAAAAGAAAAGCAAAATAACCCAAGTTGAGGGGTTAAAGTTATACAAGGGACAAACTTTATTATTAATTTGTTCAAAAAGATGGTCATGGCCGCCCATGACCCCTGTACCATCTTTCCATCGGATTTTAGAGAGAGGGAGCAGAGAATTCTCTCTGTTCTAGAGAGAGGAAGAAGAAGAAGCTGTGTTCAGGTTAGTTTTCTGATTTTTGGGGTGTTCTTGGCTGATTTCCAGCCTTCGGGTATGTGCTTATGTGTTTGTGTGTGCTCGGTTGTGTGTTTTTGGTGATTTTAGGTGTTTGAACTCATAAGCATTCGGGCTTGAAGAAGTCTTACTCTAAACTTGCAAGAGGTGAGTTCTAGATCCCCGTTTTTACATGGTTTAACTTGTTTTGGGGCTGAAATGTATGTTATAACGTTTTTATGAAAGTTGGGTGTGTACCCGTATGAATGTGTGTGGCCTGTTTTGGGTGGGTGTATGTTCGGGATGATTATATGCTTGTTATGATGCTTAGTATGTTAGAACTAGGCTAGAACAGGTTAGATTGATGATTTGGGGGTCTGAAAATAAGGTTAGTTAGAAAACAGTTGGCCATGCGCCTAAGTGCTTATGCGCCTATGGTCATGCGCCCAAATAGTACCCATACGCCTAGAATTATGCCCAGGCGCCTAAGTGTGCCCATGCGCCCAACTGCCCAAACGCCCAAGTGCCCATGCGCCTAAGTCAGGCTCATGCGCCTGCATAGTAACCATGCGCCCAGAAACCTGCCCATGCGCTTAAGTAAGGCTCGTGCGCCCCAATATTGCCCATGCGCCTGAGTCGCCCATGCGCCTAAGTATTCGTTCGTATAGTGCTCATGCGCCTGCATAGTGCCCATGCACATAAAGACTTAGAAAATTTTCTGAATTTTTGGGGAAAAGGGATTTTAGGCTATGACTTGGAATGCTTCAGGGGATGATGTATGATGTTATATGATGATGTGATTCATGTTTATGGCCTGTTCTCTTTGTGTTCCTTATTATGTATTATTTCGTGGCTTTACGTGGTGTAATTATGTTAATGAACGTAAAGTATTATATAATAAAAGTGGAAGTTAATGTTAATGAAAAGTGGAACGTAAAGAATGAAAGAAAAGTCTTGCAAGCAAACGTAAGGAGGTTCACACCCAATGAAGGGTGTTAGCTCAACTGTGTGCGGTTTAGCTAACCCAGAAGGATGCACACGAGGGTCTAATCCTTGTGATTGACCAAACGTATGGGACCGTTGTCGCTTGCCCCAGGTACTGGAGTCAGCTTCGTGCATAATGTTAGGGGTCTATTTATAGACTTCGGCCCAGTAACCAGCTTCCTGCACAATGTTCGGGGTATAGCACATGGCATTGGTCCGGATGAAAGTGAAAGATAATGATGAATGTACGAATGACGTACGATGATGAACGATGATGAAAGATAATAATAAATATTATCTATATGTACGTATGATGTATGATCACGAACGAAAATAAAGTATTTCTACTATAAAAAAACTAGAACTCACACAGCAACGCTGACTTTTATGCACTTTCAGTTGACAGGTAATGGTTGCTGAGGATGGCACGGGGTGAAGTTACTTGGTAAAGAGTTTTGGATGGCATCCATTTTATGTTATAATGATGTTTTTGTGTTGTAATGCAACCAAACGATGTTTTGTATGATAACAATGTTGTATTATTTGGCAAAAGCAATTATTAATATATGAAATAGTTTTGCTAATTTATTCCGCTGCAATGTTCTTAATGATTTGTAAATGTGATTTTTAAATATCATGTGCGATGAATGTCCAACTGTGAGTGTCTCGGGAATGGGGCCTTACACGCGATAATATCATGCAAGTGTAATATTTCTTGTGTGATTATTAATTATCTATACCCTTATTATGCGTTGTTTTTCCGTTAGTCCCACCGTTAACCACCGCACCGTCTCCAACAACTTTACTCTCCCTTCCGTCTCACCGTCTCCTCTCCATCATCTCCAACTTCACTGTTCCCTCCATCTCCCCTCCGTTAATAACCACCGGATTATCACCGTCTTCCGTTAATAACCACCGGATTAATCACCGTATCTGCGCCCAATCCGATCATCCGTCTCCCCTCTGTTATCACCATCACTCCCTCCATCTCCCCTCCGTTAAAAACCACCGAATTAATCACCGTACCTCCTCCGTTACCGTCCCCGTCTCCCCGACAGTTTAATCAACTTCCGGTCATTAACCACCATCACCATCACCATTTTTACCAACCCCCATCAATTTGGTCCCTAAAATTTTTCAAACTTAGTATGCTATCATATCTGTGAATTTGAATTCGGTGAAGAGGTATGTTTAACAAAGTATTCATTCATATCTGTGAATTACAATTGTTAATGTTAGACCCTATCAAACTTAGTTGCTATCATATCTGTGAATTTGAAATGTTATTGTTAGACCTTACATTCATCAAACTTACCATTTGGTTTAACTTTTTTAAGAATTCATTTGTATTATTTGTAGTTTTAGATACAACTAAACCCTTAAGCAAGATGCCTTATTCATATATTAATTAGGATTGTCTTCTTTTAAAGAAAATCTATATTCATAGAACTGTGTTTTTTGATCCACTCTTAGTTATATCCTTTGCCACCAAAAAGTCTTTTGTTCTAATGCTTATTTTATTTTATGTATCGGTTCTGCCTGATACCAATTGTTGGATATCAAGAAGTAGGTTTGATTGTGTAGATATGTTCACTGAAGGTTACAAGTTGTTTGAATGAGTATGAAACGGATGTAATGAAAGAAAAATGAGAATAGCAAAAGTCATAAACATTAACTGCATTATCATTATAATATTTAATTGCATTATAGACATTTAAATATAAAACAAAACAGTGCAGTCCCACGCACCCCTCTTCGGGTGGTGGTTGGTGTCAAACGCTCTTAAACTAAATTTTGAACCAAAAAGGTTTATTTGACCTATATACATGTTCCGACCCATACAAAACAGGCCGGTGTTAGGGCTGCTACTAATTAGAGATGGGCATAAAAACCGGGTCCGAACCCGACCCGGTGGACCTGACCCGGAACCGGGTACGGGTAGTACCCGATGGGAGGTGTACCCGGGTTGGACCCGTTTGAAACCGTAGGGTTGGAACCGGTTTTAGATTTTGAGTTTTTTAGTGAACCCGACCCGAACCCGGTTTCGGACCCGACCCGGTTGAACCCGATTTGAACCCGGTTTTGGACCCGATTTGAACCCGGTTTTGGGGACACACACAAGAAAAGAGAAGAAGAAGAAAAAAAAAAAACTAAACCCGATTCGAACCCGGTTTTGGACCCGACCCGGACCCGACCCGACCCTACCAGGGTATGCCGGGTAGGGTTTTGCATTAGGTGAACCCGACCCGGGTTCGAGCCCGGTTTCACCAAAACCCGGGTACTAAAAAACCCGGTTGGGCCCAACCCGGTTTCGGGTATTGGGCCGGACCCGATTTGCCCACCTCTAGCTACTATCGAGTACGGTAGGCAGCAAACTGCCCACTGGGAATTACATGCAAAGACGTTTTTTATACAAAATCGTGAAACGAAATTGACATTTTTTCACGATTGTTTTGTTGATCTCTGCTAGCAATATTTGTTGCCTTCGAAACAAAGTTGTTGGGTTAATCTTGTAATTACACAATAGTTAAAGGGGTAGTAAATAATTATGTTAGTTAATTAATTAGTAATTATCATTTAGTAGTAGATAATTATTAGTTTATCTAAATAAGTTCGAATAGATTAGGAGTTTAGTTTGTATGTTTATCTTATTATTTAGATAGTGTTTGAGTTTGGTTAGTATTAGTTTTTGTTTAGTATATATAGGGGATTAAAGAGTCTTTATAAGTTGTCCCGGTTTTATTAAATACAAAGAGTTCAAATATCGTGTGTTATTTTCTTTCTTGTTATTGCTCGGTTGCTATCAATTGGTATCAGAGCCAAGTTCAAGGTACTCGGGATTTATACCATGATCTAGTCGTCGCATGGGAAGCCTATCGCTGTCGTGAAAAGATCTAGGGTTGATCGTTTCTACCAAGGAGAGATCTAAGGCCGATTATAGTCGACCGAGTAAGATCTAGGGCCAATCGATCAAACGCCGAGGAAGATCTAGGATTGCCGACCGATTGCTTCAAGAAGTTGTCGTTGATCTTGTTTATCAATTTCGGGTACCAGGGAACCAAAGTCGAAGACTTGTGACCAGAAGCCTATTATTATCGCAAAAGAACAAGCCATTGCTACTGAGAAACCAATACAAGAAAGAAAAATTCAACGATTGGTAATTGGTGGAAGAGGTTACAATCGAGAAGGTTTTGTTTTTGTTTCGATACGGCAGCAAGATACAAGACCAAGAAGGTTATGAAAGGTTGCGAGCCATAAGTCGGTGGCCAGCATAGAGGGTCGTCAACAAGTCGGTTGAGATCCAATAGTATCTCTCTCGAGGAGGATGCAATTCAACAATGATTCAAGAATCAAAGTTGAAGAGTTGCGAGTGTTGCTTGGGATTAAGACCTCGGTGATACGGTGTTGCTTGGAGAAAAAGGCCTACCTAATACGGTTCAGAAATTAGGGGGGTGATTGTTGGCGATAATTTCTAACCTGTTTCACAAGCCGATGAAGTTTGAGGACCAATATTGACAAGTGGGTCAAGTTGGTATAAATCTAGAATAACTAACTTTGGTTTATCTAGGAGAAGATAATGATTATATTTGATAAGATAAAGTTTATCTATAATATGTATCCTAGATAGATAAGGATTAGTTAGACTATATATACCCATGTTGGGGTAAGTTGTATTAATCAAGTTTTTGAGAAGTTTTCTTGGTTATAATAAAAGAGTTTGGGAGTTATCCAAATAACGTTATATTATCGATCCGGGACTTGAATAAGTACTGTAAATTGGAGACTATTGTTAGCATTTAGTGTAAATAAATTCATATATTCTATAATGTCCATTTGATAAAATCTTCGTAAAATGTTTTATGTTTGTAGGTTGGAAGTATTTGTTTGTTTTTTTCATGGTTTGTCTACTTTAAAAGACTATGAAAACAGGTCTTTATGCATATCTTATGCTTATCAATTTTATTTTAAACGTAAATGTTCACAAAATTATACCTCCACTCTTACAACACTTCTTTAAACATAAGTTTCTAGCTAGCTGTGTAACTTACATTCAATATAGTGTCCCTTATTTTTATTATTTTTCTTACCTATACCACAAATATATTATTAGAGTAGACCATTTTAAATGTGGTGTATTTGTACCATTCCGGTAGCAACGCGCCGGGAAAAAAATTCCAGTTGTTTTTATGTGATAATTACACTCTCAAACTTTTTATGTTTCGCACACAAAATGCACTTTGTATACTCACTTTCCCCTATATATATATATGGACACGCGCAGACTAAAAGGTCCATTGAGATATAACTAGTAAAATAAATGAAAACTATTAGTTACAATGCAACTACAAGATAAACGTATATAAGATATTATGTCATAAGTACTATACATTGACCCATGCCTATTTGCCAAATTATGTCGAGATTTTCAACATGGTATGGAGCTGATTTTGAGTTGGTAATGTAATTATACATCCTCATAATCATAGGATCACGTCCAAGGTATAAGACATACTTTTGATTGAATATAAAGACTACAAGAGACCCTTTCTCTACTCACTTTTTCTTCGTCATTCTAGGCTAAAACAAGGGTTTTTGAGTCCACAATTTTGAGCCTTTAAATTAAGGTTTTAAAGGTACAATCTTGATGCTTAAACATCATACAAACTAACCTAAGTTTTGTTCTTATTGAAACCTATTGTGTTCTATAACATAATCTTATATATCATAGGATAAAAGAATGAGTTCTTGTTCTAATATCTTACTAGCTACATCTTGACAAACTTTATGTTAATGTTGGCTAACATCATCCTTGGAAGTTTGTTGCTTGGTAAGGATGTACTTTGAAGTCTTCATCCACAGGAACAAGTGTTTAGGCAATCATTACGCTACAAAGGTTACCTTTCTAAACTTCCTATGGTTGTATTAATTTTTGTCTCACTTATCTTGCATTTGGATCTTTGATGAGAATTTGTTAAAATCGTTTTACAAAGGTTATGCTTAATGTTTCCATTATTACGATCCTACTTAAAATTAAGCATAAATCCCCAACATCATGTATACATATTACACTAAACTTTAAAAGTATTAAAATTTCTTTTAAATAATAGTTAAGTAGGTCTTTATCCCCGCACGATGCCAAATATCAAAAGTAGACAAAAAAACACATCGTGACACCTATCACACTTATGTAAAATTCTAAACGTTACTCGTCGTAAAAGCTACAGTCGGTTAATGTAGTTCACTCATATTCTGTTTTGTCACTCGTTTTTTAATACAACTTCTTTTTCAAAGAAATCTAAATACTGATTCAAAAAGAGTTAAGATAGCCGCGTATTTCATTTTTTATATTAGCAAACAAAGTTATTAAAGAAAAATGAAATTATTTGAAAATCAAACGGGTTGAAAACGTATCTAATATATGGTTTGAGGGTTAAATATGAAATTAGGAAAAACAGAACAAAAAAAAAATTAGAAATAACACATGGGGCCAAAGTTTAAACCCCACATAGTAACTATGCGTCAAAGTCTAAAATCCTAAAAAGTTAGTATAGCATTAAAAATTGTAAGCATCTACTTACTAGGATTTGTAGTTTATGTTAGGGTAATAAACTAATCATTAAAAATTATAGAAGCATTTTATAAACAAACATAAATAAACATATGAACGTAATATTCATGAATGCAATTGACAGAGCACGGCCTCTGTTTGTATTTGTTCATTTATCTAGTCGCACACAATTATTGTTCATGTTCGTTTATTTATTAAATAAGTAAACACAAGGGAATTCCTGTCAAAAATTTAAGAACAATTCAACGAAAGTTCCAGCCATACACACTAGTAAATATCAGACAATCCTTGTTCTTATCATCATTATACTGCTTAACCAATACATTGCATGATAAAATTATGGTTTTATAAAGATAGGATTCATATAATGAAGCTTGCAAGTGATTTTGTTTAGTTTTTTTGATTTAGCAAACAACCAGTTTTATATATAATGTTCAGTATTAAGGTAAATTTATAAAAGAATATTACTTTTGTGTTTGATTAAATGAGTTTGGTTCTAATTAATATAAAAACTCTTTCAATGATGAAGGAGATGTGTGTAATATAGACCTTTTATTTGAACCAAAAACACAAGGATGGACAAATTCCATAAATTGTTTTGATACTGATAATTTAACATATAATTTCTACAAATATTAAAATCCTTAAACCATCTTCAAGGACGTACCCGTCTCCTCATCCACATCGACAATGTTTGCGTTAATGGTCATAAACGAGCCTTCTCTCCTCTCGACACCCTCCCCTCTCCTCTCACAAACCCACCCTCCTCTTCCACGAACATTTCAATCCACAAGGCGGCCGCTACCATATGACCCCCATTTCCTCTTCCACATCATCAAATGGGCGCCTCAGGGTGCGCCGTTATGATGATACTTATTTTTAGAACGAATCTTAAACCATTAACCTTAAAAAAATAATAATAATAATAAAAAAATAAATAATAATAATAATAATAATAATAATAATAATAATAATAATAATAGAATAACTCCACTCAAGCCCCACCTGCTATGATGATGTTGTTAATTATGGAGATTCAAGGTTTTAACTTAAGTTTAGATTTTCTATGAATTAGAAAAGAAAAAAAAAGTGGTATGAAATGTCTCTTCATTCTGTGTCAATTACCTGCTTTTTGCAGAAAAAGTAAAAGCAAGACAATAAGAGTGGAATGAGACCAACTTTTTCAGTAATTGTTTATATTCTTTTGGCAATGCTAACTCATATTCACTAGTATAAAACTAAAAAAACAAAAATCTACAAAGAATCATCAATTAAAATAATCTTCACTGCATCTCCCTTTACCATTCCATTTCTGCAAAATATAATTTGGTTTGTTAGCAAAGCAAACGACAATACCAACAACAATGAGTAGCTTCTCTTATTTGGTCTCCATTAACTTAATCAATTATTATTTCTTTAAAATAAAAAATGTTAATTTCATGCTTTTAAATGTTATAAACAATATAATAACTCTTTAATCGACTTTATCAACAAATGTGGTGTGATATGATATGATATGTTATGATATGAATGATAACCAAAGCCATTATAGGTGACGATGAAAAAGATTTGTATAGCGAATGAAACCCAACCTTTGTTCGTTCAAAGGTATTAGGAGTGTTGTTGGGGAGTCAAAAAAAGCATAGTTCGGTGTAGCCATGAGAGTACGGCAACAGTGTCTCGGCATAATCAAGTCTTGAGCTCACGCTTCTTCTAAAACGGCTTTGGACCGACTCAACTTCAGCCCAGAATATGCTGTACACCGGCCTGTGATCTGAAAACCTTGATTCCCCACGCACGTACGATAACTGATGAAGACCTCCCCCATACCATAATATCCGGTCACACCTTCATTTTCAAATACTCGTATCAGTAACAGGATATCCGTAAAATGAGACATAAAAAAAGTCTCATTCATATGTATAAAACTGTGAGAACAACATAAACACTTATGTCGTACAAATCTTACCATGCAGGGGTTCGTCTTTTCTCCTTATGGTGCAAACTGTCTCCTGTATATCTGTCTGAATTCGTGAGGTACTTATACGTTGGCGGAAAATATATCTTTCCTTCATTCCATCCTTGGAATACACGGCCCCTTCTTTGTTCGATCCGCAGCTATAACCAGAAACCCAAGTGAGCCAATGATCACAAAAACAATGTTATAAATGTAAATCTTTGAATAGAACTACTCAGGAGGTCGTATGCATTAAAAATAATCTTATTTGACCCATTCACCTTTGCGGCGAAAGTTATGGTTTGACTTGTGAGATATATAACTCCACTCAAATCATCTCATTGATAAGTATACATGTTGAAATTGCTGCTTCTAATACTTTTAACTAGAAACATATGGTATACCTGATCTTTCTCCAACAATGCTCTCCAGTTTTGCATTTCAACGAGCGCCTTAGCAGATCGATAAGAGAGGGCAATTCGGTAATTTAGATCCCCAAGCCAGATAATTCGACTGGATAGATACATAAAGAACATATTTAGCCATCAAACATGCTATTTAACATCATTCAAGCTCCTAAAAGTGAATCTAAAAATCCATACAGACATATATCTCAGTTGCATAAGTAAGAACAAAGATAAAAGAATCTTACTCATGCTCGAGTATCGTTTCTGGGGATTTTTCTTCGTTCACGCCTTGAACACGTGGAAACCTCGTTTTCTTAACGATTTCCATGAAATCAGAGTTCCTTCTCAGTTCATCACCCTCCTTCTGACCGGACGTCAAATGGCTACAGACAAAGCAAAAACTTGTTTGATGCAACAACATACTCACAGACACAGACCCCTGCAAAACATATTCTTCGTTAGATCTCGAATCACACATCACTGGTTTGATAATGAGGACCATATTTACCTTATTTCCAAGATAACCCATCAAGCCGCGGCCAACACAAGACACTTTCATGTTTCGAACATGCTCCCTCAAATCGCTCTTCACCCAAATGGTCAGAAACACACCAACCATCTGTTTACTTGCAACTAAACAATACTGAGAGTTAGCTGGCAGTCTGCACACATCTTCCATAGGAACAGCTGATGCTGGTGAGACTGAATTGGTGCTGGGTGAATCCCCCATGTGTCCATAATCATCCTCAGATCTTGAACCGTCACTCGGCCTTTGACCCCATGAAGAGTAGTCACTCAGCCTGTTACCAGACGAGTAGTCACTCGGTCTATAGTTAACCGAATAGTCACTGGGCCTGTAACTTGAGGAATAATCACTTGGCCTGCGACTAGAGGACGAGTAGTCACTTGGTCTATGACTGGAGGAGGAATAGTCACTAGGCCGCTGGCCAAAGATGGCCCGGTCACACACACTGTATCGCCTGTCAAGCCGAGGCTGACTCACTGACGGATCGTTTTCGTTTCTCCAGCTTCGTGGAGCCTGAAACGACTTTCGATGGAACATAGTTGAGGTTTTTTTCCTTGATGAGCCCTCAAAATCAGCATCGTATTCAGCAACCGGATCCGGAATGGGGGAAGGCGTGTAGCAACCGCTTCCTCCACTCGTACCCGGCCGATTGTTCAACGTCCTACGGATTAAGGACAACCATCTTTTCGCAGGACCGTTGTCTTCTGCACCGAGGATATTAGCTGCATTTAAAGGAACCACCTCTTGAAATCTGAAACAAACCAAACTCCACCTTCATTAATGTCATCAAAACTTATGATTTTGGTACTAAACACAAACAGCATTAATATAAGCATCATCGTACCCAAGTACATATATGTCTGCTTGTGGAGCAGCATGTAACCAATCATCAAGATTCATATTGCTTGAAGGGGATTTTCCTCCCACATTCCATGTAGCTGCAAATATACTGCAAATTCGAAATGATCATAAAATTGCCCAATTTCAGTTAATCTTTCTGTCAAAAGAACTGATTGCAAACCTGTAATTATGCACATTTATAATCTGTGGATGATCAAGATCGACTCTACTCCGCCTGCTACGATCACTGCTCTTGCTAGATTTCTCTATACATCCAAGCGCGATAATGTGATTCAATCGATGGCGAAAAGATACATAATTTGATGTTTTTGAGGTTACCAATAGTACCTGTTTTGGTCTTCTTGATAGCAGGTGGTTCTCTTTCAGAAATAGTATTCCTCCAGTCGCTATCACCACCTACAGATGATCAATTTGACTGCAATTAGCTCACAATCTCCACGAAATCAAAACACAAATGCAAATTCATCAGATACCCACCTCCATAAGCAGCTTTTTCAGCTTGATACTCCTCTCGTTTGCTCTTGATACTGAACCACTTTCTGACCAGCGACTTAGACCACGAGAACTGCAGCAAACGACATGAATCAGCATCAAGAGAAACGAAACAAACAGTTTAAAGAAAGAAAGAAAGAAAGAAGGAACCTTGCTCTTTCTTGAAGCCTCATCCCTCATTGTTCTTTGCTAATTCCAACTCATGCGCCTGTAATCGAACAATGGCGATGGAGGTGGGTATGTTAAAGAATGTGCAAAGATTAAAGTGTCAAAATGAAGGAGAGATAGAGAGGATTTGTGTTGTGGTGGTTTCTCTTTGTGCTGAGGGGAGAGGAGCACAATGTCGAATTTGAACGGAATAAAGTGCAGTCAGCAGCAGCAGCAGGAGCAGCAGGAGGGCAGTCAGTGGTCTTTTTCTTTATGGAGAAGGTGACGACTTTTGTTTCTACTCAAAACCCAAGGCCTGCCCGGAATGCTTCGGGCAGGGGGTTCAAAGGGTAGATTTTGGTCAACAGCAGCCCGAGATTTCCCTCTCCACCTGCAATTCAAACAAAGGAAAAGCAAAAGATAAAGTGAAGGAAGGAAGGCTACTATTGTAATCCATATGGGATTCCTACCCTTCTTTTTCCTAAATCATTGTCTCACCTACAATAATATTCTCCTCTTATCCCAATTTTTCTTTTTCTAACCTTAACAAATCATTCTCATGATTTTGATGTATGTGTGCAATTTAATCATATAAAGGTCTAATATAGGTTTTAGAAATATTGAAAGGGGAAAAACAACTGTCGATTTCAATGATAATATACGCATCTTCTATATGATCTTATAATCGCTATGGTTCTGTAGCACTATGATTACGTAATAACGGTTTAAAACAATTCGTTTTGACGTTCAAAACTCAAGGCTCATAAACATATATTCATCCTTGTGTGGTTTACATCAAATTTCGAGAACCGCTATATATACTATTTATGTAGACGATTTATTGTACGACTCATTAACTAGTGGAAAACTTTTAACATGATGTAAAAGACGAAACATGAACTCTATATAAGTATTGTGTTGAAATATTTATATATTGACAAAATACAAGTTTCCAAAATACAACTTCACAAAACAATTATGTGCTTGTTTCAAAAGCATAGACAAGAGTTACTTTTCTTATACAAGTTAATGATTCACATGACATATTTCATCATTTACTATTTTTTTTGGATACTTTTGCTACTTCCCTTAATCTCTTTGGAATTTTCACATCGAAACACACATCACATACACATAATAAAACTAAATGCATAAAAAGAGTTGTAAACATAAAAAACAATAAAATAAAGTTGGATATATGATTCAATTGCACATCAACGCGGATCAAAATTGGCCAACTTGTCGAAATAACATTGAACGCGTGGTTATATGCACCAACTTACCACTTACTAATCATGCTTCAAAGTGACAAACTTTTAGTTTTATCAACATATAAATCATCGATACACAACCCGACCTCAAATTACTTGTTTGTTGCTCGAAGATGTACAAACTAAATCATTTTTATTTAGTGTGTTATTATGTCACGGTCAATATCAGCCCGGTTTCATATCAATCATGATTCTCCTAAATGGCTCATTCCACTTGTAGTATAATTTTCCAATTATGCTTTCAACCCTTTAAATCATCAATTAACATATTTATAAAAATTATTATAATTTTGAAAATATTCTAAAGCATTTGGACATTTTTATCGCTTTTTCAGTTTATATATCTCAAATCAACATAGTTACCAATATCACAACATATTACATACCTAGACAATTCTCTCTCTCTCTTAACACACACACACATACATCCATATAATCTATGTGTAAATAAAAAAGTACGTATTTATTTATTTATTTATTTCAAGGTGCCAATCTATGTGTAAATAAAAAAGTACGTATTTATTTATTTATTTATTTATTTATTTCAAGGTGCCAAAGCAAATGTGTGGGTTCACTGCTATTTTAGCTACAAATCCAAGTTCTACATGTTTAATCTATATGAACGTGACACAACCTATGTGTTTGTCTTATAAAACTGGAGATCATAAAACTCATACCTGATTATTTTTAATATCCTTTTAAGAGTATAATCTGATTAGATTACATTAATCAATGGATATTTTATTTTCAGATAATGCAATTATCAAAATCCTCTAAAGAATGTCAAACGATCAAGTTTCACTGGTCAATGATAGGATCGTTGATACAATTCCTCTGATTGTTTCATCTGAGCAATCGATGTGAATATTTACATAATGAGGAATAACTGATCGTTTCTACTTTGAAGAATATTCCTCTTATTAGTTTTTAGTGATCAATGGATGATCTTTGATTTTATATTCCTCTAAGCTCATCATGGCTAGATTCACAAGAAGCGTAAATCAGTTACAAATTAGTTTATCCTTTAGTATGAGTCATCATTAATGACATCAGCTCAAGCTACCATAATACAAATTTCATATATTGACTTTCCTATTAATTACATCTATCTATTATAATAAAAGAAGGTTTTAGTTGAACACTTGTCACAATTCTAGAGCTCCTAATATTAATTTTCACGTTTCTTTCTCCTATTAAATAATTACATTAATTACAAATTATATTATTTTTTTTTTCTATATTAAATATAGTTTTTTAATAAATTAAGAAAGAGTTCTTTTTATAAATTTAAGTTCTAAAGAAACAACTTTGTTAAGATAAGAAATTTTACTAAAACATCAAACTTTTTAGAAAACATAAAATAGTTTAATGACACTGTTTAAAAAGGTTTGTTTTGGAACAAAATGTTTGAATTTTTTTTAGATTACAAAAAAAAGTTAATTAATTATAATTATTACTCATAAGTAATTTTAATCATAACCTATATCAAAATACCATTTTATAATTACTAAATTTTTGTTACTAATTATTTGATATTTATTTATTCAACCCGTGTAATACACGGGATACTAACCTAGTAAGTAACTATTTCAGAGATCAAGTATGTGAAATTGATAATCACTAATAGAGAGAGTTTTGAGCTTAGTGTTTGTTACACCCCTACTTATAGCGAAAACATAAGGATGCGATAGACGGAATCGGCATAACACATTGGATGCAAAGAGATATACTATATGTTATTTCTAACAATGGGTCATAACGTTGCGTGATACAAAAGTGACTTGTGTAATGGTTAGTCAATTTTTCATGAACGAATAAAACCAAACAAATTCAATCCAAGTCTAGATCCTATAAGTCGAGACAACTAAAGGGCAAAACACACCCTACCAAATATCCATGTTTCAAACAACCAATACCAAAAACAATAAAAAAAAAACAATAACGATCATAAACAAAACAAAGTGTAAACATTTAATTTAGGCAAACTAAAAGTCTTCTCCTATCATATCCAAATGCTTCCAAAACTTGACTTCAATTGTTGTTACCCGAAAATAAATGCTCAAAAATGGCAACACATGATTGGTGAGTTTGCAGATTTAGTATGAAAAAAGTTGTGTTGTATTGTATGAGTAGAACATACGTGTATGCAAGTTATACACAATGAAAATCGTCCAACAGTTATTGGATTATATTCATCGAAGAATCCGTTCATGACTAATGTTGGCTCTAGCTAGCATACCAACAATTGTGGGTGGTGGTGTCAACCCAATAATACTATCAATATTTTTCGTCGGCTCCGATACGGACTTATAGTTGTGAAATAAATAATCACACGGAATTGTCCATTCACATAAAGAATTACAACTTGCAACACAAACAAAGCCCAAAAATTATATGAAAACTTGTCAGAGCGTAAAATAATTTTGAGCATCCTTTTCATTCTATTTCTAGAAAAGTAGAAAAGAAAATGAGACTGCAATATTCACGTTGATTAGTATGCAATGATTGTACTTGAACCACAAACTTATCAAGCTACAAACAATGATATATACATGAGGATTACTATTTATTCAAAGCTAACTAGCTTTCTTTAATAATCCGCCTTGTTAATACTCTTACAACCCAATTTATTTCAAATAACATGAAAATTGTTATTATCGAGTCATTTGCTTGTTTACGATTATTGCGTAAAATTTGGTGTTACATTTATACTATTTTTATTTGATTTACAAAAGTTACCCATATATAAATTTAATATCACTAAACGTCATATTATTAATCTTTGTTTCCAATTATTATCTCATTTTAGTTGTTTATATTATGATTCTCAACTTAATCATTGTTATAAAATATTTCAGCATACGTTGTTGTTTGGGCACAGATTTTATAAAATTAGTTTGGAAGTCGAAACAATAGCGGAATAAAGGGGGGCCAATTGGATTTTTAGATAACATGTGGAGTTAAGCTTATGAAGAAAATCGCATCATTTTGATATTGAGAGAGAAATGTGTCTTTATTGTCAAACCAAACAATATGTTTGAAAATTTAGTTTTAATAAATCTTTTTGTATGAACTATTTGGGGGCTGAAAACTAATCGGTTTTTAACGAGACCACTTGGTTTGGAAAGTGGACTATTTGAAGTTAGTTTTAATCTTATAATTTGTCCATTTTAAACTTCATATGACCAAGTTATGACCTGTACAAAAAAATTAAGTTTTTTTATAACACTCTGTCTAAAATCCAACCTTTATCATTTGCACCTAATTCCACAATTTTTAACTATAGTTGACCCGAGACTCCAACCAATGATTATTTTATAATCTATTTGACTTGTTAACTGAACTAGACTATTATTTTATCATTAATTTCAGTCCCATTTTGTTAAATCAAATTTAGGTTATATTGGTTGGCATTCTTTGTTGATTAATATCCAAAATCCAATGCTTTTAACATCTAATCGTGTTTAATCGTTCCACTAACATTCACTTGATTTTTTTTATGAAAAGGTGTTGCTAAATTGTCCATAAGGACTATCAAACTACGGATTACAATCAATGAATACGATTACAAAAAAAGTCGCAAAATATTGATTTGTAACGATCCAAATCCTAAAACGCCTAATTCTTTATGATCAAATCCACAATATCAAGAACAAATGATTATTAAATGAATATTTAGATGCTTGATGATGATTATCATCAAGAACATGAACATTAGAGACTAAAATCCTCAAAAAAAAAAAAAAAAAAAAAAAAAAAAACGATTTTCATACTAGTAAACATGTAAATGATCACAAATTGAGCAAAATCAAGTGTTGATCACTAGACTTGTCAAAAATCAATGAGAATGGATGTGTTGTTGATCAATGATGATGAAGAACAAGTAGTGAGAAACCCTAGAGAAACAAAATAGAATTTAAATATTAGGTAATCATCTGACTTTCCCTGCCTTTCATCCAACACACCCGCAACCGACTCTTACGTCTTTATAGTGCCTCGAATGGTGCCCTAGTATGGTAGCTATTGATATAGGAGAAATATACCAATGGTAGGGGAGTATTCAGTTGCCTCCAAAGTCTATGACACAAGTCGTCAACATATCCTCCAAAATCTAAATGGTATGCTCACTCTGAACGTCGGTCTGAGGGTGATAAGATGTACTCATATCTAGACGCGTTCCCATTGTCTTTTGTAAGCTCTGCCAGAATCATGACGTGAATCGACTGTCACGATTTGAGATAATCGACATGGGCACTCCATGTCTAGCCATAACTTCACTAATATAAATCCTAGCCATCTTTCCCATCTTGTAGTCCTCAAGGATAGCATGGAAATGGGCAGATTTGATCATTCGGTCCATAATGTTCCAACTCGAATAGTTCCCACTACTAGTTCTCGGAAGCTTCGTGATGAAGTCCATAGTGTTATTTCTTATAATATTATAAATAAAACCCACTAGTGCAATTTGCAAGTGTGTGTTTTTAATGGTGCGAAACACCACCTAAAAAAATACTCCTTTGGGTGGATTTGATCTTCATGTTTCTTGCATGAATTTTATTGTAATTTAATCAACAACATCAATGAATTCATTTTATTATCATCATATATTTCTTGTGTTCTTTGATGCATACACATACACCTAGGGGTGTTCAATTTCGGATATCCGAAAATTTCGGATAGTGAATTTCACTATCCGAATCCGAATCCGAAATTTCGGATATCCGAATTTCAGATATCCGAAATTTCGGATTCGGATTCGGATATCCGAATTTCAAAAAAATTTGTATTATTTAATAAATTTTATAAAAATATAATAAATTTTATTGAAATTCTTTTCATATATCCGAAGTTTTTTATTAAAACATCCGAAATATCTGAAAATATCCGAAATATTTAATTAATATTTAATATTTTTAAATTTTTATAAAAATATTTTGGATATTTCGGATATCCGAAATATCCGAAAATTCTCAAAATCACTATCCGAATCCGAATCCGAAATTTCGGATATCCGAATTTCGGATTTTCGGATATTTCGGATTCGGTTTCGGATTTGGTTTCGGATTCGGATATTTTTAAACACCCCTACATACACCCATCTTAATTTTAACTTTTAGGTCTTAAACATGATAAATCTTAAAATCCAAGCACATTGAATCTGACAAATTGATTTAGGAAAATCTATAAATCCACTTAATCCAAATTAAAAAATACATATATATATTAAAAAATAATTAAATAATCAAAATAACAATCTAATAAAACAATAAAAATATATTATAAAAACAATAAAATATTACTCACATATACATATATATATATATATATATATATATATATATACATATTCATATGGGATAAAATCATGTTAACCATTTTTACTACGATAATTGCGTTAACTTTTTAATATTAATCAAAATTATTATTTTTTGTTAAAATGTCCTCATTACATATATATAAAAGAGTTAAGTTCATTTTTGTTCCCTAAATTTTGACAAAAATAAGCATTTTCCTTCAAAAGATTAAAAACATCAATTACCTCTAAATGTTTCATAATTTGTTTCAATTTTAATCCAAAAGTTTTATTATTGTTTCAACTTGAATCCAAAATAATAAAACTTTTGGATTCAAACTGAAACAACTTATGAAACTTTAGGAGGTATATTGATGTTTTTAATTTTTTGGATGAAAATTGTTATTTTTATTAAATCTTAGGGAGTAAAATTGAAATTAACTGTATATAAAAATATGTTTCTTATATAAGTGTGCAAATTCGTAAGTGAGTTTACACTAGTGTAAGTTATATTTACATCTCGTAAATATCGTGAAGGCTCTTAGGATCCATTTAGTTTGTTTCTCGAATTGACATGACATATTATTATTTATCATCGTGTTTTTTCTTTATAATTATTCGATGTGATACATTATTTCTAAATAATTTGTTTCAGTTATTTGATGTGACATATGATTTTATGCAACCCTACTATATAAACGAGCATATGTTAATTTGTTCAATTACTTCATTAAAACGTTTGAATTTAAAACAACTTAATTAAGATGTCTTCTTATGGAAAAATTAAAAGAA
The DNA here is from genome assembly GCA_025506415.1 of Flaveria robusta. Lineage (NCBI taxonomy): Eukaryota > Viridiplantae > Streptophyta > Magnoliopsida > Asterales > Asteraceae > Flaveria > Flaveria robusta. Next base: position 12,548,684 of record CM046460.1, on the reverse strand, counting down.
ACAATAGGGGTTAGAAAATATCATCTTACAATGAAAAATAACATTTTGGGGTTCGATTGGAAAATGGTTATTTCTGTATTTTCGTGAAGAAAAATTAGAAAGGAAAAGTAGCATATGGAAATGATTTTAATGCTGTACCTTAATTGTCAAGGTTATACTTATTTTTTATTCAAGTTACACTTGTCATATATTAAATTTTTGCTTAAGATTTACTGTTTTCTTCTTATCCCAGTGGTTCATGGGTCCATAACTTACATCCAAGACTAGGGTTCGAAATCAAGCCAGCTGCATGTTTTTGCTTTTTTACTTCATTCCTTTATTTAGTCACTTGAAATTCTTGCAAACTGTTGACCCCAGAAGTGACAAACCTTGTCTTCTTTTTTTAATTTTTATTTCTTAGTTTTTCTTTTTATTATTTGTTTCTTAAATCACTTATTTATATTTGTTTTTTAAATATTTTTCTTTTTTACTTTTTTTTTCAATTTTAGTTCTTGTTTGCTTCACAACATGAAAGGTATAATAATCTTTTATGTATGTTTTGATCTTAATAACCGAGCCACCGTCACTTCATATGTTTTTTTTACGTATTTAACCACGTTAATATAATTGCAACAACGCTTGTAACGCGCCTCATCATGCGGGCTTTATTTCTCGTTTTTTATTATTAGAAAAAGTAACATATGAAAGTGCCAAGTTAAATATATCTTATTGACAAAATGAAGACGTTTATGGATTTTAAAAGGAATAAACTTGTAGAAAGGAAAAATAGACACCAAACACAAACCGAACCCTAAACCTCATCTACAAATGCCAGTGTACCAAACTATCGATCAGTATATCATTACTTTTCTTTGTGTCCAACAAGTAATATATAGAGTTTCTTACTTTCTTATAAATAACAGGTTTCTGATCGAAAAAGTTAACATTTATCGATAATAAATTGACATAATTATCTATCAAATTCGCGCATGATTCTAACGAGATCAATGACCCAATAAATTCACTTTTATAAATTCCAATTTCTCTTATGCAGTATTATTATTATTACTTAAAATGTTAATATTTGCATTATTTCTAAATTATTATACTCTAATCATCATTTTACACCACTCAAAAACCACTAATACTCCAAATTTAGTTAAATATAATACTTTACTCATCAAAACAACTAATAACTAATTAAACCAATGTTTAGCATTTTTCATAATAATATTATCTTATAATTAAACAAAACATGTTTACTTGGATGAATGATGATATTTTGGTCCAAAGCAATCATGTGACGGCGGTTGTGCGGTGTATTTGGTGACCCGGCTCATGTAAGCGCAATGGGTTTCATAAAACTCTCCACTAAACTCGATTCAAGATAAGGGTCCCAATGCAATGATTCCATCGATTAGCATCCAAATTATCATAGTAAAGCTTTCTAGTTGTCATACTTCACAATGCCTATTATTTATCATAATTTGACCATCAATCATTTATTTTAATCCAACTATGACCTCTAACTAATTATTTATCTATGAGTACGTTCTTTTTTTTTTGAACCGCAGATATGTATTAAATAAAAAATAAGGTTTTTGCAAGGAGCTACAACATATACTACAAACCATTGCAACATTACTAAAAATGAAGATTGCACCATGACGTCCAATCTAGGTTCGTTTAGTTGATCTACTCTTAATCCATAAATAACACATAGTTTTGATCTCTTCACATGTTGTAGCAATACATAGTGCATACCCTTTATAACTTTTGTTGTTTCATGTAGGCAATATGCAACAACACGTAATCATAATTACAACAAAAAAATGCATCCTTTTTTAGGGCAAAATTAGTCACTGGTTTCAGGATCTCTAGAATAATAGCATTCGGTTCTCATTCAATAAGTGGAAGATTAAACCAAGTCTTGAAAAACACCCAAATAGCTTTAGCAAAGTTGCAAGACAAAAGGATGTGATCTATGAATTTTAAACTAACAGCACAAAACTTACAACAACTTTACTATAACAAAATACATCTATTAGATAAGCTTGCAATGTGGGAAGCTTATTCAACCTCGCTCTCCAAAAGAAGTAATTTACCTTCCTTGACTAGTGTGTTGATGAGTCGTAATCCATGGAGATTGCCCTGTCAATAGTTACCCGTAAATCATGTATCGATAAATTATCAGATTCACGTCCTAGCCACACCCAAGAGTCATCAACATAGAGAACTGAACATGTCTAAGGAAAGAGAGGCAAGGTTTGTTAAGTTCACCACTTTCGGATGGTGAAGGGAGCATATTTTTCTAATTCCGGTTGCATTAAAATTGTCCTTCTTGATTGTCTAGCTAGTTGATGACTCACTTTGCATTTGTGTTCGTTTTTAAGGCATAAATTGATGGAGATAAATCGAATGACTTATTATTAGGCATCTTAGTAGAATATGATAAGAAACTCGAATGAAAAGACTCGTATAATGTATTAATGGGATAAAAACATGAGTCCTGCTATACATACTCACTTTTAATTTTATTTACTAGTTGTACTCCCCCCTCAAGTTATTAATATAAATACAATTCAAACCTTTTATTTTCTTTCTATTTTTTTGGTCTTTTTCCTCTTTTAGTATAAAGATATTAAAAATAAGTTTATTTTAGTGTTAATTTGTTCTTTCTAAATTCCTATAATTCAAATTTATTTAAGGTACAAACAAAGAATTTAAAAATACATTTTTTTAATTGCAAGAAAAACCAGCGAAGTCTAGCAAATTACATTCTTCTTTAAGAAATTAGTGGACATTAATTATTTTTAAAGATTTGATAAATACCCAACGTTTATCAAGATTAATCAAACGTTTATATTTTTTTTAAGCTTTGAGTTATTTAAGAACTAGGTTAGAGCCCATGTAATACATGGGTGAAAAATTAAAACACGTCAAAACCATTAGTTTTATGGATATTTTCTTTTTTAGATGTTATTAGCTATTGGTAAAATAACAATATAAAAAATATCTAAAAATTATAACAAATAATGAAATTAGAAGTTATTACGCTATATTTAAAGATAAAATATATCTGAAATCATATAATTTAGTATATATTAATAAGTTATTGTAATAAGAATATATATTTTAAATGTTGATAGTTTAATTTTTTATTTAAAATAATTATTATTTAATATGAGAGAGATAAGAAACACAAATATAAGTATGTTTTTTTTAATATATTTTAGTAAAAAAAAGTCAAATTAATTGTTATTTTAATTTTCGTATTTATTATAAGAGAGAGGCGGGAAATATTTTTTTTGATATGCTAGAATAATGACACGTGTCATTTAATATGCTATAATGATAACACGTGTCTCAAATAAATTTTTTTTTATTATATGTTATAGATTCAGAGTGATATTTGATATGAATAGCCAACTTTTTAAAGATGACAATATAATCAAACATGTACCACTAACTAAATAAAAAATCGACCTGCTAATAGCATCAACAATTTGTGATGTTACTTTTCATGATTTCCATATTCATTACTTTATTTGACTTTTTTTTTCAAAATATACACATCTGTATATTAATAAATAAAAATAAATCCGAATACTTGTCACCATTTAATACCATCTAATAATTGGTTTTTCTGTTTCTCTCTCCTCTTAATTATAAATATTTTAATATCTATTCATTAATTAATAACTATCCATAATTAAAATTTCAAATATGTTAACTTCAAATTTTCAAATGTCTAATACATGGGTTTATTCAATCTGTGTAATCTATAGATTCTAATAAAAAAAACTTTCTAAAGCTACATGTCATTCTCTTAACTTATCTTTTTGTCACTTATCATTCTTCTAGACATTATCACCTTATTTTTTTCCTCTAAAATGCTATTATAGTAATTTAAACATTAAAACTAATTTTTCTTTCTTATTAAAGATTAATTTTATTAAATGCAATATTTCTCTCTCTCATCTAAATTTTTTAAAATCAATTTATCTTTTTAAAGTTAGATTTTATTAAGAAAATAAAAAATAATATTTTTCTAATTAAAATAAAACTAATAATAAATTTTTTTTATATAATATGAAATTTTCAAAAACGCTAAACCTTTTTGAAACAAAATATTTTAAATCCGTCCTTTTTTAAAAAAATATAAAAAATATGAACTTTTCTAAAAAAATCTTATTAAAACAACCAGAATAATTAAAAGCCAGAGTTTTTAATAAACAAAATTCTTATAAAAATAAATTCATTTCTAAAAGAATTTTAATACGATGTTTAAAAATGTAACTATTTAGATAAGACAGTTAAAAGAATAATAAAATATTTTTATTTTCTTGAACTATTATGTATATAAAATTCATATCTTATATTAAAATATCATACTGTAAATCTTTATGTTTATTACTAACTATAATATGTTTAATAAATAAGTTTCTAGCCTATCTATCTATATATATATCTGTCTGTTTGTCTATCAATCTATTTATAATAAGAAAAAATAAGATAATACGTGACGCAATCGTAAGGCTAATAATACTAACTTTCTTATTTCTCTCTAGTATTAAAACTAATATTGAATACTAATAATATTACTCATACCATTTTCAAATTAAAAAATATATAACTTAATAAATTGAAAATCTATTTATTTTAAATTAAGAACACACTTTTTAAAAACAAAAAAAGCAACGAACTTTTTAAAAAAATCATTTTACTTAAAACAAAATATTTACAAAGCATAAACTTTTTATAAAACAAAAGTTTAAGAAAAATATATTATTATTTATTTACTTAAAGTACCTATTTATAAGTAATTATAATCATATTTTATCTTAAAGCATAGTTTTATAATTCATAAACTTTTTTTTACTAATTATTTAATAATTTATATATTCAACCCGTGTAATACACGGGATACTAACCTAGTACACAATATTTAAAACATAACTTTTTATATTATTAACCATGTAACAGTAAATTTATTTAACTCGTGTATTACCCGAGATTGTAACCTAATCTTAATCTTAATCTTAATCTTAATCTTAATCTTAATCTTAATCTTATCTTAATATTATAATAAATGAGTAACTAATGGGACACGTGGCAGCACCATATTCATTCTTACCATAATTTTCCCGCTTCTCTCTCCTACTTAATAATTACTATAATTACTAATAATATTATTTAATTTATTTATAGACTAAAAATATTTTTTAATAAATTAAGAAAGGAATCTTTTAATCAATATTATTTATAAAGAAACAAATTTTTATAAAATAATCTTTTTTTCAAAAAAATCAAACTTTTTTAAAAATATAAAATATTTTAAAAATCAATATTTTTAAAAATTAAATTTTTATAAATAAAAAATAATTATAAATAAATTGTATAAAACTTTTTGTTTTGAAACAAAATATTTAGTTTTTTTAAATAAAAAAAGTTTAAAAACTTGATATCATTATTTTGTTACCTATAGTCCTTATACATAATTTCAACCGTATTTTATCTTAAAATATCGTTTTATAATTAACAAAATTTTATTTTATTTAATATTTTATATATTCAACTCGTGTAATACACGGGTTATTAAGCTAGTGATCATATATATATCAAAACATGATATGTAGTTATTGGTTAGTTGTTATTTTCTAAAGTTAATAAAAAAAGTTATAGATTATGAAACATCATATGTAGTTTCTGATTAGTTGTTAAATCTAGAGATAAATGAAAAAGTTAAAAGATTTTGTGAATTACGAGAGTTTTCGAAAATTTGGAATTAAGACTTTTTATTGCTTTAAACTGGGAAAGTATTAGAATTTTTTAATGTTCTTTTTTCAAACACGTTTTATCAAAAATAAATACAAGTTAAAAAATTGTTTTACCATACTCTAGAGAAAGTGTTTTTTTAATATTCTAAAAACATTTTTACTTGTTTTTTAAGAAACGATATTTATTTAATTTAAAAACCATTTTCTTCACGTGAATATAATGAGTATAAGAGAGAATGACAAGTAAGAGGAGGTGAATATGTTTTAAATATTAAGGGGAAAATATGAAAATTTTGTTTTTCAAAGGTGGAGTATGACAAGTAAAGAAGAAGGTACATATAGCCTACCCCCAATCAATCTAGAAGAGCTTCAATTTAAAATGGGTATAACTATTTATTTATTGGAAGATATTTGCACATAAGGTATGAACCAATTCAATCATTTTTTGAACCTGAATTGGTTAATTTGGATTATGGAACCCTAGTTGTTACTTTGAAAGGTTATTTTCCCCTATCCTGCTAGTAAAAAAGTACAAAATATGTGAATCATAGATTTTATTAATTCAAATATTTAATTAGTAGTTTTATTTGATTTTATTTCTAACAATTCAAATGCATATATTTTACATGTGGTATCTTTACCTTACAGTATGAGTTTTTTATTCTCTCTTTTATTTAACTTTTTTCTATATGAACTTGATTTAATTTATCAGTGGAATAAACTTGAAAATTCACACCAAGAACCAGAAGTTAACGACGGTTAACCAATCCACCTTCTTTATTATGAAAATCTGAAAACTCAAACACCTTGTTCAATGTGAACCGATACCATAGCAAAAATATTAATGCTCACCCTCTTTCAGAGGTGACCGTTTATTGATCAAAAACAAATATACTATACCCACAACCATTTTACAATTTCTTCAAGTTAGGATACACAGCTAGATAGAATGTAGATTATATAAAAGAAAACACTAAAACAAACATGATACAAAAACTAAACGATCTCAACCATCTATCTTTTTGTTTGTATGTCTACTTATTTAAAAAATATGTTGAGGTGGAGTTTGTCTCTTACGTTGAGGTGGAGTTTTGTCTCTAATGTTTTAATCTCACATACGTGCATATTATTAGTTGCATGCTAAATTGGGGTCTATTTATTTGTTTCTATATGTATGGAAGGTTCTCAAAAATGTTGCTAGGTTTTTGGAATAGCTTGACAGCTTGTTGGCATAAATTGTGCCAGTCTAGACATTTTCATTATCAAAACTATCCCTATTGGTGAAGCGGCTACGATCTAAAATAAACTTATATTGATTTTAATCGTACTATAAGAAAATGATAACTTTAAATGTTATTGATAACACACATTCATACATGGAATCACATGGCGACTTGGGTAACACTTTTTTTATTTTCTAGATGATCCAGGGGCCAACACTTTGTATAAGATAATTATTGGAATAATAATTTGATTTTGTTGACGACATGATTTACAATTTTATATGTGGAGTAAAATAAACTTAGTGACTCTATTGAACTCTCCACTTGTTCAATCCATTTGAGTCACTTTTGTAAACTTTTTCTTCGTCTAAACATAAATAACTCATTTAAAAAATTATCACAAAAGCATATAAGCTAAAGGGTTAAACAGATAAGCTAAACCAAAATAATCGAATTTAATTAGAATCTCATTTGTTGTTAAGGTTATTCTGGTGGTAAGGTGTATTATTTTTATACAAAATATAAAGAGTTTAAATCCAGTAGTATATACATGAATAGATGGTTAATAAAAGTAAATTATAAGACATTTAAAAAAAATAAAGTCTCATCTTAACATTAACTTATTCTTACTCGTGACCTGTGTAATTATTATTGCTAAGATGATAGCACTTAACTTGTAATATACATTACGTTTTAGACAACTTTGTTTCAAACCCTCTGTAAGTAAACATTTTCATTGTCATCATCTTTAACAAAAATCAGATATAAAAAAATACTTTTAGGCAAAGATAGGATGTATGTTAATCCTCTCATTATGACACATAAAATAATACGACCACCACAGTCGCACCAAAACAAAGAAGCTAAAAAATTTGAATACATTGGTCGACACAAAACTTCATAAGGGCCGGTTACTATACAATGCCTACAAAACGTGCGAAGCGCAGAAAGCAATTTGGGTCGTTCATTTTAAATTATCAGCTCTTGATATGCAATGCATGATAATTCCATCCCATTTTCATGAAAAGGGGAATGATGGTAATATCATGCTACTAGTGTGATTATTACCACAATCCTAAGAGTTTGCGTAATAACACATTTCCAAATTCTAGGGATTTTTATCCGCCACACACCTACATGAAAATAAAAAATTATTCAATTTGTGTTATTATCAACACTTGGTAGAGTATAAATACCTAACAAAAACTAATTACAGATGTTGAACACCCAAGAATCTAACATTTTTTAAGAAGATATAGAGCAACAATGATGAAGAAAGTTTAAAAGAAGGTTGATGCAGTTAGTTCAATCTTATTATAGAACGTGATTATTAGACTTGGACCATCTTCTTACAATCGCTGTTGTTTTGCTTATTGCAGTTGTTCATAAGGAAAGCCGCACTAAAAAGAGAAACGATACACAAGTTAGTGGCAATGAAAACCCATGTATTATATGTAATATATGCATATAATGATTGATTATTGATACAATCTTGTGCGTTATTTAGATACATTTCTTAATATATAGAATTTCCGTCTTATCAACAGATATTCATAAGGAAAGGTGAAAAAAACACAAAAACAATACGCATACTGACAGCAAAACAAACAAAGGTTAGCTTTATGGGGAGAGTTTATGGTAAAAAAGTGTAAATAATGTGCAGAGTGTACGAAGCCGCAATAGCGGGCCGCATGGCAATCTGATAAATTGGACGAGAGGGTAGGATGGTAATTACGCCCGGTATAGGGCATAACTGCCATCGCTCTTGTGTGATTATGATTAGCGCACTGTTAGGGCAATGTGATCATGTCCATTAATAATCGTATATACGGTTTTTTTTGGATTGAGATAATTACTTTATAGAGAACGATTTTTGAAGGGTTTCTTAGTCAATTAATCATTGAATAGAACGATCTCATGTTTTCCTTTAATCATTGTAGAGATGATCAGGGAGAGTACATGTAACTCGTAATCGTTTCAATTGATATTGAATTCCTTTTTAATCGATTGCAATGTGCATTTCGTGTCTTACTTTTCATTCGTATTGATTTGCGTAAATTTCCCAATTGATGAGTAGTAATTTGTGTGAATTATTGTTTTATCGAATACAAGTTTATCATGTGATTGTTACAACATGCCCTCGTGAGATGTTGCAATCATTTGTGTAATTTGTGATGAAACATTTACGAGATTATGTCTATACGTGGAATACGTGCGTGATAAATACTATTTAACCATAATAAATGAATCTTTGTTGCATAATCATTTAATGATCTATGCATATTTTGGTCGAATTGTGTTGCCTAATACATGTAGCATGTTTTTGTTGTTGCGGAATTATAGTATCATGGTTGCGTGATATTGCATTTTGTATTTGTTCAGGAGGTTGTTTACACATTTCAAATCAAGGGAACCAATGCTTTATCACTCAAGTACCCATGCTATATAAACCGCTTGTGGGAATGAGCTTTTAATCAATAAATGATGCTTATGAGTTTTACATGTCTTATGCCAAATTAGGAGGATTATATGTTTAAAAAGGTTTTGAACATGTGAACAATGGTACATTAAAAGTGAATGATTTTACATGTTTCGAGGAGAGGAGCAAACGATGTAAAAGTTATGATTCCATTGATACTAATAGTAAGAACACAAAAAAAAAATAATAAAAAAATAAAAATAAAATAAAATAAAATAAAATAAAATAAAATGTATTTGATTACAACTTGATGTTAGGCTCTCATTGCTTTTAACTACTCTCATCTTAAGACTTTTCAAATATAAAAGTTTTGTGAAGAGCATAATCATTAGTTGGTGTAAGAGAAAGATATATGTTATATGTTCAAGAAAGATGATTTATGATTTGGTAACTCTTATTTAGGCCCAGTCAATGAATTTAATGTTACGAAGGCAAAGTCTCGTGCTTTTGAGCATGTAGGTGTAACAGAAACAGAGTGTAAGAATTTTTAAAGCAAGTTAAACTGTTATATTGGAGAATATGATGCTGAAATGATTATTCAAAGGTTGCTTAGCAAGCACCTTCGTGATTATTCGTTTGAATATACAGTTGATGAAAATAGCATACTTGGTTGTTTTGGGCGGATAAAGAATGTAATAGGAACTATGTTGCATTTGGAGAGGTTATTTCATTTGATATAACATTCAACACCAACAAGTATGTTTGTTTACATTGTATATTTTCCTTTTTTGAATATTTTGCGTAATTAATGTGATTGTTTGTAATTTTATTTTTTTGTAGATATAAAATGGCATATGTTCACTTTACTAGTATTGATAATCACTTTCCAAACGTTACTTTTAGTGTTGGACTGTTGTCTTCTAAGTCATTGGAAGCATATAATGGTTGGTCACTGTTTTTTTTAAATCGTATAGTCATCAGCCGAAAGAAAGTTATCGTTACAGATTATGATCCAGCCTTGAAGATAGCCTTTGAATGCATATTTAATGAGAGCCGGCATAGGTTATGCATGTGACATATTATGAAAAATATTGCTAACAAGGTATGTCTTCATGCGTGATTATTGCTCAATAAAGCGTGATTTTTTTAGAGACATGCGTGATTGTTTGTGATACATACTTGATTAAGTATATTTTCTTCGTGATTATTTTTGTTACATGTGTGATTAAGTATATTTTCTGTGTAGTTATTTTTAGATTTTTTGTGTAGTTATAACATCAAATATTTCTTATTTTAGGCATAATAAGGTAAACCATTTTTTTATGTCTTATTTTTTGTATGACGTTATCGCATTGTGCAACAATAAAGACTTTAAACGGAGCCTGCAACATAGTATAGACAGATTGTGTCAGATGCTTGACATGGACCGATTAGATTTAATCAACAAATTTGAGCTCACATTAAATAACTGACTGTCGGATATTTTTTATATGAGATCAATATGGATCCTTATTTTTTCTACCTTGATGAGCCTATGTCCAGGCTTATGCGAGCGACGTCGCTGTTTGAGAGTGAGAATCACTATTATTGTTAGGTTGCAAACTCACAATTGACTCTTGTTGAGTTTTTCAATCATTATAACAATGCCATAGAAATTCAATGGCATAATCGCAAAAAAAAAAAAAAGATCAAGAATCACGAAAGGCATTTCCTGACTTATGGACAAAGTTTCCTTTAAAGGAACAAGTAGCAAGAATATTTACAATGGCTATATTTAATGATATTCAAGAGGAATTATATACTACTTTTGAGATATGTATATTTTCCCCTATCAGAAATTACACAATCTCTATTAGTAATTACGCAGGTATTCAACTAAATTACACAAACCTTTTTTAGAAATTGCGCAAACCCTTCTTTAGCAATTACGCAAACTCTATAAGATATTACACAAACCCATTAGAAGTTATGCCAACTCTATTAGAAATTACGCAAGTATTTAAGTAAATTATGCAAACCCTTTTTAGAAGTTATGCAAACACTATTAGAAATTACGCAAGAGTCAGCTAAATTACGCATACCCTTTCAAAAGTTACGGAAACTATATTAGATGTTACGCAAGTAGTCAATTAAATTACACAGACTTATCAGAAGTTACGCAAAATCTATCATTCATTGCACACAATCTTAAAGCTAACCTTTGTTGCTTCATTGTCATTATGTGTATCGTTTTTGTGTTTTGTTTGCCTTTTTTTATGAACATGTGTTGTTAAGACGCAGATACAATATATTAAGAACTTTATGCAAATAATGCACAATATTTTATCAATAATCAATTTTATCAATAATCAATCATTATATTCATATATTACGCATAATAACTGGGTTTCTATTGCCACTAACTTGTGTATCGTTCCTCTTTTTAGTACGCCTTTCTTGAATAACAACTGTAATAAGCAAAACAACAACGATTGTAAGTAGATGGTTCAAGTTTAATAATCACGTTCTATAATAAGATCGAATTACCTGCATTAGCCTTCTTTTGAACTTTCATCATCATTGTCACTTAATATCTTCTTAAATTTTTTTTAGGTTTTTGGGTGTTCGACATCTGTAATTGTTTTTTGTTGGGTATTAATACTCCAGCAAGTGTTAATAATAACATAAATTGAATAATTGAACCTTTTTGTTATCACGTAGGTGTGGGGTGGTTAAAAAGCTTTAAAATTTGGGAATGTGCTATTATGCAAACTCTATTAGGATTGTGTTAATAATCACACTAGTAGCACGAAATTACCATCGTATCCCTTTTAATGAAAATGGGGGCGGAATTACCATGCATTGCATATCAAGCAATGATAATTTAAAACGAACGATTCAGATTGCTTCGTATGCTTCACACTTTTTGTAGGCATATATAAAAAAATAAAATAAATTAATGTTTTTCGGCTCATATGATTTCAACTCGTTATTGTATCTTTTTTACTAAACAGTATTATGTTTTTGTAAGATGATGAATGTGCAATTCATTATGCCTTTCTTTTCATTATTTTGTATTACTAAATAGTATTATGTTTCTGTAAAATGACGAATTCTAAAAAACATAATGATAAAATAACACAATTGTGTACTTATAGTTTGTAAAACATAATGATAAAAACTAATTTATCTAATACACTAGAGCTCAATAACAAAATAACACGAACTGATATATAACGTAAAACACAATCATAAAAATGTCTCATTGTGTTATTTCAGCTTGCTATTATGTTTTCCGGAACACTATTTTGTTTTTATAATGATAAGTTTGAAAAACACATTAGTGAAATAAAATCATTGTATATACTTTTAATTGTTAAACAAAATAATAAATTAATAATAAAATTATATAATATACAAAGAACAATAAAGAAAATAACACGAAATGATTTAAAAAGTAAAACATAATGATAAATACATATAACAAATGATGAAAAATATTTGACACAATGATCTAACATATTTGACATAAAAAACCAACATATTAGACACTATAACCTGACGTATTTGACATAATAATCAAAATGCCCTCTCCTTTATAAAGAATAAAAAAAACAAATGTCGAGCTCAAAATTCTTTTTATTTTTATTGTTTAAATTAAATACCCTTTTACTATATAAATTATCCATAATTATATATATCTAACTTAAATAATAATATATATATATATATAATAATAATTTTTTTTAAATTCCTCCTCTTACTTTTAAAAATTCTTCTACTCTACGTAATGAAATTTTATTCCACCATCATCTAGCTCTGACTCATCCAATTCTAGTGGCCGCGATTTTCTTGCCAAAGTGGCTGCATTGTCGTCGAATTTGAAGATACGACACAATCAGCAAGAAATTATGTGTCATGTGACCGTGAAGCAGCTCATGAAGTTCTAATGAATGATTATTTTGTAGAAAAGTCAAAATTACGATGAGATGACTATATTGGATTATGGTTGCATTTGTCCAAGGAATTAGTTTTATAAACTAGTTGGGATATAAATGTCCAGTTCAAATAGTTTCAAGAAGATTACGATAGGTGTAGTAAAATTTTATATTTTACGTACTTTTTACATTAGTTAAGTTATTTTTTGTCAATAAAAATTTATGTTTATCGATTTTGATGTTTTAAATGTTGTCAAATATGTTTCTTTATATTTTTAATTAATGAATTATGTTTAATGTTTTCAAATCATTTTTAATTAATGACTTATATAGAAGTGTCAAGGGTTCAAGTGGTTGAGAATTGAGTGGTACAACTGTTAACGGTAATAGAATGTTTGTGGCAATTTGTGATTAGGTGTGGTTGAGGGCATATAAGATTTGAGAAATGAGTGCCCATTCCACCTTAATATGAGTTCATGGTTCACAAGTCATAGAATGTACGTTTATGTAAAGCTATCTCTTTCATATAAGCATTTACGCATTTGTATGCAAACGTGACTATCTTTTTGATTTACATGTGATTCAATAAAATTAGAAAAAGAAGTTGAAGAAGAGTCTTTTTCTTACATATAACTATCTTGATATTTGGGTAAAGCATAGCACTACTGGGATTCAGTTATTACTTGGTGTGGATACGTATGGAGACATTTTAGCCTTTTTGTCATCCTTAGAGCTGCAAACGAACTGAACGTTCAGCAAACAGTTCGTGAACTGTTCGGCGGGAAGTTTGTTTAAATACCTCTATGGTTAAGTCTCAATTTATTAGTAATCTTCTCAATTTATTAGTAAACTTCTTCTTATGTTTGTGTTGGTTTATTGTGTTTATATTGTTGAGGGGGTTGCTAGTCTTTTTGCTATTCTTCAAGGAGGTCTTGTGCCCTGCTCAAGGCTATATATTCCAAAGGATGCTGCTAGGGTTTCTTTACCAGAAACAATCGCTCTCTGATCACTCTCTTCCGGTTGATAGCGCTCTCGTCTTCGCCTCGTGTTGGTGTCTTCTGTTCTAGTGGAATCTGCACAACCTTTGTGCAGATTCGATTAGTTCTGAGTAGTTCTCTTTATTGCTTGTTCTCATCTTATAACATTGATAAGATTTGTATTGGTTCTATTCAGATTTCTCATTATTTATGTTCTTGTTTGTTTGACGATTGATTCATCGATTGTTCTATTCTTTTGATAAAATTTTACATGGTATCAGAGCAATAGGCTCTCGTATTCATCATCTCTTCCGCTGTTATCTTTCTCGCATGAATTAGGGTTTCAGTCTCGAAAACCCTATTGCTCTGATTTTCTATCTTCTGGGGCTGATTGTTTGATTTCTTCTCGTTATATCATCAACATTAAAGGTGTATTGAAGTGTGTAATCTTAGGGATACAAACCCTAGATTACGGTTCTTGTCATCCGGCTTCCATCTTCGTCGAAGATTCTAAGGCAAGAAATCTGAGATTGGTTGTTGCCGTTCTCTACCTCGCTCGTGTTGTTGAATCTGTGGAAGATTCTAGGACAAGATTCCTAGTTCTACTTATATTTCTCTGTTATCTGTCTCTGGTCCGTAACCCTAAGCGAAGGTTATTAGATCTAAGACCAGCTTGGGAGAATCCCTAACTTGGGTCTTGCTTGGTGAGATCCTTTATCCCTATCTCTTTATTCTCTATTTTGTTTCTGGTTCTTATTATTCTTCTGTTTAGTTGTTTCTTGGCTGGGTTAGGAGTACCAGCATCTGATTTTATTGGTTTAAATAGGAGGAGCCATCCCCTATTTGTTGTTATATCTGTTTTTTTTGTGTGATCCTATGTATTTGTGCATCACCCGTGTGTTGTTCTTTGTGTGCTTGCATTAAAACAGTGTAAACTAATCCTTGATCTGCCGTTGTAAGTGGTGTGAAAACCTGGCTCTGGTTTAGCTGTTTCTCTGTGCGTGTACCTGTGTGCCTTGCATACTTCTTGGTTGTTGTTATTCTTCTTTGGTTCTCTATGGCTGATTCTGGAACTGTTGTCACCACTGATACCCTCATCAGTAAATTGGACATAGGTAACCCTTTATATCTTCATGCTAATGACACTAATACACTTTCAATAATAACTCTCAAACTGAAAGGAACAGAAAATTATACTGTTTGGAGTAACTCTATGAAATTAGCTTTGGAAGTCAAAAATAAACTTGGGTTCATAAATGGAAAATTAACTAGACCTAGTGATGAGGTTATGGGTAGACAATGGGATTGGTGTAATTCAGTTGTTCTTTCTTGGATTTTAAACTCAAAACAGAAGAACTATATATTGGTCAAGTTTTCTCTAAACTTGCTAAAGAAGTCTGGGATGATTTAAAAGAGACATATGATAAAATTGATGGTTCTGTCGTATATAACCTATATCAAAAAAATAAACTCTCTAACCCAAAATGGTTCTTCTGTTGCTGAGTATTATCACAAATTGAACACCATGTGAAAACAACTTGATGCTATAGTGCAGCTTCCATCTTGCACTTGTAAAGCCTCAAAGGAATCTAATGACTTCAATATGCTAATAAAACTTATGCATTCCTTATGGGACTTGATGATGTTTACCAACTGGTTAGGTCAAACCTCTTGACTAAGGATCTTCTTCCTACGGTTAAAGAAGCTTTTGCTATCATATCTAGAGAAGAATCACATCGCAGTAGTAGTGGTTCTTCAAAACAAAACAAGACAGTGGGTTTTTTCTCAAACAAAACTTCAAATTCTGACTCAAAAAAAAAAAACCGGAAGAGGACCTAACCCTAACCTAAAATGCACTCATTGTAATATGCTTGGCCACACTGTTGATAGGTGTTATGAGCTTGTTGGTTACCCACCTAACTATAAAAAGAAAAATGTCAATCAATCTAGTAAAATAGGAACATCAAATAATGTAGTTGGTAACTCGTCTAAAACTGGATCCACACCTAGCTCGACCAGTTCTTTACCTTTTGCACCTGAACAGATTGCCAGGCTAATAGGGTTGGTCAGTGATAATCATGGTAATGATGCTTAAAACTCAGGAGGTAAATCTGTTCGTGTATCTAGTGTGTTTAATTCCAATTCTAAATTCTTTTATGGAACTAGCTCTTTTTGCAATGTTTTTAACTCTGGCTGGGTCATTGACTCCGGAGCTAACCAACATATGGTTAAAACTGATGAACACATGTTTAACTGTACTGATGTTTTGAAACTTAATATTAGTGTTGGGCATCCAAATGGTACTTTTGCAAAAGTTACTAAAATAAGAAATATTACATTGCTGATAAAATCACTCTAAAAGATGTTTTTCTGGTTCCTGACTACTATGTTAACCTTCTATCTGTTCACAAACTTGTCGAAGATAACAATCTTGAAGTTGTGTTTAATAAGTCTAACTGTTACATTCAGGATTTCAAGTCAAAGAAAATCTTGGTGACCGGTAGTTAGTGTGATGGATTGTATTTGTTTAAAAACTGTGCTAAGGTGTGTGCTAACAAATCTGATTCTGTCAATCTCTGGCACTCTAGGCTAGGGCATCTCTCTGATGCTGTCTTGAATATTTCAAAACAGTCTCTAAGTCTAGAAAACTATAAATCTAATGACTTGTGTGAAATCTTTCACAAAGCAAAACAGTCCAGAATGCCCTTTCCTTTGAGTGACCACAAGTCTATGTCTGTAGGAGAGCTTGTCCATTTAAATGTTTGGGGTCCTTGTAAAGTAACTAGTAAAGAAGGCTTTAAATACTTTCTTACTGTGGTTGATGATTTTTCAAGAGCAGTAAAATTCTATGAACTCATAAAAAACCAATTCAACAAAACTGTTAAGGTTTTTAGAAGTGATAATGGAACAGAGTTCATAAACAATCAGACTACTTCATTTTTTGAATCTAAAGGCATTGCCATCAAACTTCTTGCACATATACCCCACAACAAAATGGAATAGCTGAACGCAAACATTGACATCTCTTAAATGTTGCTAGGGCCTTATTGTTTCAAGGGGAGTCCCCTTAAATTTTTGGTCTGAATGTATTCTAACCGGTACCTTCCTAATTAACAGGATTCTCTCATCTGTGTTACTCGGAAAAAGTCCCTATGAGGTTATGTTTGGTTTTAAACCCTCTTTGAGTCATTTGAAAAACTTTGGCTGTCTTGCATTTAGTAGTGTTTTAAACAATTCAAATACATTTTCTAGTAGAACAGAAAAGTATATTTTAATCGGTTATTCACATGTTAAAAAGGGTTATAAACTGTGGAATCTTGAAACTAAATATGTTTTCTTCCCAAGAGATGTTCACTTTTATGAACATGTATATCCTTTTAAAACAGAGTTCAAAGAAACAATTTCTGTAGTTGATAACATAGAACTATCAAATTTAAATTTTATTGATCTTCATGAGCCAAATGTTTCTTCAAATGACAAAGTCCCCTATGATGAAGAGAGGGAATCTACTCAAGAGTCTGGTGGTGTTCCTCAGCAGCCTATTAACCAAAATAGTGCCACTGGCGAGGCTGAGTTGAATTCTCAGTAGCCAGAAGGTGCTCATGTGGATGATATTGGTGTGGTAGAAGAAACCGCAGACCCTAATGATTAGTGTAACCCATCTGAGGGGCATCCTAATACATCAAATGAACCTAGACGGTCTTCTAGACCTACCTCTCTTCCAAAGAAATTTTTTGAGTACATAGTTGAGGGAAAAGTTAAGTATGGCATTGAAAACATTGTTAGTTATTCTCATTTGTCTCCTGAAATTTTTTTTTTTTCAACTGTCCTAAACAAATCTGTTGAACCTCGTTCATTTAAAGAGGCCATGACTGATAAAAATTGGATTGATGCCATGAATGCTGAAATGGAAGCCTTGCATAGAAATAACACTTAGGAAATTGTTGATCTCCCCCCCCCCCCTAATAGAAAACCTATTGGGTGTAAGTGGATTTATAAAATTAAGTATAAGTCCACCGGTGATATTGAGAGATACAAGGCTAGACTTGTTGCCAAAGGTTATAGTCAACAGGAAGGCATTGACTTTGATGAAACATTTTCCCCTGTTGTTAAAATGGTTACCATTCGATGCATTGTCAGTCTTGCTGTTTAGAATAACTGGTCTATGTTTCAATTGGACATAAATAATGCTTTTCTTTATGGTAATATCTCTGAGCATGTCTATATGACTCTTCCTGACGGGTATTACTCCAAATCTGACAATAAAGTGTGCAAGTTAATTAAGTCCCTTTATGGCCTTAAACAAGCCCCTAGAAATAATAAAAATCTTACAAGTGTTCTTGTTACTATGGGCTTTACCCAAAGTTTATGTGATCCCTCTTTATATATCAAACAATGTGCTTCTGTGTTCATTACTTTGCTTGTTTATGTGGATGACATTATTATAACGGGTAACAACCAAACTGAAATAGATATGGTTAAGACCACATTGGGTTCTTATTTTTTAATCAAAGATTCAAGTGTCTTAAAGTATTTTTTTTATTGAAGTTCTATACTAAAAAAGGGGGTTATGTCTTTCTCAAAGGAAATATTGCATGGAGTTATTGTCTGAATTTGAGTATTTGGGATGTAAACCCTTTTGTACTCCTATTGAGCAAAGCTTTCTAGTGAGCTCCAAACTTAAACAGGAGGAACCAGTTTTATCAAACATCTCCTTTTATCAAAAATTAATTGGTAAACTGATTTATCAGTCTTTAACAAGACCAGATATCTCATATGCTATTCAAGTCCTAAGTCAGTTCATGCATGGCCCATCCAATACCCATTTGCAAATTGCATTTCGGTTATTGAGATATTTAAAATCATCTCCTGGAAAGGGGCTGTTATTTTCAAAGTCAGACTCATTTAATGTTACAGTATATGTAGATTCTGACTAGGGAAATGTCTTTCCTCCATAAGATCAGTTACTGGATATTGTATTTTCTTAGGCAACTCTCTTATTTCCTATAAAAGTAAAAAACAAAGCATTGTCTCTCGGTCATCTGCAGAAGCAGAGTACCGAGCCATGTGCTCTTCCACCTGTGAGGTTATTTAAACCTCCTCAAAGAATTACAAGTTTCATATTCTTTGCCTATAGATTTACATTGTGATAATTCAGTTGCTATTTTTATAGCAGCTAACCCTGTTTTTCATGAACGGACAAAACATTTTGAACTTGATCTTCACTTTCTGCGTGAAAAGGGCTCTACTGGTATTATCAAAACTTTGCAAATTGGTTCAAAACTTCAAAAAGCAGATGTCTTCACTAAAGAGTTACCCATTGCACAACATTCTTTGTTGTGTTCTCTACTTGGTTTGTTTTTTCATGTTTACTAATCAAATTGAAGGGGGGGGGGGGTGTTAAAATACCTCTATGGTTAAGTCTCAATTTATTAGTAATCTTCACAATTTATTAGTAAACTTCTTCTTAGGTTTGTGTTGGTTTATTGTGTTTATAATGTTGAGGGGCTTAGGTTTGTGTTGGTTTATTGTGTTTATAATGTTGAGGGGGTTGCTGGTCTTTTTGCTATTCTTCAAGGAGGTCTTGTGCCCTACTCAAGGTTATATATTCCAAAGGATGCTGCTAGGGTTTCTTTATCAGAAACAATCGCTCTCTGATCGCTCTCTTCCGGTTGATAGCGTTCTCGTCTTCGCCTCGTGTTGGTGTCTTCTGTTCTTGTTGAATCTGCACAACCTTTGTGTAGATTCGATTAGTTCTGAGTAGTTCTCTTTATTGCTTGTTCTCATCTTATCACATTGATAAGATTTGTATTGGTTCTATTTAGATTTCTCATTGTTTATGTTCTTGTTTGTTTGACGATTGATTCATCGATTGTTCTATTCTTTTGATAAAATTTTACAAAGTTAGTTTATATTCGTTCGTTTAGTAAATGAACGAACACGAACAAGATAATTTCGTTCGTTTAACTAAACGAACGAACATGAACACAAGCCGTGTTCTTTCATTTATGTTCGTGAACGTTCGATAATGTGTTCGCTAAAGTTCGTTCGTGAACATTCAATAATGTGTTCGTTTATGTTCGTTAATATGTTCGATTATGTTTTTAATTTTTGTGTTATTTATTTTTATGACAATTATGTCCAAGTGTTTTTGAATATTTATGTTACGTGTGTTATTTATTTTTGGTAAATTTTATTATAAAAATACTGATTTTATTCTAAAATAAATATGTGATCATTTGTATTCGTTTGTGTTCATTGACTTCTTTATGATCGTCATATTCATGAACATTTGTTTGTTTTAGTTTGATCTTATTTGTGTTCATTTGTGTTCGGTAAGTGTTCATGAACATGTTCATTTCCTTAATGAACGAACACGAATAAGAAAACTCGTTCAGTAGTCATCCTCATTAACAAATCATTTAAGAACACCCTTCAGTTATTATTTATACTCTCAGACTCTATGTATTTTAATGAAATTAGGTTTTACCAACCCGTGCGTTGCGCGGAGAATTCCACCATTATCCCAATATCAAAACGCAAATGCAACAACACATCGCAGCCATTCCATTATAAAACTCAAGCGTTTCAAGAAAGAAACAAAAAATACGGCATAACGATTGTCACGCCGTCATAAAACTATAACGCATACTCTGTGGCAAAGTAAACACTCAAATTTTCACGATGCAATAATAGGTGCTTTATTATATAATTGTAATTCATTTGTGCTTTGCGTGAGTAACATCGTAGGGGCTGATTCCAAACAGTGGTTTAGATCTAAAACTATAACTAAGATTATAAACATATTGATCAAAGTAAAAACCTATCATGGCTTGGGATCATGAGAATCATTTACGGTTTCATAAACCTTTTTAACATTAAGCCACAAATCAGGACGAATGTGATGAATCATTATGAAAACCGAGAATTAGTAGTTGAATTCTTGTTTATGTATGCAAGATTTGCTTTTGAAATGCAAAGAGAAATTGTTATGTCATTTTTGTATAATTTTCTAAGCTACAAATTGAATTTCAACTTATTTAATTTTGGACATATTCTTGATGCACATTGATTGCACAGAGATCGAGTTTTTAAAATTCTTTCATCCTATTAAAAAAAAATACTTTTCATCATCGTTCTTCTTTCCGGTAAATCGGCACCACCGCTAGATATATAATAATTTTACATAACAGGACCACCACCACCCATAAAATTTCCCGACCACCAACTTGTTTTTTCCGGAACAACTAGCTCCATCTTCCCCATCAACAACCAGCCACCACCAGCACCCTTCGCAACTACCCAAAACCCCGCCAAGCACCACCACCACCTGAGCCAACCGTCACTGGTCATCGTCTTTACTCCGGCGATGGTAGATCGATCTCGCAAGCTAACCATCCACCCTCAACACCAATCACCCTACAACCGTCGACCCCCCTCCCACCACTGCTCTGTAACATGCTAAAACAACCAGATCTGTATCTATCCGTCGCTACATGTTCGCTCGTTTTTCATCTATCTACCCTAGCCTTAGAGAGATAGCAAAGATTCGGCTATTTTCATGTGATGGTCGACTGAAAAATATTAGGGTTTGTTCAGTAAAAGACCTGGCAAGAGTATTGCGTGGTGCTGGCTGAAGGTCAAGATGGAAAGTTGGCGAACCCAATGAATAAAGGACACGTAGGTGGCATAGAATATAACTGTACATTACAACTTCAGTTAATATATAGGTAGGTAATAGGAGTTTAAAATCGTTGGGTAATTCCATGTATGCTTAGCAAATAATATTGAAAACTTATCTACTTATAGTTATCTCTACAAGAAATAATACCTATCGCGACAACAAATGTTGTCGTCGTAGATGGCAAATGTCGTCGGCATATGCTATCATGACGACATGTCATCATGATAGGCTCAGTAGCCACAGTGTCGTCGCAATAGGTCAAAATCCTGTCATCGCAATAGCCACAGTCGCCATAGGCTTTTATCGCGACGACACGTCGTCACCACATACTTGTCGGTATTATTTTAATGGTGATTTTTTAATTTGAAATTAAAAAATAAATATACTCTGTGGCAACGGACAACGAACGCCGCCATATGTTTTTAATATAATAATTAACAAAAATAAAAAATATTTTAAATTAATAAATTATTTATTAATTTTGACCTGTGGCAACGACATGTCGTCGTTATAAGTCTCTGATTAGAGATTTTATTTTTTTTCCAGGTTTTTTCCACCTAAAATTCAATGTTTTGAACTCAGATCAAATACGAAGAAATAAAAACTAAATATTATGAATACGTAAATGAAAATCAAACAATTCTAGTTAATTACATATCAAACAAAACGAAAGTACCAAACTAAGCATATCTTAAGTTTTTACAACCCAAACAAATTAACTTCATAATTGCCGTCGTCTTCGTCATCTTCATCGTTATCGGGATTATACTTTATTCTTTCAAATTCATCATTCTTTCTTGTATTTCATGCATTTGTTGCTTTAATGCTTTTATTTCTTCATCCCGATGTGATAATGACCTGCTTGATGGTTCATAACGAGAGACATTTTTTACTTTTCATCCAACACCTCTCGTATAAGCACGCCTTTGTCCTAATGCAAGCTCTAAACATTCAATCTCATTAACGGGCGACTCACCTGCCTCCATTTCCATTTGTGCGTATTGATTTTCAATTTTTCCTGCAATTTTAAAGAATCAAAATAAAAAAGTATTAAGATTTTTATGAAATTTTGATAGCATAACTGTTATTCGTCCAACACCTCTCGTATAAGCACGCCTTTGTCCTAATGCAAGCTCTAAACATTCAATCTCATTAACGGGCGACTCACCCGCCTCCATTTCCATTTGTGCGTATTGATTTTCAATTTTTCCTGCAATTTTAAAGAATCAAAATAAAAAAAAAGTATTAAGATTTTTATGAAATTTTGATAGCATAACTGTTATAAAATGGAAATGAGTAAAATGATATTTCGTCTTCGATGTTTTATTAAATTTGTCATTTCAATCCAAAATTTTTTTTTCCATTTCAGTCACTGTAGTTTACCAAATGTTTACATTTTCATTCACTCTACTAACACCGTTAAAACTCTGTTAAATATGAGGGTATTTTAGTCTTTTTCAGCACTGTAATTATTCAATTAAAACAAATTAATCAATTAATATTTAATTAAAACTAAAAAACACATGAAACGACTAGTGAGACCAGACGCTTCGATTAACTCTAACCCATGTTGTTTGATTGAGATATGTTGTGGGATGTCAATTAATCTTCACGTTTTGTTCAAACATGTACCGATATTTTCTTGAGGTCTGTTGTGTGATTGAGGTTTGTTGTTGACATGCTTTATTTGATTGAGGTCTTTGATTGAGGTCTGCTATTATCATGTTTGAACGTCACAATAGCAAACCTCAATCAAACAAAACGTGACAAAAGTAGACATCAATCGAACAATAGTACATGTTCAAACAAAACATGAAGATTAATTCAAATCTCATAGCAGACCTTAATCGAACAACATGTGTTAAAAGTAATCGAAGCAACCGGTCTCACGAATTGCTTCATTTGTTTTTTAGTTTTAATTGAATATTAATTGATTAATTTGTTTTAATTGGATAATTAGGGTGTTGTAAATACCCTCATATTTAACGGAGTTTTAACAATGTTAGTGGAGTGTTTGAAAATGACAACATTTAGTAAATTACAGTGACTAAAATGTCAAAAAAAAAAGTTTTTGGATTGAAATGATAAATTTAATAAAACATTAGTGACGAAAATGACAATTTACTCAATGGAAAAAATCATGTTGTTTAATCATAAGCACATATAACATAATATTCCCAAGTTTTAACATATAAACTAACAACTTATCAAAACCAACAATTCTCAAATATGGATAGCATATAGACCAGGTTGTTTAATTATAAGAACATATAACATAAAATTCCCAAGTTTCAACATATAAACTAACAACTCATCAAAACCAATAATTCTCAAATATGTATAGCATATAGACCATATTGGGTCAAAATCACCAAGCACAATATATTAAAAACATATGAACACATGATAATAGCATACTTAACATATTAAGCTTACCCAATCTTCTTCTGCCATGTAGTTGACCCATCTTGACCCTTATCTGTAATGCAAACTCCTCCACGTTTCGATTTGACTTGGGGTCCTGGTTTGTTGCTCCTAAAAATATTAAAAACAATATTCATAATATTTGAAAAGAATTAATAATGCATATTTAAATAATATATGTTTTCTTACCTGAAGATATCGCCTTTAAGCATATGATTGACTACCATGCAGACTTGGATAGTGTTGTTTTGCTCTATTATCTACGCCTTTTTCAAAAAGGTGTTTATGTTGTTCACTTGATAAAAACTCAAACACATGCTCCCATGCCTCTTGATTTTGAACTTCAGGTGGATTATTTAAAGTCTGCTCAATATTATTATGACCTGCTTGACTCAAGACATGTTGTTTCATATTATATCTTCTATTTTAAAAAGCTCGTTGGCAGTCCATGTGAATTCCAAGTTGTATTCCATGCTAGTGCTTTGAACCACGATGAGCTTCTAAATCAAAATATTCCTTTAAAACAGAATAGTTAGAGAACAATCCAATTATATTTTATATCATGTAAATCTAATAATCTACAACTACATTCTACCAAAATAATACAATTAAACATTATATCTTATCATTGTAACAACTTTCAACATTGTAATTCTATCAAAACAAAACAATTAAGCATTATACATTATAATCCTTTAACATTATATCTTAAACTATAACATCATTATTCAACCAAAACAATTCAATTAAACTTTATATCTTAACCTATAACATTATCATTCAACCAAAAGAATCCAATTATACTTTATATAATATAAATCTAACAACCTAAAACTCCATTCTACCAAAACAATACAATTAAACTTTTTTCTTATAAATCTAACAACCAATAACATCATCAAAAGTATAAAAATAAAAATGCTAACTATTTTAGAAAAAATATATATACAAACCTTCAAAGTTTAACAATGATGATGACTGTAACCCTAAAACGTCATGTGCGACGACAAACGGTGGCTAACTTGTGGTGTTGGTGGCTTATTTGGCGGCAGTGGTGGCTGATTTGACGACGATGGAGGCTGCTGGTCGCGGTGGTGGGTGACAGGATGAAGGCGGTGGTGGGTGACGGGATGAAGGCCGTGGTGGGTGACGGGATGAAGGCGGTGGTGCGATATGGAGGTGGGTGGGTGATGGGAGAGGTTGTGGTGGCTTGGAATGGTGGTGGAGGGCTTTAATTTCGCGGTTATGGGTGAAGGAGACGAAGTAGATCAAAATTGTGAAGCGTGGATAGGGTAAAAGTAAAGAAGAATACGACCTGTGGTCTATATCTGGACCCTATCGCGACAACATGTCGTCGCGATAGGGCGAGTTAATTTTTTTTCGCCAATAATTAAGCGAGGATTGTGCGTGGGATATGAAAACCCTATGGCGACAGTCGCCATAGGGTACATTATTATATTGTTATTGTTGTTGTTGTTGTTATTATTATTATTATTATTATATTATTATATTATTATTATTATTATTATTATTATTATTGTTATTATAATAATTATTATAATTATTATTATTATTATTATTATTATTATTATTATTATTATTATATTGCTATTATTTATTATTATTGTCAGTATTATTAATATTAATATTAATATTAATAGTATTATTAATGTTAATATTAATATTAATATTATTATTATTATTATTATTATTGTTATTATTATTGTTATTATATTATTATTATTATAATTATCATTATTATTATTTAGCCATAATTATTACTATACTACTGTTACATATATTTATTATTATATATGAACAATAATATATTTTTGCATTTGTAAACCCTAATTATCATAACATACGATCATTAACATCCTTTGCTAGACGTGTATTAATTATAGTAAAATAAAATTAAACACTATTGATCATCATTGAATCATTAGTAACACTTAATGTATGTAATCTATGTTTATCATCATAACCGAATACATTTGACATTGTCTAACACTCATTGATGATGATTAACAACAAGCAAACTTAACCTATCGTTAATAAGTATAGTTTTTTCGTAATTTACTACCAACGCATGTGATTTAACAAAGATCACTAGAATAGGATCATAGAATGTGTGTAATATCACAATCGAACATATTCGACTCCAATTTTACACTATGTGTTTATAATTATAATTAATAAATATAATATCTATTATAATAAAATTATAACTTATAATAATTATAATAGTTATAGTTAAAAATAATAATAAAACACAATAATAGCAATAATATATTAAAAATAATAGTATTAATAATCCAACCTATTGCGATGACATGTCGTCGCCATAGAGTTTTTATAAGCATGGGATTTTTTCCCTCCTAGCAAAAAAAAAGTCTTGACTTATCGCGACAATAAGTCATCGCCTTAGGGTACGCAAAATAATAAAAAATCAATATTTGGAAAAATATATCTATAGCTACCCTCGTTACCAACAACATTTTGTCGTCGCGATATGTGTCACCTACGGCGACGACCTGTCGTCGCGATAGGTCACTTATAGCCAAAAATCCAGGGAACCCTATGGCAACGACTATTCGTCGCAATAAGTCACCCATAGCGACAACACAATGTCGTCGCCATAGGGGTGGTCGCCATAGGGCTTAATTCTTGTAGTGTATTACTTCTATGCTACTAACTCAAGAATCTAGTCAGGGCTATAGAGACAATTACATAATGATGCATTGGGCCTAAGAACTTCACGGTAGGTCTAATCAAAATTTTAACCAATTGTTATGAGATGTAATAAACGATGCGGAACAAAATATAAAAAAAATGGAAAACATAATTATCACGTCAAAATGAATCTGTTTAAGGCTATTCTTTTTATCGAACACGTAGTAAACAACGACAGTGGTGGTGGTCTAGACCTGGTGACGATCAGTGGCATTCTAGTGGTTTGTGATGGTGGCGGTTGTTCTGTTAGAGGTAATAGTGGCAGCTGGTGGTCTCGGCATCTGGTGGGCAGTGATGGTAATCAACAAAATATGCTATCATAATAAGAATAATAATAAAAGGAATAAGCTAACAACGAGATTTAACGTGGTATGGTCAAGTGGTGACCTACGACCTCAGGCTATGAACCATGGTTTTTTTTATATATATTTTGAGTGTTAAAGATTACAATTATAAATGAGAGTTGTAAATATGATTACAGCAAGGGCTAAACTCTTTGCTAAACTTAATCAACAAGTTAAACAATTTGGGCCTCCAAAAGAATTAGGTCGACTGCCCCTAATCCCTTTATGTCTTCTAATTTATCCTAGCCTGTTAAAAATTATTCTGTCTATTTTATGACTAACTCCCCAAAAAAAATCTTCAACCAAAAAAGCTCTTTACTAGTATCAACAGTTGCTATATACTTAGCTTTTGTAGTTGATAGTCTAACGCTCTTTTGGACCTTAGACATCTAACAACTTACATGGCTTCTTTCACACCCCAACCGATGGCCGAATTATTAGGGCGGATGAATGTGGAATCGATTGTTCATATCACATAAAATTAAATAAATTGAAATAATATTTAATGTTATTTTCATTAAATAAAACCAATTAAACCATACATTACAATCAGACATTAATTCAAATAAACATAATAAAATTACATTTTATTAATCTAGGTCCAAGTTCTAAATGAGCATGAAGAAGTCCTCTAAACTACATTTCCCGAAATCATATGAAAAAATAACGAGTTAGCTAAAAAATTAGCCGGTGAGTAAACACAGATTTGCATACATATATAGGTTGATTAAAATGATTAAAAACAATTCAATTCATATGGCAATGTCAAAACTTATAAAGCAATAGTGTAACATAAAAGACAAACCAACATAATTAAACCTAATGACTGAATTGACTCGGTCCGAAAACGAAGCCTTATGATTAATTGAATGAATCCGGTTCCAATTACCACTTTAATAATTATATGGTATGGGTTTGTCAAACCAATAGATCTATTGTTGTTACCATGATTGAATTAACTAATGACTATGTTATCATCTATTTTACCTTACTATAAATAAATAATTGCAAATGATAACATAGCTTGCTTTGAATTGCATTTAGAATGAAATAACAATAAATAGCAATGATTGAATATTAAATCACATGATGTTTTCGCATTATAAAACACATAAAAATAAACTATGAATACTCACTTGATAGATGTGATTGATTTGAACTATAGAATGTGAGAATAGACACCAAAGTTTCCTCTCGAATTAACCTAAGGAACGAGATCTAAGATTAAAAATAATATAAAGGTTAAAGACTAGATTGAATTGGAAAACAAGGGTTTCGATTGGTATTTGGGTTGGTCAAATAAAATAGTGTGATATAATTATATAACTTGATTAGATATAATACATTGATTAGGTAATTGAATTTGAAAATAATACAAGTAGATTATTAAATATCATTACAGAATTTAATTTATAACATTTGAATAATTATTAGTGTGTGAAAAATACCAAAATTAATTTTATAATTAATTATATAATGGCTTAGTAGTTTTATAATTTTATAGATTAAATTATATAAATGATGTACATAATTAATTTTATATCATTTATAACCATTTTAACAAAAAATGAGAAATTTAATAGTTTAGGATTTTCCAAAAATTAAAATAATAATTTCGGAAATATATTTCACTAACAAAATAATATGTATTTATAAAAACATTATAAAGTTTTATAAACCTTGTAAAACTTTGAAAATTTAATTACTAATAAATAAAAATCATAAGTAATATAAAACTTTATAAATTTATAAAAATATATTTTATAAGTTATAGAATTATTATAAATTGATTAAATGATATAATAGATGAAAATTGAATAATACGATTCATAATGTAGATTAAATAATGCGATGGACACTTAGTTGCACGTTCGAAAAAATAATAGTAATTGAATACAATGTCTGAATGTGTGTCAGATAAAATTATTTGTTCAAAGAGTTTGGAAGGATCAATTAAAACATTGCCGTCAATTATTTAGGTTCGATTATATATGTTTTGATTCAATCGAGTTAATGATTTTGATTTGAGAGTTTTGGCTCAATTTGATCACCAAATTACGGTTTCATTCCTAATTATCATAGTAATTGAATTTGAAAATGATCAATGGTGCATTTCTTAGACGTTAATTTAAATCATTTGATTGAATTTGGGTTGAAACGGATTTGGAGTTCGAATTCAAAGTTAACAGTTTCAATTTAGCACAAAACAGCCATACATACATACAAACATACACACATACAGATACACACAAACCCACAAGGGACGCGCGCGTGTGCGCATGTACAAACGTGCGCGCGAGCGCACATATGCATGCACTTACATACGTATGTACATGCATACGTACATACATGCATACGTACATACATGCATACGTACATAAATGCATACGTACATACATGCATACGTACATACATGCATACATACATTCATGCATACTTACATTTGTACCCACGAACATAGTACGTACGTACGTACCTACCTACCTACGTACACACTTACATACGTACACACTTACATACGTACACACTTACATACGTACACAGGTACAAACGTACATACATACGTACGTACCTAGCTACCAACACACATAGGTACACATATGTACCTATATACATGCATACATTCGTGCATGCATACATACGTACGTGCGTACCTTCGTACCTATGTACGTACGTACATACATAGATACATGCATGCATACGTACATACATACCTACATACGTACATACATACGTACGTATATACATACATACGTTCATAGATACATACATACATACATACATAGATACGTACATACATAGGTACATAGATACATACATAGAAACATACATACATACATACATATTTACATAGAACACACACATATTACACCATGCACACACACACAACACATATAAACACATACTTTCATGCATTATTCTCATGCATGCATATCTACCTCAAATCTCATGCAATCTCTGGTGTGACACCATACATAATCCCACATCTACCATGGACAGAAGAGTTTTCTGCTTCATAATGAATGTCTGGTCTCTAATATTATCAACGCGTTTTGAGCGTATTGGCTGTGGATGAGAGGAGGATTTCACAATTAGCGTGCTCATGTGGCATTAATCTAGGGATGGGTGACCTCACTGGGAAGTTTTCACCCGGGCAACCGAAAGCAAATACGTGAGCTTCTCGTGGACAAAGCGGACAATATTGGTGATATGAGAGGCCAAATGTTACCGAATATGTGACTCCCCGTACTTTCATGTTAACGTCGTTAACCCGATTCAAATTATTTAAACGTTCCTTTATGATTATGAAATTAATTTTATGATTAATTCATTCAATTAGTTAACTTGGGGGTCTTTTGTGCAAGTTGAGCACATAAGAGGGACTAAATTGTCATTTATGAAAGTTTCACAATTTTAATAACTACCCAACCCCACCCCGTTTTCCTCACCCCCGCAACCACAATCCAGCAGCCTTACACCCTCCCGACGGCAGCCCACTCGCGACAACACCTCCGTCAACCTTCCTTTTTGCAGCGGCAAATGGGCGGTGATCGAAGCTTCTCCAGCAACCACCGCAAGCAACGACAGTCACGGTTAGAACCCAAGCGGCACCGGTGAAGTTCTCATCTTTCTCGCATCTCATTCGGTACGGTTTTCTGTTGTTACTCGCGTTCGTTACGTTTGCGGTTTTGGGTTTTATGTACGGGATATCGTGTACGCATCTATGTTGTGTGGGTTGCTCGTTTGTGTGCTCATGCATGATTTCCGCGCATGTGTTGTATGAGCGTGTGTATGTTCTATGCGTGTTTGTATGTTTGAGGTAACAGGAGGAGTTTTGGGTGGGAAGGTCTCCTTGTGTGCATCGAATTGTGTGCATGTGTAGGTTGTGTGGGTGCTTGTTTGGTTTTGGGTTGGGGTTCGGCCGAGGGTTTTGGATAGTGGCTGCCTCGGATGACTATTTTGGCTGGGTTTAGTCATAATTTTGTGGGTATTGTGATGATGCATGCATGTGTTTGAAGTTATGAGTTTTTGTTGATATATGGTATGCATGGGGTTGGCTTTAGATTGCACCAATAATGTTGGTGTATGATGGGTGTGTTTTACATTCATGGTGTGTGATGCATGGTGTTCAACTTTAATATATGATTGGTGTGTGTTAGTTATATAAAATATATAGTATGGGTTGTATAAATTCTTATATGTGTATGACAATTTAAGTGTGCTAATTATGGACCGTTGGCCATTACGTATCCATGAGTGCTTATGAGTATGTTTGTGTTTGCTTGTGAATGGGGAAACATCGATGTCATGCATTGCAACCGGGTTGGGAATGCGAAACTGTATAGTTAAGAGTTAGTATTAAATAGTAATTAGATGTTAAATGTGAATTCAGGTGTCCCGAAAATCTAATCATTATTCTTTGCATTATTACCTACTGTGCTATTGAGGTGTGTTTACTGTCCCGCCTTACGTATATTTTTTTAGGGAAAAGAAACATGTTCATTTTTAAAGGTTCATTCATTTGATCAGTATTACTGTAGTTATCGCATGATTACTAGTGTTGTACCATTTTAAGTTCTCACTTTCAAACCGTTAATTTATGTTCTTTAGCGAGGTAATTCTGAATAAATCTACTGGAATTGACAAATCCCACCCAGGCTAGTCGTGCTAGCAGGACTGTACGTCAAACGGGTGTTTAATTGACCTAATTACTATTATTCTGTTCTGGTAACCATAGCCAAGGCATACATATATTTGTCAGCTTCGCTTGCGAACTTCATACACTATGTAACTTGTTATGTAGACAAGCTATATACTGATATTATTTTGTTTACTAGATCTGCTCAATTATGTTACTGTTTATCAAAACCTATGAACTCACCAACCCTGTGTTACACTTTACCATGTTTCTTTCACGTTCATAAGGTCTGCACGACTAGAAGCATTTCAATATTGCAAACATTTTAATTACTATCAACGGTTTAACAATATTTCTGCAAATTGTATTTCTTTGGGTTGCGCGTGTTTGGAGCTGTTTAAATTATCAATGTTACGCTTCCGCAAATGTTTTCATGAATTCTTTATTAATTATGATTTTGGGAATTTCTGATAATAATGAACAACTATGCTTTGTAATTAATATGTCGTTTGGTGTAACTATCGGTTGAGATCCTTGTATGTCACGCGACTAACGGTAAAACCCCGTTTGTGGAAAACTAAGGGTGTGACATCTGGATTAAAAATCTGACTTGTAACATCATAACTTTATGTCTAGTGAAATCATCACCCTACTAAACAAATGTAAACTCATGAAATCCTTTGAAACCGTAGTTACGTGCAATTATCAACAAACTATTTATTTATAAAAGCTTTATAAACCTTTTAAAATATTAAAATTTTAATTATTAATAAATAAAACTCATAAGTAAGATTAAATTTTATTAATTTATAAAAATATTTTTATAAATTATAAAATTTTTATAAATTGATTAAATTATATAATAATAAAAAATTGAATGATACGGAATGTAGATTAAAAAATGAATGATTGTTACATGAATGACCCCACCAGGTTTGGGTTTACAATTTAAAATGAATCAAATATTACAGCTCCCATAGTAAACACATATCATGTAGCTCTCTTTACAACCACTTGAATCTACATCTAACCCTTGAGAATTATATATTTACCATTACAGTATAAGGCTATCTTAAAATTACCCTTTAAATACTTAAGCAACCTTTTAACTAATTCCTAGTATTCTATCTCTGAACTAGACATATACCTACTAATAACTCCTAATGCATGAGCTATATCAAGCATTGCACATATAATCATATAAATAAGACTCTCATTACTAATGCATTAGGAACCTTCAACATATCGGCTCTATCTTGATCTTTTTTTTCTCTACCGACTAATCCTTAAAACCTTAATATGTGACAATTTTGGTTTTTAGGCTCAAAATTGTTTTTAGAAACCTATTTGGCCCTCTCAATAACAATGGATCATCTATGGTAACTATGAGAATTATGAGCCCATAATTGAGCCCAACTTTAACAAGCCTAGGCCCACACACCTTAATAGGCTCTAGCCTATTAACCCTTCATAGGCTTGGCCCATCTATATAGAGACAACTGTTTGGAAGCCCAATGTCACTCAAAATTATAGTTTACGATAGTAGAATTTATTATAACGATAAGTAAATTATAAAATAAGCATAAATGCATGAAATTACAATAGAAGCAAAGAATTCATACAATCACATTGACAAGTATTAAAAATAAATAAATGAAATCTTAAGATTATAGAACTAATAAATTTATATAAAGGCTAATAAAAGTTATAAATAAAAAAACCTATAAAAATGTAAATATAAGTTATATAAACAAGTATATACACATATCTATATTAAACGCCCATGCATAAATAAATTACCCAAAAAAAATATGAAATTTATAAACATCACCAACAAATAAAAAAGAAATCTATGAAGCTTAAAAATAAAATAAAATATGAGTATCCATACACATATAAAATCAATATACATACTCACAAATACACTTAAATATAAATTAACATGTAATAAAAGACTAATAATCTTTAAACCAAATGCATGAACCATAACTTATAATATACATACATATACATTCATGCACACACACACTCCCAACATATACATACATACATACATACTCACATACATACGTAAATATATACATACATACATGTACGTACGTACATTATGTCCGTACATACATACATACGAACAAACATATGTACGTAGATACAAATATACATACATGCATACAAACATACATACGTATATACATACATACATACGTATGTACTTGGATACATACATACATACATATACACGACACACACATAGTACACCCTTCACACACACACGCAACACATATATACACACACATACATTCATGTATAAGATCTCATGCATGCATACCTACCTTAAATCTCATGCAATCTCTAAATATGACTAGTTACATCAAATTTTTAATATTTAGTCAAATCACCACGCTACTCAACATATGAATACTCATGAAATCTTATCAAATGTTAGTTACTTGAAATTATCAACTAAAGCATTACTCAATCTACCCAAGATCTCTTTAAAATCCAAGCAACATCAGCCAAAAACTAATGGTTAGTAGGCCCTACTTGTGATACCCAGCATTCAGGTCACTCTCCGACTAATGCGTATGTTACTTTTCGATCATACATGCATGCATTTAAGATGGTTTACTTAAATACGTAAATAATTGCACAAACATTCACGAACCTTTGCGTAATGACAAATCAAAGAAATGTCAAATCCTAAGAGTTTGTCCTTAAGCATTGGCGATCTATCAAAACTGCTATATAAAATCATATTTGGGTCATTATTGAATCCTGATTTTTTAATATGGGTCATAAGAAGTCTATAAATCTAAAAGATTAGGACAACAATTCTCAAGAACTAGATTTAATTGATAAAATATGTTTATGAACCTTAAAGGCTAATTGGTTCGGTTCGTTTTGTTCTGTGCATCGCATCTGCTTATGCCATGGCTATCATACGCATACAAACTAGTGATGTCGTCTTCTCTTGGATTCATTTAATCGTAGCCCTTATACTAGATCAAGACTTGAATCGTTATAAATTTGGAAGCTGCATATATATACATATATATAAGGCTGGGTTCAAATGAAAAACAAGAGAAATTATGTATATATATAACTGTTAAACTAGTTATTGTAAATATATTAAAACTAGTGTTAAATCGTTCTTATAGCTTTTAATAAGCCTATTATATTCACAGTAGTGGTTTGGTGCCGATGCATGCAAACATAAATTTTCATTTTCAAAGGAAACAAATTAACATAAATGTTAGGTGATCAAGTCAAAGAAAAAAATCATAATGAGGATATTAATATGTGTACATAGACGTCACAAATTAATAGATGAGATTTGAATTAAATTAGGTGTTAGGATTCTATAATATTAATAGCTATTATACATCATATATATAAATCTATTGTTGGGTTCATTAATTTATAAAAGTTTATGTATGACGACAAGTTGGAAGGTTGTATCAAATATAAAATAGGCAAACTCACAAACCTGTACTTGCTTGGTCCCGGTTAGATGGCAGCATTAGTTTTAACCTTGGTTTACGTATCTTAAGGTGAGTCTTTACGGCCCCTAGTTTATGTTCTTTCCTATTAGGGGAAAAAGCATGAAAACTTTACTTTTATTGGTTTTTAGTATTATTTTTTATCCCCTATTACGTTAGTACAAACAAGTATGAAAAACCATGCATTCTCGAACAGTTAGTAATGGGTTAGCGGGGTAATTCTAAGTAGTATTACTATGTTTGACAAACCACACCCGCACTAGTCGCATGGGTGTTTAATTGATCTAACATTTGTCACTGTCTCTATTAGATATAAAGAAAAGACAACCAACTTACAAATAGTCATCTTCAGTTTGAAACATTAAATAACTTGATTATAGGCTAGCTACCTATCTATATACTTTAATTACATTACCATGCCAATATTTTCAAACATATCATCAGTTGTTAAACATGTGCACTCCCAAACTTGTGTTGACACACTTTAACATGTTTTATCAGGTCGCAGGAATGCTTAAGAATAGGTCGCACAGTTGAGATTTCATTCATGGCATGCAATACAAACTTATTTTATTTAGCATTGAGTGTTTTCATTGGGGGTCATCTTTTACGCATTTATTAATACTGGTTTTGGATTTTATTATTCCCTTCGGCATTGCTTATCATTGGAAATATGTTTTAATCTAACTAAAGTTCAAACGTTTATTTTAAACGCATGTAGTGTCGTTTGACATGATCGTAACCAAGATCCTTGTTTGTCACGAACCTCATGGTCAAACCCCGCAAGTGAAATTTGAGGGTGTGACAGATTGGTATCACGGCTCCTCATTCCATCAATATTTTTCGCTTTGCTCACAAGGAGCTCATGTGTTTGCATTTGGTTGCTCGGGTGAAAACTTCTAGGGAGGTCACACATTCCTAGATTGATGCCACCCAAGCATGCTTAACTGTGGAGTTTTTCTCTCATCCATAGCTAATACACCAAAAACTTGTTAGTGATATTAGAGGCAAGACTTTACTTATGAACCAGAAATCTCTCATTGACCCGTCGTCGACCCATGACCCATTCGCCATGTTTATATTAGTTGCTTTAAATTTTAATCCATATTTGTTTTAGTTATTTATTTATGCATGTGTTTCTTTTTATTTTTTTATTATGTTACATTAATTAGGTCATGTTTTAGAGATCATGGTTGTAGTGGGCTAGTTATTTGTTTTTAGAATCTATTGTACTTATTTTGTTTAAAAGCAAAACAATGAAATGAAAAGTTAGTGTGTTTTTGTAATTGCGAAACTCAAGTTTCTGTTTTGCTCTTGTGAGTTATCGGTTGCTTTTCTAATGCTAGTTCAATAATGGCATATTGAATGGTGTTCTTTGGAACAGTTTCTTAATCGAAGTGATGTATCTATATCTTTGTTTGGATATCGTACCGGTTGAGTTTTCTTACAATAACAATTATCACACATCTATCAAAGCCGCACCGTTTGAGGCACTGTATGGACATAAGTGTCAATCACCTGTTTGTTAGGCTGAAGATGGAGAAAATCGACTTACTGGCCCGAGCTTGTGCATGAGACAATCGAGAAGATCATGTAATCGTAACTGCAAGGCAACAACATGTGATCCACAAAAGAGTTACGAGACAAACTTTTTAAACTATTGGATTTTCAGATCGGCAACAAGGTACTTTTGAAAGTGTCACCTTGGAAAGGTGTAATTTTTTTTGGGAAATCTAGGAAGCTAAACTTGTGCTACGTTGCTTTTAAGATTGTCAAAAGAGTTGGTCTAGTAGCTTATCAGCTTATAAGTTGAACTTACCTAAAGAGCTTAGTGGAATAAACGAGTGTTCCATGTTTCGAACCTAATGGAATGTCTCACGGATAAGACTCTCGTCATTCTATTAGACGAGATATAGATGGATGAACAAGTGCGTTTCATTGAGGAACTGGTTGAAGTTATGGACTAGGAGGTCAAAACCCTCAAGCATAGTCGTATTCCTATCGTCAAAGTTCGTTGTAACTCCAAGCGTGGACTCGGGAATTAATGTGATGATCAAATGAAGACCAAGTACCCATAATTATTCAAAGATGCACCATCAAACGCCAAAGACACTAGTGGAGAATTTCAGGGTGACATCCTGTCAACAAGGAAATGATGTGACAATCAGGAAATTTTTGTTCATCTTTTACTAGAGTTAGCTAAATTTTGGGATGAAATTTCTTTCAACCAATAAGATGATGTGACACTCGATATTTTCAGGTCACTCTGCGACAAATACGCATGTTACTTTTCAATCATACATGCATGCATTTAG
The DNA here is from genome assembly GCA_025506415.1 of Flaveria robusta. NCBI lineage: Eukaryota > Viridiplantae > Streptophyta > Magnoliopsida > Asterales > Asteraceae > Flaveria > Flaveria robusta. Next base: position 12,510,750 of record CM046460.1, on the reverse strand, counting down.
GATGGTGTACTTAAATACATTAATAATTGCACAAACATTCACGAACCTTCGCGTAACAGCAATTCAAAGAATTGCCGAATCTCAAGAGTTTGTCCTGGGTGATCTGTCAAAATTGATTTAAAAAATCATATTTGTTATGATAATTATATCTATGTGGTTATTTAAGTAAACTTATAATAACTTTAAACAAAATAGATATATACATAATTATAATTAATAAATAAGTAAAGATAAGTACTAGATACTAAGCATTTGATAATTCACGGAGAACAAATGACCTAATTCAAGACCCACTTTCGTTGAACCATAGACTTTAAATTTTGATCTGATTATTGTTCTCATTGGATAAGCATGATGTTTACATATTATCTAGTAAACTAACTCCCCGGATAATGGTGATCACATAACTGACGTTCAAAGTGATTGTGTTTTAAACCCTTAAATCCTTCGTTCATCCCCTACCCCTTGAAAACCCTCGATCGCACACAAGCCATCTATTACCTCCTCTACTTCTATTCCAACTAATTACCATTGTACCACATCGTCACCATCAAATCAACCCCGCTACCGGTTAGGCTTGGTTGGCGTACAACCCGGCCATTAACGAGGTCTGCAAAGTGACATTAGGCCACCACACGTGGTTGGATCCAATGTTTTGACGGTCGGAACGGATCAACCGGTCCGACCGCGAATCGCCGTGTGAGCCGATCCGAGCAGCTATTGATCGTTTTGGTAGGGTTGAGCTGGCCGGTTGATCCCGAGTCGGCGGTTGGACTAGGATTCGGCGATCTTGCGGTTGAACCGGTGTGTACCTGGTTCGTGAAGTTGTGACTTCCATCGAATGGGTTCTCCAAAAACCAAATCATAGCCCCTTCTTCAAATCACAGCTCCACAAACCAAATCGCAGCTTCCATCGATCGGGTACCAATCGCGACTCCAAACCTGCACAAATCAACCCTCCAAATCATGACTTCTCCAAAAATCAACTCAGTTGCTCGATTTCAAGATATCTATTCACTTTTCCACAATTCAACTTCTCAAGGTGCTCTATTTCAAAATATCTATTCTGTAGTTCTTCACTTGAGAGGAAGAATGTAGACTTGAAGATGATTTTTGATTTATGAAAAAATAAAAAAGTGAAAACTGAAAAGTAGCTTTATGAAAAACCGAAAAAGTCTTTTAAATAAAAAATTACATTTGCTTTTATGTGTATAATTAATATATATATGTAATTTAATTATTTTTTTTTTCTTTTATGATTTCTAATTCTTTTTACTTTAATTTGTTACAATTACTCTATTCTTATACATATACTTTTAAATTAATTATAAGGTTATCCGATTCTTAAATTCAGTCCGACCGGTTCGACCAGTGAACCAGTAAGTTGTCCGATTCGACGTCTGATCCGATTCTAAAAACATTGGTTGGATCTTTCAATTCAGCTTGATTCACGACCAGCCACCATTACACATTGTAGACATCATTGTTGCCTCACCTTTGTTCGTTGTGAAACGTTGTTCCCGGGACCATACTGCTCGGCACGTGAGGTAACAAATCTTATTATCTAATATTATTCACAAGTTTCATAAATCAATTTATGTGGCTTCGACTTGATTCCGGTAACTTGCGCAATTGGAACCTTTTTAAAGTAACTAATAATTTGATTATAGCCATGCAAATCCTTGTCTTTTATTTATTGAATCTTGATTTGTTATTAGGTCATAAGAAGTCTAGAAATTTAAAAGATTAGAACTACTACGCTTCAGATCTGGATTGAGTTGATAAAATATGTTTATGAACCTTAAAGGCTAATTGGTTCGGTTCGTTTCGATGCGCACACCGCATCTGCTTATGCCTTGGAAATCATGCGCATACAAACTATTGATGGTTTCTTCTCTTAGACTTATTTAATCGCAGCGCTTATACTAGATCAAGACCTTGAATCGTTTTAAATTTAGAAGCTACAAATATATATATAATTATTAAACTAGTTAATGTAAATATCTTGCACGTATTTGAGTAACCAATGGGTCATCGGGTCAAACCGGTCAATGTTAGTCGAGGTGTCAAGCATGATCGAATGTGAAATTATATATAAATTTTAAACATGCTAATATTTGAATTTGAACGGGACACAATTGGGTTCGTAACAACCATTATGTACACACACTCACGGACCTATATTTGCTTGGTCCCTGTTAGCTAGCAACATTTGTTTTAACCTTCGTTTACATATCTTAAGGTGAGTCTTCACTTACCCTATTTTATATTCTTTCCTGTTAAAGGAGAAAACATGTAAACTTTACTTTTATTGGTTTTTTTAGTATTATTTTTTATCGGCTGGTACGTTAGTACAAACACATATGAAAGACCTTAAATTCTCGAACATTTAGTAATGGGTTAGCGAGTTAATTCTGATTATTACTATTGTGTTTGACAAACCACACCCGCTTTAGTCGCGTTAGACATGGAGGAAAGACAACCAACTTACAAACAGTCAACTTTGGTTTGAAACGTTAAGTAACTTGATTATAGGCTAGCTATCTATTGATATGCTTTAATTATTTTACCATGCGCTAACCATAATCACACAAGAATGATGGCAACTACGCCCTATACGGGGCATAATTACCATCCTACTCTCCTGTCCAATTTATTATATTGCCGCGCGGCGCGCTATTATGGCTTCGTACACCTCGCACATTCTTTACCTTTTGTACTGTAAACTTTCCCTATATAACAATATTATACTTGTATTAGATATAAATCAATCGTTTTTATGATGTAGTGTTTACAAAAAAATATAATAATGTCGTATATAAAATTATGAATATTTAAAAAATAGTGAGAAAAAAATGTTTATTTTTGTATGTAATGAAATTGAACTCGTTTTAAAGATTTAAAAACGATCGTTTTTATGATGTAGTCTTTACATATAAAAATAATTTTGTACATAAAAGTTAAGAATGTTTACAAAAAATTAAGCTGTCGCTACTAATGTTTACCCGCGAGTGCCTCACATATCATTAGGGGACCAGGAAACACCAAAACATTAAACAATTCAATGTAATAATCCTTATACTTGCATGCTTATGATATGGTTCGTTCGCAAGCACGCTAGTCTACTGCATGTTATTTATGGTTGTTTTGAATGGGCCTTTGTTTTTTTCTTTTGAATAAGTGAACATTGAGAACCTATGTGACTAGTTATCTTAGATGACCTAGTCTTTAGGAAGTTACTTTTCTTTAGCTAGCAGTTAACTTTGTTTGTTATGTCTTTTATAGTATTTAAGGCTTTAGCCTCTTCAATGAAATGCATTAGTTTATAGTGAGTTAATTCCAGTTCATTACATCTGGACATCTGGTTGAATTCAGTAATCATGAGTGACAAGAAGTTGAAGATTCCCCAATTTTATGGTCTACTATGATCATTAGAGTGAAATGATGGAAAACCATCTGAGGGCGAAAGGTTTATGGACTTTCATTGATCCTAGCATTGAGAAGCCTGCTGTTGAGATTGCTTTAAATGTCTCCCAAAAGAAGAAACTGGAGGAGCAGAAGATGAAAAATCAGCATGTCAAGCACTATCTCTATCAAGCAATTGATAGAGTCACTTTTCAGCAAATATTAGATAGAAGTTCAACAAAGGCGGTGTGGGATTCCATGCAAAGACAATTGATGAACTTCAAAGCACCTTTCAGGTTCACGAACAAAGGTTTGAACAACCTGAGAAAGAGGAAGAGAAGGTCCCGAAGGTCAATTGTGAACATAGCACGAGTCCAAGAGGTTGAGGTAGAGGGCGACTAGGCGGTAGAGGACGAGGTTGTGGTTGAGGACGTTCATCATTTAATAAAGAGATTATGGAATGCTACAAGTGTCATAAATCGGGTCATTTTCAGTATGCAAGTTCTTTGTGGAAGGAAGCAAATTATGTCAATTCTAGTGACGATGAAGAGATGATTTTAATGGCTATGACGAAAAGGGATATCATCTTTGGTTTCTTGATGCAACATATGTGATACAAGATGTGTACTATGTGCCTAATCTCAAGAACAACCTTTTGAGCATTGGTCAACTCCAACAACCCTCCTTTCTTATTTTCAATCTGATGTGTGCAAAATCTATCATCCACAAATATAAAGGTTTGATCTTGCAAAGACATGATTACAAACCGTATGCTTCCTTTGATCTATTCAACACATTCTGCAAAGAGCAGGGAACAAGAAGACATTTAACGAATGCTTTTATGCATTAGCAATACTGTGTGTCAGATTGAAAGAATAGGACAGTGATGAACATAGTAGTGTCCCTGTTAGCAGCAAAGAAGATGCACAAGGTTTTTGTTGGTATTTTAGTGTTATCAATATTATTTTAGTGTATTGGATTAACTTGTTGTTCGAGAAGATAACATTAGATATTAAACGAGTTAGGTGTTGCGGGAGTGCAGGCTCCATTTAATTCTAAATGTTACAAATTACTAAATCGAAGCACAATGAAGATAACTATCAGCAAGAATGTTGTGTTTGAAGAAGCTAGGAAAATCATAGGATTAGGGTAGAACAGGTTCCCAACAATTTAAATCTGAATTAACATGGGGGAGATAATGATAAGGTTGATGATTGCAAATGCTGCTCAGCGTGGATGGAAGGTGTATCAAATCAACGTAAAGTCAACGTTTTTGTATAGAATCTTGGAAGAGGAATTATACATTCAACAACCTCAGGGTCATGTAATACAAGGTGCAAGCATCATGCGTATTGAAGCTTGTTTTGTAATGGAAGGTTTCAAAAACAATGAGGAGCATACATTATTCACAAAAAAGAATCCGAAGGGAGGTATTTTGATTGTTAATTTGTATGTAGATAACCTAATCTATACGAGAACAATATGATCATGTTGCAAGAATTCAAGGCGTCCATGAAGGATTTCGGAATGTTGGATCTTGGGAAAATGAAGTTCTTTCTTGCTATTGAAGTGATGCAAACTAATCAAGGCATTCATGTTTCTCAACACAAATATGCTACTGAGTTGTTGAAGGCTTTAGCCTCTGCAATGAAATACATCAGTTTACAGAAGTTAAAACCAGTTCATAACCAAGGGCGGACATATATGTAATTGAGGGGTAGCCTCCGCTACCCCTCAACTTGTTATGGGTAGTGTAAAAAAAAATTTACGGTTTTATGTAAAAGGAAAGTTTCGGTTTTACGTTACCCCTGAAAAGAAATTACGTTACCCCTAAAAAAAATTTAAACTCAACACTTCACAAAAAGTTGTAAATTTTATAGCTAAAAGTCTAATAATTTATAAAAAAACAATACATTATATAAAAACATAAATAACCATTACCTATTACCCATTACCCATTACCAAATAAAATAAAAACTCAAAATACCCAATACCCATTACCCAACCCAATACAATAATAAGCCCAAATATAAAAATTATATATATACTAATTATTTGTATGCATTATAAGTTGTATCATATGCTTTATGGGATGTACCCACTTTTTTTTTAATCTTTAACCTTTTTATTTTAACCCAATACTTTTACATATTTTATAATTTAGCCTTAATATATTTTACCTTTCAACTTTGGTCCTCTATACTTTTCAAATTTTACAAATTTCTCGTTATACGTTTCGGTCTAAATTTTACGAGTTAACACGCCGAACGTGTGTGTGTTGTTCAACGGTTTTTCACTTATTTTTTCCAGTTTAACGGTCACGTCATAACGCACTGGTCCTAGATCAATTTACTTATTGTTTTATTTTTTTTTTGCTTGCGTAAGTGTATGGATCAATGTTTTTACGCCTAATTTTTATTTGATTTATTTTTTTTCGTTTTATTGGTATCTTCAATGTTGGTGGTCATTGGCGGTGGTGTGCCATTAATATTATTTAGCATGGTTTTACGCCTCCCATTGCAACGCAAGTAAGCTTAATACTAGTATATAACATAACAAAATAATATCCTTTTTTTCAATGGTCATAAACATTTTATTTATTCTTTTTATGCAAAAAAAAAAAGGAAAAATAAAGAAAGAAAATGAAATAATTGACTTTCTGTTAGAAAACCTTGAAAATTTGTATCGAAATATTAGGAATGTTGTTAGAATGATGAGAGTATGGTTCAAATTCAAACTTATATAAAAATTTATTAAAACTTAATTTTAAAAGTAAATGATAATAAAATAAAAATAGATGATATAAAGAGTGTATGAATATACTATAAATGCTCTTGTATGGTTATTTGTTTATCACGGACATTTTATGTTTAATTTAATGATTTTAGTTATTATTTGAACTTGAAATATTGAGAACATGAATCTTTTTGCTGTGAAAAGAAAGTATTAAAAGATGAAAACGTGTACGAAACATTATAAAATGTAAGTTTTTTTTTATTTCTTTTGGTATTGTATTTTTGTTAATAATTCAATGCATTTTAATTACTTGTATTCCGACCCGATCCGACTCAACTCAATCGAACAAACCAAAATTTTATTTTTGTTTCGTTAGAAGCTAGATATAAAAAATAGTGACCCTATAGGAAATAATTCCCGGTTCCGCCACTAAGTGTACGGTAAAAAAAATTTTACGTTACCCCTAAATTTATCTTCTAGATCCGTCACTGTTCATAACAGTTTTAAGTTTTGGAACAAAAAATAAGCATGCTTGTACGAAAGGATATATAGATAATACATTACGTTTGTTTTGTTATGAATGGATGTGGAGAAGGGTGAATACAAAATACAGTAAGTACGAATAATAAAAAAGGTGTCTAAACACTATTGGTATCAAAATAAACTGTTGCTATAATCAAACTATGCAAAAACAAGTAACAATATAAAAGATTATTATGCTAACGATTTCACATATAAACGTCGAAATGGGATTGGGTGTTTTCACGTCTCACTATAGTGCCTGCTGTGTCCATGCATGCAAAGTAAAAGTACAAATTATTTCAAATGATATGTCACATTTATACGTAAGTTGTTTTACCTTTATTTAAGTTTCATTTTGAATTTGTTTAAATTTTCTAACATTATTTACGTTCCTTTGCTAGTTCTTGTTTTTTAAATTACTACGCTTGATTAGTTTATAATATCTTCCCTGAGTATTTTTGGCCTATTTAAAAAAAATTACATAAATGGTCCATTTTATATAATCAAATTACATGTTTGATATTTAAATTTAAAAGTTATAAAGATATTTCAAACTTTTGTATAATCATTATATGTTAGGTCTCTGATACTAAATTTATTTCTTTTTTATGTATTTTATAAAATTTAAACTAACTTTTAAATTTAATTTTAGCTACCAAAAATGTAATACCCACATAAAATTTTTGATTACTTTGCACTTTTGTAAAATTTGGGGACAAAATTTCCAATAACTACACAAAAATTTGAGCTTGTTATAAATATTATTTATTATGGTCATCAATAATTGTATAAATAGACTCTATTATAGATATGTTTATCATGTTATTTAAATGATTGTTAGAGTTATTGAATGATTAAGTTTCCTACTCCTATAAATACCTTCATTCTATCTTATTTGTAAACACATGAATGAATAATATAAACCTCTCTCCCTATATATTTCTCATATTGTATTGCTATTAGGATAGTTTTACAACACGTTATCAACACGAGTTGCTTTTAGAGTTAAAACATCATAAGTTTTTTGTAGAAGAGGAGAACCCTCAAAGATACAATCCCTCTGTTTTCATCCGGAACCCATCGAGATACCATGTGTAAACATTGATCGCCGTCACAAAAAAAAGGTTACCCTTGATTCCATCCTTAGGCTAACACGGGAATATGATTTTAGGAAGAATTTCAGAAGAGAAAAAAAGTATAGCTGAAAACTAAAAAGTATGTTAAATGGTTGTGGGCTTGGTGCAAACTTGTGTGGTTTTATTTGTAGATTTATAATTATTACTACGTTTATAATCAATATTTACAAATAAAAAATAATAAATCAACATTGTTTATCGCATTCATGGGATGCTTGTTGGTGTTTTTTTTGGTATACGTTATAAATTTGATAATTATTTATGTAATAAATATTAATATAAAATCAAGCTTTTTCTCATTGGTGGTGAAATTTGGATAAAAACAAAGTTTTGTTACAACAATTATCTATAATTGATCTAATTTTTATGATATAATATTTTAATTATTATATAGTTTAACATCATAACTGAGCATATGATATTAAAGTTGCTACGTGATTGACTAATAATTTATTTTATGAGATTTGAGAGCATTTGTATCTACATGATTTTGTAAAAAGAAAAACATCAAGATTTGGTTATAATTTACATATGCATACATGTATAATTGTGGTTTATAATTCAAGAAGAATGATTTCATGATACCATTCGTCATTTATCGAGCAATATTCTTTTGAAAAGTCACATAGTTGATGTTAATAAAATTTAAAAAAATATATCTATAATGAGTTTTAGTGGAAAATTATCACCTTTGCAACTTTGTTTAGGATGATTATATAAAATATAATTTGTTTATATGGTGGTATGTTATAATACCATAAGTTGCATAATTTAACTTTGTTGTATTTATAATTACTACAATCATACATGCCTTCTAGATGTTATTAAATATGTATAGATATCATTGTGATAAGGCAAATAATAAAGCATGGTTAGTTGTTTTATTATCACTCTCATGAAAGAGTATAGACATGTATAGAATACATCCTCGACCCTTATATCATGTATATCTAGAATACATGATATGTAGCGAAATAAATATATTATGTCTAGAATACATGGAATCGAAATAAAATCGACGTCGATAATACTTTATATGTAGCACTTGAAATGATGAAAAAAGATGAGGATCAAGAACTAAAATTTGCCTTTTAATAAAAATGTATAATGATTGGCAAAAATGAACATATGCAAATAAGACGGAGTTGAATTCTCTAATATGTTGGTTATAAACGAGGTCTTTTGTGCGAATGAATTATGTAAAATCATAAAAGAAAGATGCAAAGAAAAATTGGTGGTACAAGGAGTTTCGCAAATACCTATAATTTAATTTGAGGAGACGTATTCTCCTGTGGTGGATGTAACAACGTACCAACATCTCATTAGTCTGGTAGTAAAAAGAGAGTATTGATTAGCGTAGTTCAAATGTCGTGATTCACTCGACACTAAAACTTACATGAAACTCCATAAATGATTTAAATTGCTATAATCATGTAAAGTGAGTTATCAAGAACACTATTATTGTTATATACACATTCGGATCCGAACGCATTATGTTTATTGTATATGTTATTGCATTGAATATAACTTGAACTTGATCATAGGTTTTCCAAAGCAGTTGAGTACTTAAAAAGTAAATGGAAACATCTTAAAGATGTAAATCTTGTGCACCAATAAACACATACAAATAAAATTATATCTGTTGATGATGGTATCTCAATGAATCTATATACAAGAATGGTGTGATATTTATGTTGGAAGTATATCTTATGAAACCTTTACATATGATACAAATATCATGTGTTAAAAGTGAAAAGTTTATGTGCCAAAATTCTTGATGATTGTATGCACATAAATAATTAGTCAATACCAATGAAGTTTGTGAATGATTGTAAATATCGAAAGCATTGACATCAGAACTTCAAGAAATGTATTATGTAAGTGAATATGGATCAATAGTAGTCGAGGTAAGTGTGGTATAATTGACCTGACAATTATCTCAAAAAGATAAATATTAATTGATATAGTTCGTCCATATATTTTTATGAAAAGAATAGCATGAGGTGCATAAATGTCATATAATATGTTGATGATATGATTGTATATTTTCAATGGATTAAAAGAGTTCAAATTATTGAAAGAATAATTTGAAATGAAAGATGAAGTTATAAATTTATGATTTGATATGTTTAAATAACATTTGTGTTTTATCAGTCAATCAAACTACATCAAGAGAATGTTTAAATATTTAATATGGATTAAACTTGTCATTTTAAATACATTAAAATATTTTCCAATCATCATCTTTTATCAAATAAATAAAAAAATTTAATCTAGACGTTCATAGTTCATTGCAATTGATATATAATTGTTTCTTTCTAGTTATACACGATTAGATATATTATTTATATCGTGTCCAATGAAGAGACAATAAACTATGTTAATTCAAGTGTTTTAATATCTTCAAGATATGAAAAAAAATAAGTTTATATTTACTAACACATCAAAACAAGTTTAGTTAGTATTGCAGATACAGTTAATGTAACACAATTTTGAATCTTGTGGTATTTGTTTATAAAGAAAGACACTAAAGTTTCATTGAAGATGATACATCATTGATAAGCTTCAGCAATTGCAAAGTATGGGATCACCGATGAATCATCAACTTCATAGAAGATCAACACTTATTACTTAAATGATGCATATTTAAAAGAAGGGGAGTATTATTCAAGTTGCACCATTTTTTCCTTCACTAAGATTTGTCCCATTGGGTATTCTTGGTAAGGTTTTTATTGAGGCAACATAGCTGATGCAAACAGGGGGAGTTAATACACGCTGCACTCTTTTTTCCTTAGCTATGGTTTTGTCCCGCTGAGTTTTCCTAGCAAGGTTTTTAACGAGTTAACATTTTCGAGCGTATTAAGTTGATAACCAAAGGGGAGTGTTATAAATATTATTTATATTGGTTATCAACAATTGTATAGATAGACTCTATTATAAATTTGCTTATGTTATTCAAATAGTTGTTGGAGTTATGAAATGATTATGTTTCCTACTCTTATAAATACCCCCTATTGTATCTTAATTTGTAAACACATCAATGAATAATATAAACCTCTCTTCTTATATATTTTTTATATTGTATTGCTATAGGCTAGTTTTACAACAGAAATACCTTTGTAATTTTAAAAGTGTGAGGGCTCGGGACCAATCATTCAATCTGGTCAAACTACAAGGACATTCATATAATTTTCTCGCATACTTATTTTACCACATATTTTATAATAATCTAAACAAATAAATATGCATCCAAATTTCTATAAAATTAAGTTCATGCATATAACTTTCTAAACAAGCTTATCTAGTTAATTTCTTTAATTACTAAACTTTATGAAATTATAAGTTTTGATTATTTAAATTAATATGATCAAAGATTGTCAAATTTAATAAAAAAATTTTTATAAATTATCATTTGTCAAATTAAAAAATAAACTTAACAGAATTCATTAGGCTTTGTAGAAACTAAAAATAAAAAGTTTACACTTATAATTTTTAACTTTATTTTTTATTCAGTGTAATTAATCTTGTTTGAACTAAGAACACTAACATTTGCATATGCATATACATATACATATAACCGTAAATGGAGAAAATGTGATTTACTTTATATTTTACGTTTGTTCTTCTAATCTTGGGCGAGTGCTGTGTGGGCTGGCGCAAAACACTAATGCACCAAGCTGCTATACGCTCACGAGCCACGATTAATTGTTCTTTATTAACTAACCCAACTAGTACTTTAGTACTTTGTATATGAATATGCGTACGCATATGTGTATGTAAGTTTGTGTATGTATATGTATATGTATGTGTGTATATATATGTGTGTGTATATAGGAGAAGGATCAAATGAAAACCATGTTTATAATTGAAAACTATGAAAACCATCACTACCCAATCACATAAATGATAATTGATTTAACCTTTTAATTTTTTAAAGTATATTTGATTAAATTTTAATCTTATTTTTTGAGGTCATTATATATTTTTTAGTTTAAACTCCAAAGAAGGACAATGATGACGGAACCACTTACGTTTACGTAACTTGTATGAGTTAGTTGTACGCAACTCGTAGTTGTATACTTGGTAACAAGAACTTACATATACATAACCCCTACATATATGTAACTATTAGTTGTAACATTTTGTAATACGTACTTACATATATGTAACCCATAGTTTTCATGGTTTTTATTTATAACATGGTTTTCAACGGATCCTTATATATGTGTGTATTTATATATATATTACCTCTTAGTTCCTAAATCAAGAATGGTTTTCACACCACCGTCGGCCTCCACCGCCGGCTTCCACCACGGCCACCACACTATTACATCATCCTCACTACCACCATTGTCTTCCAAATTGTTACATGAAACTATAACAAAACCATTAACGGTTAACGCCATCATCATCTTCACCACCAATCCACCACCACCACTATAGTTATCGTCACCACCACCACTAGTTCCACCACACATATTAATTGCATAACCATCATTACCATCATATCATCATCCTTACACCATTATCATCATCGTATCATCACCACCATCTTGCCTTCACCTTCATTGCATCATCACCACATCAAACTATCCACTGCCCCTTTATCTCCATCGAACCACGGGTTTTGTGGACTTGAGCCTTGGTTGGTTATGTGGGACTTTTCCCTGGGTTTAAAGCTTTATCTTCAAGCCCTAATATCAAGAATCCCTAATTTGAGTTTTAGTGTTTTGAGATAAAGCTTAAAGGCTGAAGACGAAGGTGGTGGTGAAGACAATGTGAGGGTGACAACAATGGTGGGAGGCGGTGATGGTTGGTGGCAACAATGGTGGGCAGTGGCTATGGTGGATTAATTGGGTAGTGGTATGAAATGGGAGGAAGACGATGATGGGTGTTGGTTGCGGTTGATTTTTTAATTTATTTTATTGTTAATTACACAAATGATCCTTTGATAGGAAACAAAGAGAGTCACAAAAGTAGTCTCTCAAAGGGTACATTTTATTCAAATTTAACAAAAAAACTAATGTTTGTTAATCTTAATACCTCAACTAGTTACAAAATTGAAAACACAATACATAAACCTGTTACAAAACATGCTTAGTATCCAAACCTGTTATTTGAGATAAACCACATGAACCATTTATGTAATTAACTAAAAAAAATCAAATCAATCCAAAATGTTACTAATCAATTATTGGTTTCAAACTTATATTGAATATTCGATTATATATACATATATAATTTTTATATGTACCATTAATTTATCTATTCCTCCTTTTTACTCAAATGAACCCTCTCAGTGGCTGTGCAAATTTATCCCCACCTCAGTTTATCACATGCATCATTCACGTCACGTAATTACATCAATATGTGGTGTTGCGTATGCGTGTTTCACAGAAATGTCAAATTATGAGGACCAAGAAGTTTAGCGATTAAACTATGTAAAGATCACACTTTAAGGCTGCTACTACCAAAGAGCTCTCAGCATGCAACACTCAAGTACAAGGAAGTTACCTTAGTATATTTTATACAACTCAGCGAATTATGCTAAGTATAAAATCTTTCGAAGCCTTTAGTCCACATCTTCCGAATCCAAAGATGAAGTCTTTCGAAGCTTCAAAGACAAAGTCTTTCGAAGCTTCAAAGACAAAGTCTTCCGAAGCCAAAGACTGATTTCTTTCGAAGAAAGAGAAGACATGCTTTTTCTGATCATATTTTGAAAAAAGCTGAACTACTTTCCGCTGTCATCTCTGCTGGTCACCAACTTAGATATGTTGGTGAAAAGCTCCATACTTTTGTCAACTGTAGATTAAGGTCTTTGGTCTATAACTTTCTACTCTTGTACTTTTATCTTTTTTGTAATACATTAGGATGTGAGCTATGCCATATCATAGTCACAAGTCAAAAGGCAATCTACCTTTTGACTCTACATTGATCTTGTTTCCTAGATTAGTGTTTCCAGCTGACATTTTAAGTATGGCCAGCTGTAGGTTGTAGTATAAAGTATCTCATGTATCAGTCCTTAGGGATTAAGCCTTGTAACTTTGGTTGAACACTTGAGAGCAATATACAACATCCTTGAAAACCAACTTCTTTGTTCTTATTTGTGTTCTTTACTTTAGTTCTTTTTTTCTTATAGCCCGTTCCCCATTTGATCTTGTAAGTGTTTGCTTGTTATATCTCCAACACCTGTTATACTGTTGTATTAGTCTCTCCCTAACTTGGTCCCGCAAACTATAAAAAACTTGAAACTATACTTTAGCATTAAGTTGTGTTATATGTTAATGTAACACCCCAAATTCGCTCAAAGAGAATAAAGTTCTCACAAGAAGAGAAGTTGTAAGAGTTATATTAGAGGCTGATGCATACCAAAGATCTCTCAACATGCATTTTAAAGTACAAGAAAGTTAATTCAGAAGATTTGACAAAAGCACTAAGAAATTCTCTAAGTGTCAAATCTTCCGACGCCAAAGACTAATTCTTTCGAAGCTAGATATGAAGTTTTCCGAATCTTCAAGACAAAGTCTTTCAAAGTCAAGAGACTGATTTATTTCGAAGACAGAGAAAACGTAATTTCTCTGACATACTTTTGACAAAGTTGAACAACTTTCTGCTGCCATCTCTGAAAACTAACCAACTTATTCAAGTTGGTGATAATTCGATACAAGTTTAAAAGCCTATTGATTTAGTTACTCAACAAGATGATGGTTACGATTGGAGCAAGCACATTGAAGATTAACAAATCAATAATGCCTTTATGGCCAATGTGACTTCTTCTAAAGTTCCCCCAAAGGTACTTGAAAACTTGTGCTCAAAGTTTGCATTGATAAGATAAAAACACATATAAGTCATAACGAAAACTTAATTGTAGAAGGTGAAAAGACCAGGTTAATAAATGAAAACTAGAAAGGCAAAAAAGATGTTTATAAAAGCAAACCCGGGGCTACGTTGAATGATATCTCAAAGCTGAAGGGTGTAATTAGTGAAAATGAGTGTATAATAAAAGAGGAAAAGCATACTAAACAATAACTGAATTTGACATACACAAGTTCCAAATGATAAATTTAATGTTTTTTAAAATTTCTAAATAAAATTATGGAAGCATAAATTCAAAATAAAATAAAAAGATGGTTTGGGTATGATGAGTTACCTCCTCCTTTTAATGCTAACTACACCCGATGCTTCATTGATAAATTTACAATTATTTTAAAGTCTTAAAAGACTATTTTTGTTATGACTAACTTTATAAAGATTATTTATTAAAAATGACTATAAATACCCAAATTAAAAGACTAGTATGTGTCAGATAATTGTTGACATTACCATAACCTAAAGAAAGACGAGCACGATACTAGTTGGATTGATCACATGGTTAACTTTTTTATAATTATGTTTTTGTGTATTAATTATGTTTTATAGGATTAGGATTAATGTAATTTGTTAAAAACAAACTAAGAATCAACATCGAGAGCCCAATATTCCACGACGAAACATCACTCAACGCAACCACCAATTTAAAACGTAACGGTGTTCCTACGTATGCTGACCTCGCCTTATCACACCACTCCACCTTGGTGAGATAACTAAACATAGTCTCACAAACTACTTAGCGCATTTTCATCCCGTTCCCCATTCCCCATTCTCAACCCTATAATTATACTAAAAATCAATAGTTTTTCGTTTTTATTTTTAATTAAAAAATATTTTTATACATTTTTCATTTTTTTCTCTCTTTTCCACTCACAGTTATTTTTAAAAAGATATTAAAAAATTCATAAGGATGAATAGTGCTTAAATCAATTTACAAATGCATAGTAACATTTTCACTCTTCTTCACTCACAAATACTCACAACCATCACCTATAATACACGGCACGCACACATATAAATAAGAAAATGAGACATGAATGCTCTTAGAAACAAAAATTTACAATCCAATTTGTATGGAAAACCATCGTTAAAAAAGTATAAAGTTATATTGTAACTCATACATAAGTGTAGATGGCCTTGCCACACATCACAACTTTATTGATTAGTATTTTTTTGCCTTTTTCGTTTATTGTATGTGCGAAATAATTTTTTTCACAAGTGAGATTTACATTATGAAAGTTGTTCAACTAGTTAGGCAATCTCCTTATAGGTAGGAGATGCGTGTTCAAACCATCCTTTATAGGTAGGAGATGCGCATTCAAACCATCCCTTATAGGTAGTAAATGCACGTTCAAATCATCCCATATAGGTAGGAGATGCGTGTTTAAACCATCCGTTATAGGTAGGAGATGTGCGTTCAAACCCGAGGTATACAATAAAACCAATTATGGAAAAAAACCAGTTTTAGCCAAACTGGTTCCCAACCCGATTCAAACCGCCGGTTTGGCAACACGACACTCAAAACCGGTATAAAAACTAATTATAAGGGGAAAAACCGATTAAACCCAAAAAAAACTAGTTTCTCTAAAAAAACCAATTTCTTAAAAAAACAATTTGATAGGTTTGAGTATTTAATTAGAAAAATCGGTTTGTAAACCGAACAGGTTTGAAAAGAAAACGGTTTGACCTTATAACAAAAAAGTTGGCCCAGTTTAAAGCCCGAACATGTTTGGTGAAAAAAAAATACAACCTCTAGTTCAAACCATTCCCTTATAGGTAGAATATGTGATGTGTGTTTTGATATATATATTTTTAATGATTGGTTTTACATAATTAAGCTTTAAATTTATGAAAGTGATTTTCACCTTATGACTAACTACACATACAATAGGCAAGTGTACCTATCGGATAGGAGTATAGCTTTTGGTAAGAACCAAGTATCAATCCGTGGACACGAGAGCTCCTGATACTAAGTATTTGTCATTATCTAGCTGATTAAAAATGATTTGAGAAATTCATAGTTAATTAATTTAACTAATAATTAAACTAAATGAAGAGAGCAAATGAAGATGAAGATGATCAATCAAAGGAGGATATCACTTAGACTTCGAATCCGCTTAGCAAAACAATGACAACATTCATGAACCTATGGTGAGATAATTTTGTACACATGAAACGTGGATGGAAACTAGACTCCTATCAAGGTTATCTAATTATATAACTCGTCAGAAAGATAGAACGATAAACATATAATAGCCACCTAAAATTATACCATGAAGAACTAATGATAAAATTAAGCTAAAATTAAAAATGGTTAGGACTCCCGTCAAGGTTACCAAACCAACAAATCTTTGAAAAGTTAGCATGATAAACACATGGTAACCACCTCAATTCGCGTAATGTAACCAAAGCTATACAAATCCTTCAATTTATGAATGTCCAAACACGAATACACGAATCATAAATATGTGCATTATCTATGGTTACACATACACAATGTTAAGAGAAATTTATAACAAACAAAATGGTTTTCACAAACATATGTATTTGGATGCACATTTGTTCAATTTAACTAAAAAAGTAATCTTCATTTACCATTCCTAGTCAAATGCCATAAACCACACACTAATGTATTCATTTCATGAATAGGTGTTCTGAAACACAGAGTTTTCCAACAATATGATTATAACACACACAAGATTTATCATTTCATGAAGTTCAACAAATAAACACAACCATTGAAGAACATTCATAACCTTGAAATAAAAATTAACCTAATCATCACCAAAAATTACAAGTAATATGTCAAAGTATGCTAAACTTTATCTAATCTAAGTGATAAAGAGTGTTTAGCCCGTAAGGCATTAAGGCTTACAAAAACCATAACAAACTCATAAAAATGGAAGTAAACATGATAGATCTAGAGATTTTCAAACCAAAGATGAGTAGAGGTGGGTTGTGCTAACCTGAATCTTCTCTTGAAATGCTTGATCTTCAACCTCTCTTGAACTATTGAAAGAATCTCTTCAAAGACACCACAAAGATGAAGAAAAACTAGGGTTTTTATCCCAAAATTTTTCTCCTTTGAAATGAAGAAGAAGAAGAGTTTAAAAAGGGGGCCTGATGCGTGTCATGGCCATGACAGGATCTGTCATGGCCATAATGCACTGGAAAAAGGGGGCTGCAGCCTGTTATGGTCCTGACAGCTTCTGTCATGCCCATAATAGCTTCTAAACTTCCAAAATCTTCATGAATTCCTTGACTTTTTCTTTTGAAATCATCAAACAACCATCCAAAGCCACAAAAATCAAATTAATCACAATTAAGTATCGATAAAGATTAATTTGAAACAAAAATTACTTAAAATGGGGAAGATATGTATTATTAACATGTATATTTATTCACATATCAAATCCCCACACTTAAGCTTTGCTTGCCCTCAAGCAAAAACAGAAAAGATTTGACAAGATTCCTATTGGCTTTAATAATATAGATAGGTAATTCACAAGCAAACTAAAGATTCAAATGCATAAGATTTTTAAGAAATACAACATTTAAAAAGGAGAAACCAACGAGTCAACCAATTTTCAATGTGTGAGAATATCACAATAAATTTGATAATGTTTATAGAAAAAAATTTATGTCTTAACTTGCACCTCTCACAATGATTTGCTCGACACTCGGATATATATATGGATATGTGTGTGTAAATCACTCAAACCATAAAATGAAGCAACATTATCATAAGCTTGCTTAGAGATCAAATTCTCCACCAAATAACATAAGAAAATTGCATAAATCAACAGGTATTTAAGGGTTGTAACGGGGCTGGGGGGTTGAAGGTATGGATTTTGGTGATAAAATGGCTAAAATGATAAAAATCCGGAATCACTAGATGCTACTTGTGAATAATTATATAACATAAAGAAAATACACAAACTAACATAGACTAGTACAAGCATACATATAATGAGCTACCATAATGGTTTTCCATTATAACATACAAAATTGTTTATTTTTAATTGATTTCTCCTAAAACAAATGAAGAAAATAATGCAATAATCTTTTCTTTTCTTTTCTCTTTTTTTTTCTTCTTTTTTTTAATTAATACATATACTACGCAAATAGAACAATAAAACAATTTTTCTAAACATGATTACAACAAAGAAAAGAACATAAGTAAGACAACTAACAAATCCGGACTTTAACACAAGGATAAAAAGAAAAAGACTATTTGGTTAGTTAATTTATAGATGATGGTGAAACAATAAAACTAGAGCAAGGCTCAACAAGGGCAACTAGGGGCGATGATCGGGTAGGGGAAGAGAACTGAAAACGGGGTACACAAGTTGGGTTTTCCTAATGCCTCAATCATTTTCATGCGACAACTTAATTCATGGTCTTGAAATGAATCACGTAAGCAAGTTCTAAAATGATGCAACATTCGAGCCACTCCATAATTAACAAAAACGTGAGCATGCGATATATAGTGACGAAACAATGCTCGAAAGGCACAAAAATTTCACTCACGAAAACGAGGGGGATAGGAATAGATGCAAACTTTGGCATAAAAATCTTTCAATCAACATGACAATTTATTACGATATTTTCAACATTTTTTATTGCATTTTCGTTGGATTCTCTTAAATGTATAATTCCAAAAGTAAGCTTATGCTTAAGAATCAAACGTTTAAGCAAAGTGAACACCATAAAAAAAATTAGCCAAAAAAAGGAATTTATTAGAAGCAAAAATATATAAAATTGATGGTTTTGATGAAATCAATCAAAAATCCCTAACATCCCCACACTTGAATGACACATTGTCCTCAATATGCCAAAATATGCAAAAATAATGCAATAAGATGCAATGAGCATGCAAGTGGAAATGAAAGAGAGAACAAAAACTCCCTTGATCAAAAATTCCTGAGCGCGTGATTAGATTCCAAATAAGCCCAAAGCAGCATCGCGATTCATGTAACCAAAAGTCCAAGAGGATCTAACAAGCATAACCATAAGCAAAAATGAGAATCAACAAAATGAAAGCAAAGCACATAAAATATAGATAGGAAAAACTACTAGAAATGACGATTAAACATAGTTTTCATGAGTTTGTACAAATAAATACACAAAAGAGTACAACTCAAATTAAAAGCGCAAAAACATAAATGGAGGGCATTAGACTAGCCCTACATGCGATCATCTTAAGAAGCTGAGCTGGGAAAGGTCGTGGCTTTCGTCCGACATCACGGACAGCTTGCTGCAGCTCCTCAACAATCCACTGAATAGACTCTGAAATCTAAGAGACGGACTTGAATATACACATTGTTAGATTCAAAGAATTTTCATGCTTGGTTGTTAGATTCAATGTATATGTGTCCTCGTGAAGATGGAAATGGTTCCATGAAATCGATGCCCCAAATGTCGAATACCTCGCATACCTGATTGCGTTTTTAGGCATCTCATCACGGGATGAGATGTTACCTGCTCATTGACAAGAATCACACGCTTTAACCAACATGTGTGCATCCTTAAAAATGGTTGGCCAATAGAATCCGGAATCATAAACCTTCTTGGCGGTGTAATTAGCTCCATGATGCCCACCAGTGGGGCCTTCGTGACAATGACGAATGATGTCCATTGCCTCACTCCCATGCACACATCTTCGCACCACCTGATCTGTACAAACCTTAAACAGATGTTGGTCTTCCCAAAACTAATGTTTTAAATCAATGAAGAATTTCTTTTTCCATTGGTACGTCATTCCTTTAATCAAGACCCCACCCGTAAGATAGTTTGCAAAATCCGCGAACCAAGGGTGATCATCAATCTCTTGAACCTGCAAAAGAAACTCATGCGGGAAATTGTCATTTACGTTAGATTCCTGAATTTTTTCTTTAAGATGGGTTCTCAAGACAAGAAAGATGGTCAGCTGCGACATTCTCGGCTCATTTTTTGTCTTGTATCTCAATGTCAAACTCTTGTAAAAGCAGGATCCATCTAATTAATCTTGGTTTTGCATCTTGTATTCCAAAAAGATACCTAAGAGTTGCATGATCAGTAAAAACAATAGTTTTTGATAAGATAAGGTAAGAGTGAAATTTATCAAAAGCAAACACCACAGCAAGCAACTCTTTCTCGGTGGTTGTGTAATTCTCTTGAGCATCATTGAGAGTCTTGCTTGCACAGTAGATTGGATGAAAATGCTTTTCCTTTCTTTGCCCTAAAACCACTCCAACTGCATAATCACTAGCATCACACATTAGTTCAAACGGGAGATTCCAATCCGGGGTTACCATTATGGGTGCATTTATCAATTTCTCTTTCAATAGATTAAATGCAAACAAACATTCATCATTAAAAACAAAAGGCATATCTTTTTCAAGAAGTTGTGTCATAGGTCTTGCAATTTTTGAGAAGTATTTGATAAAACATCTATAAAAACTGGCATGACCTAGAAAACTTTTTATTGCTTTAACCAAATTCGGTGGTGGTAATTTTGAAATGGTTTCCACCTTGCCCTATCTACCTCTAACCCCACATTGGAAATCTTATGATCTAAGACAATGCCTTTTTTAACCATGAAGTGGCATTTCTCCCAGTTCAAAACAAGATTTGATTCCTCACATCTCGATAGCATTCTTTTCAAATTACTCAAACAATGATCAAATGAATTTACAAATACCAAGAAATCATCCATGAAGACCTCCATTGAGTCATCAATCATGTCATGGAATATGGCCACCATACACCTTTGAAACGTGGCAGGAGCATTACATAACCCAAATGACAACCTTCTATATGCGAAAGTACCATAAGGACATGTAAATGTCGTCTTTTCTTGGTCCTCAGGTGCAATTAGAATTTGAAAATATCCTTAAAAACCATCAAGAAAACTATAAAACATATTCCCAGATAAACGTTCTAACATTTGATCAATGAAAGGTAAGGGAAAGTGATCTTTTCTTGTTGCATCATTGAGTTTGCAATAGTCGATGCAAACTCTCCAACCCGTCGCAGTTCTTGTAGGTATAAGCTCATTCTTTTCATTCGTCACCACCGTCATACCTCATTTCTTTGGTACCACTTGTACCGGATTAACCCATGGGGAATCGAAAATCGGATAGATCAAGCCCGCATCAAGTAGCTTGATTACTTCCTTCTTCACCACTTCTTGCATGTTAGGGTTAAGACGACGTTGATGTTGAACCACTGGCTTGTATTCATCTTCCATTAAGATCTTATGAGTACAAAAGGAAAGATGTATTCCTTTTTATCCATGAACTTCCAAGCCATAGCTTTCTTGTGCGTCTTTAACACCTCTAAGAGATTCACCTTTTCATCATTTGTCAAATCGGAAGTGATAATGACGGGTAATTTAGAATCATCATCCAAGTAGGCACACTCCAAATGAGATGGTAGCTACTTAAGTTCCAATGATGGTGGTTCCTCAACTGATGGTTTAGCCTTGGTTGCTTCATCTTTTTCCATTACTTTAAATACTTCAGGACTTGAAAATGATTCATTGGTTGACGAGCAAGATAACTCATCAACTATTTAAACCAGACATAAGTCAATGTTTTCCCCATCAATCAATTGCGTATTCAAAGCATTTTCTTCACAACTTTCCTGCAAATAATGATCCACATGTGCGTCAATGGTATCAATAAAATATAATGAATCATCATGATTTTGTGCATTTTGCATGGAATTTTTTATATCAAAAACCACCTCTTCCTCATCTACCCTTAAAGTTAATTTACCATTGCATACATCAATTAAGGCTCTAGAGGTAGCTAAGAATGGGCGATCTAAGATCAGCGGTACATTTTTATCTTCATCCATATCAAGAATTATGATTTCGACCGGAAAGACAAATTTATCTTTTTTAACCAACATGTTCTCAACTATGCCTCTAGGGTACTTCACAGACCGATCGACAAGTTGAATGCTTATTTGGGTCGGTTTAGGCTCACCTAAGTCTAGTTTTGCAAATACCAGTAAGGCATCAAATTGATGCTAGCACCTAGGTTCCTAATGCATTACTAACATATAAGCTACCAATTAAACAAGGAATAGTGAAACTCCCTGGATCGGTCATCTTCTTGGGTAGCTTGTTTTGCAAAACCGCCGAGCATTCTTCATTCAAAGTCACATCCAAAAGCTCCTCGAGTTTCTTTTTGTTCGTCAGAATGTCTTTAAGAAACTTGGCATACTTTGGCATCTGTGACAAGGCTTCAACAAATGGTAAGTTAATATGCAATTGTTTGAAAAGTTCAAGAAATTTACCATATTGTTCTTCCATTTTTTCCTTCTTCAATCTACCGGGATAAGGAATAGTGGGCTTGTAAACTCTCAATGGTTCTTTGACTTGTGTGGTACTTGATGGGCTTTGCCTAGAAGGTTGCACCTCGTCTTGAACCTCGACTTGCTCTTCAAAAATGGGCTCAGATGTAAAAGCTAAGTTATCCGAATTAGTAGTCTTGCCAATTCTAGTTGTAACCGCCTTCACATGAGCTTTTAGATTGGGCTCGGTGTTACTTGGAAGACCACCTTGATGCCTTTCAGGTAATTGCCTTGAAATTTCTCCCACTTGAGCTTTTATACTTTGCATTGTGGCTCGATGGTTTCTCAACTCCATCTCGTGTTGTTGATGACGAGCTTCAGAACTTTGATGACGACTTTTAGCTATAGCTAAAAATTATGCCATCATCTCTTCCAAATTAGACTTCTTTTTTTAATGTGAGCCACTGCTTGAACATTGGTGTTGGAATTGTTGATATTGATTTTGATTTTGAGGACGGAATTGGTTATGAGATTGTTGTTGGTATGACTGATGAGTTTGCTGTTGTTGATTTTGATACATTGGCCTTGGTTGAAATCCCGGGGGTTTATTGTTACCACTTGCCTTCCAACTGAAATTTGGATGATTTTTCCAACCCACATTGTATGTGTTACTATATGGGTTGTTTTGAGGAAGCATTTGACTTCGCATAAAGTCAACTTGCTCCGGAGGGTTGAACATTTCCCTTTGTTAACAATCCGAACTCATATGTGGTCCCCCACACATATCACATACTACTTGAGCTTTGTTTACCTACAGTTGATTCATTCGATTCGTAAGTGCTTCAACTTGTGCAGATAAGGAATGATTTGTATCAACTTGATGAACACCCTGTCTTGGTTGCCTATTCCTTGGAGCTTGCCATGAACAACTGTTGTTGGCCAATTCTTCTATCAACTCATATGCCTCCTCGGGTGTTTTATCCCAAAATGCACCTCTTGAAGATGCATCAATGATCTGACAACTTTCCAGACATAACCCATTGTAAAACGTTTGGATTTGAAACCAAGGTTCCAATCCATGATCTGGGCACTTCCTCATTGAATCCTTATATCTTTCCCATGCTTCATATAGTGATTCTCCTTCCTCTTTCATGAATGACGTGATTAAATTCTTTAATCTTGCCATTTTTGATGGTTGAAAGTATTTCAAGAGAAATTTTTTGGCCATTTGATCCCAAGTGGTGATGGAACCAACCGGAAGTGTATTCAACCATTTCTTTACTCTATCACGCAAAGAGAAAGAGAATAACCGGAGTCTAATTACATCATCACTAACTCCATTGATCTTGAAGGTATCACATATCTCAAGGAAGTTTACAAGATGAAAGTTTGGATCATCATCCGGACGACCATAAAATTGGCAATTGTTTTGGATCATTTGAATTGTGCTTGATTTGATCTCAAAGTTGTTAGCTTGAACATTTGGTTGTACGATGCTAGGTCTTGCACCTTCCAAAGATGGTCTGGCAAAATCATAGATTGTTCTTCTATTATCGTGCCCCACCATTGTATCTTCGGTGTGTTCACCTTCACTTTCTGTTTTGTTCGTGCCCTCCTTTTCACTTTCGGTTTCGTCTGTGCCTTCTAGCCTTGTTTCTTCACTTTTGATTTCTCGTGCTACTTTTTAAGATCTTGCCCTCAAGTTCCTTCTGATTGCCTTCTAGGGTTCGGAATAAAGTTCTACAAGATCCTCAGCCGGTGAAGATGCGGACATAAGATTCCTGAAAACACAAACACTACCAAACGCGTGAAGAAACACAAATGTAACATTTAACTAAACTTTAATAAGTAAATATAAAGGATTGGTTAAAGTAATGACTCGGATCGTTCTCAGAATTGCCGTGTCCCCGGCAACGGCTCCAAAAAATTGATGTGTGTTTTGTTATATATATTTTTAATGATTGGTTTTACACAATTAAGTTTTAAATTTATGAAAGTGATTTTTACCTTATAACTAACTACACACACAATAGGCAAGTGTACCTATCGGATAGTAGTATTACTTTTGGTAAGAACCAAGTATCGATCCGTGGACACGAGAGCTTCTGATAGTAAGAATTTGTCATTATCTAGCCGATTAAAAATGATTCGAGAAATTTATAGTTAACTAATTTAACTAATTTAACTAATAATTACACTAAATGAAGAGAGCAAACGAAGATGAAGATGATCAATCAAATGAGGATATCACTTAGACTTCAAATCCGCTTAGCAAAACAATGACAACATACATGAACCTATGGTGGGATCATTTTCTACACATGAAACATAGATGTAAACTAGACTCCTGTCAAGGTTATCTAATTATATAACTTGTCAGAAAGCTAGAACGATAAACACATAATGGAGTTGAGAAACAATGGTAACCACCTCAATTCGCGTAATGTAACAATAGCTATGTAAATCCTTCAATTTATGAATGCCCTAACACGAATACACGAATCATAAATATGCGCATTATGTATGGTTACACATACACAATGTTAAGAGAAATTCATAACAAACACCATGGTTTTAACAAACATATTTATTTGGATGCACATTTGTTCAACTTAACTAAATAAGCAATCTTCATTTACCATTCCTAGTCAAATGCCATAAACCACACTAATGTATGCATTTCATAAATAGGTGTTCTAAAACACAAAGTATTCCAACAAAATGATTATAACACCCACAAAAATCATCATTTTATGAAGTTCAACAAACATACACAACCATTGAAGAACATTCATAACCTTGAAATAAATATTATCTTAATCATCACCAAAAATCACAAGTAATATGTCAAAGTATGCTAAACTTCATCTAATCTAAGTGATAAAGAGTGTTTAGCCCGTAAGGCATTAAGGCTTACAAAAACCACAACCAAACTCATAACAATGGAAGTAAACATGATAGATGTAGAGATTTAAAACCAAAGATGAGTAGAGGTGAGTTGTGCTAACTTGAATCTTCTCTTGAAATGCTTGATCTTAAACCTCTCTTGAACTCTTAAAAGAATCCCTTTAAAGACACCACAAAGATGAAGAAAAACTAGGGTGTGTATCCCAAAATTCGTCTCCCTTGAAATGAAGAAGAAGAAGAGCTTAAAAAGGGGGCCTGATGCGTGTCATGGACATGACAGGATCCGTCATGGCCATAATGGGCTAAAAAAGGGGGCTACAGCCTGTTATGGTCATGACAGCTCCTGTCATGCCCATAACAGCTTATAAACTTCCAAAATCTTCATGAATTCCTTGGCTTTTTCTTTTGAAATCATCAAACAACCATCTAAAGCCACAAAAATAAAATTAATTACATTAAGTATCGATAAAGATTAACTTGAAACAAAAATCACTTAAAATGGTGAAAGATATGTATTATTAACATGGATATTTATTCACATATCAATACGCGTGTTCAAATCATCCCTTATAGTTAGGAGATGCGTACTCAAACCATCCCTTGTAGATAGGAGATGTGCGTTCAAACTCGAGGTGTACAATAAAATCAGTTCGGGAAAAAAAGCCGGTGGAAATCTGGTTCAGTTAAAAAAACCCGGTTTTAGCCAAACCGGTTCGCAACCTAATTTGAACCACCGGTTTGGCAGCCCGACACCCAAAACCGGTATAAAAACTGGCACTAAGGGAAAAAACCAATTAAACCGGTTTCTTTAAAAAAAGCGGTTTGATAGGTTTAAGTATTTAGTTAGAAAAATCGGTTTGTAAACTGAACCGGTTTGAAAAAAACTGGTTTGTACACTTTTAGTTCAAACCAACCATTATAGGTAGGAGATGCGTGTTCATACCATCCCTTATAGGTAGGAGATGAGCGTTCAAACCATCCCTTATAGGTTGGAAATGCGTGTTCAAACCATGCGAACATCATTCTTTTGTTTTTTTTTAGTTTTTCTTATAATTTTTTTTCATTTAAATTTTGTTATATATTTCATTTTATTTTCATTTTTTTTACTTTTAGGACGCAAGCATGTAACAAAGTTTGCATACGCGCCGCAAAATGTCATTAATTGTGTTAATGTCATTGTACAGCTTTGCTGCAACACGTAAGTTTTTCGTTAGATTACCTTTTAAAAATTATCATGTCGTAACTTACAACGCATAAATTTTGTTAATATGTTTATTTCATTTATTTTAGCGCGTATATGTAACAAAGTTTACAGACGTATTACTACACAAAGGTGCAATTTGTTTTTTCAAAGGTAAGATTGTTGTAGTTTGCGGATCATATCTGTAAATATCTGTAGAAGAATAAATAGACCAAATCTCTATAGTTTGCAAGAAAAAAAATATTTGTTTTCTAACGTTTGTAGACTACTCGAATAAATTGTGATGGTGTACGGACGATGGTGGTGGTGGATGGTGGTGCTGGACGATGGTGGTGGACGGTGGTGGGTGGTGATGGAGGTGGACGGTGGTAGTGGATAGCGAAGGTGGTGGTTAGTGGTGGTGTTTAACACTATACAGATTTTACAAGTGGCTGACCCAAATCTATATAAAAAAGAAAGCTTGCGTATTAAAAAAAAAAAAAAAGCAAACAGTGCACATGGTCTACGCGTCACATAAAGAAAAGCTTGCACAAACATTTTTATAAAAATAAACACCACCAAAGTAATACTCAACGCGTGGAGAACTTTGATAGTATAACTCAAAAGGCAAAATTGAATTATGAAACCGAATTTAATATGAAAAAGATAGCTTGCAAAATGCAAATACAAAGTGGAACCACAGGTTTTGCGGGCCACAACATGCCAAAACCAAAGCTCACCCAAATATTTGATTTTGCCGCGCTCACGGTCAACCCAACCTATAGCCTCGGTTTTTGTCATCAACTCCAAACCAACCCTTTCTTTTATTAAACTTCAATTCAATTCCGAACCTACTTTCAGTCTCTTTCAAGTTTCAACCCTTCTTCGTTCACAGCTCACCTCCCTTCAACTCATAGCCGCCGGTAATTATCACCCTAATCACTATCACTTCTTTACATCTTGATGCTTTCATTTGTCATCACAACTTCTATTTCTGTTTCGATTTACGGTGATTTCTCATCTACGTTTTATGGGTGTTTCGATTTATGCTGATTTATCATCTACGTTTCATGGGTTTTCATTCACATGGGTGTTTTCATCTCAATCTGAATCTGAATCTTAATCTAGGTTTTTACGCATGAAATTGGACGAACAGATTTTAACCCCAAATCGTTTTTCGTTTTTATATTCATTTTACGGTTGATGATTACAATTTTTTAATGTAAATTTTCATCATCTGTGTTAATCAGTTTTGACCCACCATCCAGTCGACATCTAACGTATTAATTTCTCTTTCACGTGTTTGTTATGAACAAGTAACAAGTTTCAGGATCCTTTTTTTTTAATTATTTAAGATGCCAAATGTGCGGCTATGATGGTTTTCTTTCATCTTCCTAAAGTGACAGGTTCCTTTGGATTATTTATTATATTTCTCTCTCAATTCATTCAGTTTCAAACTTTGATTTTAAATAAACAGCATACATAGATATTATTTTTCTAATTTCTTTGAATCCCTTTTGAGGTAAAAGAAGTCACAGGTGTTACTTTTTGTTCACATGCTAGAACAAGCTATTTGGTCAGACTGGAAAGAGTAGGAAGAGGGTTGTTTCATGGGCTTGAATCTTGATCTTACAGCATCAATCAATCGTATCGATTTCAAATTTTGATCAGAAGATGTCTACTACAACATCAACGCGTGAGATGGATCCATTGTTGATGGATCTGAGTGAGAAGAAGCAGAGCTTTCGTCGGAATGTTGTGTCGCTTGCTGCCGAGCTTAAGGATGTCCGATGCCGTCTATCTTCTCAAGAAGAATCATTTGCTAAAGAATCCTTAACCAGACAGGCATGTGTTGTTGGTTCTTGATTCATGAATTGAAGTCAACATGAGTATTTTCGGTTGATCTGATTCATTTTTGTCACAGGAAGCAGAAGCTAGAGCTAAACACATGGAGCAAGAGATTTCAAGATTACAAAAGAGTTTAGATGAGAGGAATCTGCAGCTTCAAGCATCATCATCTGATGCTGCAAAGGTTTGACTTTCTCACCCACCCACACCTTCAAAAACACACACTTACAAAAACACACACTAAAAACTGTGATTCTTGCTTGATTTGATCTTGTTTAGGCCACAAATTTAGACAAATTTATGATATCAAATCAATCTTTTATTGTTTTTTTTATTCAAAGGAACATATTATGGTTTTACTTTATGGCTTTGTTTTATCTTATGAATGGTTCAAAAAGCTTTTGTCTTTTGCAAATCTTTGATAATCTGGAAATTACCAATTTGGCCACATGTTCCACTTATGATTCCTTGTGGGGTTTTGTAGATAAGATAAATAATGGGGGCAATTTAGTTATGACTCTTGTGGATAAATGATGGTTGATCAACACAATCATCATATCCTTACATTTTAACTTCCTGTACCACTTTTTGGTGGTAACTCAATAACATGGTAAGTTATATACTTGTATTATCAAATTTAATGAAGCTATACAAGTTCTTGAAGAAAATAGCCATCAACAAGATTTGTCATAAGAGATGAGTATTTTATGCATCTGGTCTCAAACCTGTGACCTCTAAGTCACATGTCAACAGCCTTACCATTGCTCTAATTTTATACGAGCAATGACACTGGATATTTATTTACATTTAAACTGTCAATAGACTAACACCTTAAAGATTATCAACCTTATAACTTGATGGTTGTAGGGATAACTGATGCCCACTTGACATATGTTGTTTAAATGTCGGTCCGTCGAGGCCATAAATAAGATAATAATTTACATGGACCCCAGAAATATTGCTAAATCTGTAATGCCCTGGATGGCTGGATGGATGTATATTCCGAGTTATTGAGCATGGTTCCACATTCTGTATTAAATGATCTAACCTAACTGTAGGCTCTTCTTAGTTTCACTTTGGTATGAATCACTTTTCTGATTTTAGTATGCAAACTGCCATATGAAGGAATAACTAAAATTACCATTTTTGTTAGGGGCATCTGGATTTGCATTTAGTGAATGATTATTTTGACTTTAATCACAACAATATGCTGTTAATATTTAGATAAACATATTTTGAGAGTTTGGAGTGAAGGAGAAAAAAAACAAGAATACAATGCTTTTACTATAAACTGTATTTACTGAAATTGGTAGACATGACAGTTGAAGTATTTTGAATGAGCATTTCTGATATTAGTTTTTTTCTGGGTAAATATGATATCATGTAAATTTTCTGAAGTTTGTGTCTATAATCAAATTAATTTGAAAGGCTTCTACTTTATTTCACAAATCTCTTTTGCTTTCTTCACAAAATTGTTAATTTTTTTATACTTTGGCTATACTTTATTTTAAAATGTTAGACTTTGCCAAAAACTTGAATTTTGACACTATGCTTGTTACTACTTGAGACAGTAGATACGCATCCTAACACTATTTTATTACCCGATTACGCTATTGGTTCTTCAGTATCACATAAATACATAATTACTTTCAAAACGTCGCATGATTGAATATTAATACATTGCAGTACCTGCACGAACTGGACATTCTCACATCACAGCTTTCATCGACAAAAGCAACAGCAGAAGCAAGTGCAGCTTCTGCTCAATCTGCGCAGCTTCAATGCAAGGCTCTCTTAAAGGAACTGGATGAAAAGGAGAAGTCACTGAAAGAGCACGAAGCTCGTGTTAATAAGCTGGGAGAGCAGCTAGATCTTCTGCGCAAGGATCTTGAGTCACGCGAATCTTCACAAAAACAACTGAAAGACGAAGTCATGCGAGTCGAGCATGACATCATGCAAGCTCTAGCCAAATCTGGAGCCAATAATAATAGTGAATTGAGGAGGATTCTTGATGAGGTTTCACCTAGAAACCTTGACAAGATGAACAAACTTTTATCAGACAAAGATGATGAAATAGCCAAGCTCAGAGATGAAATAAAAGTTACTTCTGCACATTGGAAGCTCAAAACCAAGGATCTCGAGGCACAAGTATGCATAAAATTCTACATATTTTTTAGTTTTTTTTTTTAATATTCAATAATAAGTCGAAACCTTTCTTTGTATGGTAGTTGGAGAAACATCGTAGAGCCGATCAGGATTTGAAGAAAAGGGTTCTTAAACTGGAGTTTTGCCTTCATGAAGCTCGAGCTCAAACCCGAAAACTTCAAAGGGTATGTTCTAATGCTACCTAAACTATATACACATCTTTAGTTTCTGTATTTGAAGTTGTTTGCAAGAATGAAGGATCTGTAGTCATGAGTTATAATTAGAGGTGACAATTTCTGCCATAAGTGGAAATAAGACGCATATTTAGTTTAGGTTCCTCGTTTAATAAACAGTTTGTATTTTGGTTCTTAAGTTTAACATGTTAATTAATTAGATGGGGCTTCTAGTCTAGTGATATTATGGTGTGTAGTAAAGAGGTTTCAAGGGTTCTAGTTTTATGACGAACATTTTTGTAGATTTAGGAATAGGTTCAGAGCGTGTGAGTTAGTTGTTTAAAAAAAATTAATCAGGTTGACCTGCTGACCTGTTAACAACATGTTTAACCCATTATTACAATCTGCCAATCCGTTTAACATGTTTATAACTTGATAACAACTTTTTCGCAACTTTTTAGACCCGTTTATATACTTTATTGTTGCTGCAGATGGGAGAGCGGCGAGACAAAACCCTGAAAGAACTTAAAGAAGAACTATCATCAGCAAAGAGTGCTGCAAACGGTGGAGTTTCCGCCAACGGTGATAACCATAATTTCTGGGAAAGCTCAGGATTCAAGATCGCCGTATCAATGTCGATGTTGATTCTCGTGTTGTTCTCCAAGCGCTAGTAAAGTTTTGAATGTAGGTCTTAGATAGACCCCCGTATGACAGGAGAGATGGTTTTGTTTATAAAATGCCCGCCAACTAAAATTCGAAACTTAAATTCAGTCATTAGTGTACGTGCATATTACAAACGTAATGTAGTTTGTATAATATTTTCCTTGGTTATTGTACTTGGAAAAATCATATTATAAATACTTTAAGTTAAAAAACACAACTTTTCTTTGTTAGAGCATTCACAGTAGGTTTTTCATTTTTAATGTTAATGTGTGTCTTATATTTTGGGAAATGATTGATAGTGGTTATGAGTGAATAATGGGAAATATTTATGGGGATTATACAGTGATTCTCTATATTTGGGGAAAGATGATACAACTCTAATAAATTTTTTAATATTTTTAAAAGTTGTGAGTGTAGAAGAAAAAAAAAATAATGAAAAAGATATTAAAATTATCATTTAATTGAAAAATATAGTAAAAAATTGTGTTTTTAGCGTAAATATAGGAATGGAGTTAGGGAAGCTAATGCGAATGCTTTTAGTATTCTTTCTGTGAGTTTATTAGAAAATTTTGTAAAGATCCAAGAAAAATGAAATACATTTGAAACTTTCTATTTATTTTACTTCTCATGCTATAATATTAAAAAATGTTTTGTGGTAGATTTATATTTCATTTCTTATTTTCTCTCCGCCACCGAGATATCATGGGTGTATCAGGTCAACTTTAGCGATCAAAGTAGAAAACTCATTGTAGCTAAAGTTGAGCTTTTATATAGAGTAGAGGTGTAAAAAAAATCAATTCGGGGAAAAGACAAAACGGTTTGGCTAAAAAGCCAGTTGTATATCAGTTTGGTAGCTCAACACCCAAAGCTAGTTTAAAAACCAGTTCAAAGTGAATAAAACTATAAAAAAAAAAACCGGTTTCTCTAGAAAACCGATTTGAAAGATTCGAGTATTTAGTTAGAAAAACCTGTTTGAAAATCTGAACCGGTTTGAAAAAAACCGGTTTTATTTTGTAATAAAAAAAATCGGTCCGGATTATAAACCAAACCGTTTTGTAGAAAAAAATCTGTTTGTACACCGAGCAAATTTTCATTTATTGGTACGAAGAATTGAAGACACAATAAAGCAAAAATGAGCTCCTTCTAAAATCAATAAAAGGAAATATTTCTAGAACTCACGTATCTTTTGCACGTTGTTTTTTTGGTGTTTAAAATTTGTTAGGTAGAGCTTATAGATATTTGACGTGTAATAATGTATATTTTAAAATATGTTTAGATGAGTGTGATTTTAATTTGTTGTTAGAAATATATATAAGAAAATCATACCTAAATTTACAATGTAAATTCCTTTATATTTCATATTTGTATGTGATTAAAGCTCAATATGAATCATATTAAACTATTATTTGCACTATCATTTTAATTAGGATTTTATATTTGTATGTTGGTTTGTAAGATTGTTGTTTTTTGACTTTTAAGGCGAGT
Source organism: Flaveria robusta (assembly GCA_025506415.1). Lineage (NCBI taxonomy): Eukaryota > Viridiplantae > Streptophyta > Magnoliopsida > Asterales > Asteraceae > Flaveria > Flaveria robusta. Next base: position 12,477,397 of record CM046460.1, on the reverse strand, counting down.
TCAAATAATGAGAAATAATTTTCTACACAAAGTGCACGATATGGCTACCGATAAGGCTACCTACATTAGATCGTGAAACAATCCAGTCCTTCCATGGACCATGCGTAAATGAGTTGAGTAGCTACGTCAAGCACTAGATACGAACTTTATATGGATTTGTACATTAGCGTGCGTCCACATGATTGACATAAACCGGTGTCAATTAATATGTGAACTTATATCGAGAATCTACAAAATTGTAAAAATAGTTCAACAATTGTAAACCAAAAAGTGTAAATATTAGTGTGATGTTGAAGTCTTGCCAATTGAATTGTTATAGGTTTGAATAAGTTTGTACAAAAAGATATTGTATTTACTATACGAAATCATCGGCAGAAAACCTTTTTCTTAGTTTAAGCCGTAAGGTAACATCTTATTTTTATTTGATGTTGTTTTATGTATTAGTGGATTTAAGTTGCATATTTTATGTTCGACATGTATTGTCCAAGAACCTACCAAGTGTTGGATTAGTATGTGAAAAGTAAAGGCATCTAATTTGAATATTAGGTACCCTGGGTATCTAATTAAAACAGTTAAGGGCTTCAAAAGTTTATAATGTCGTGCAAGCTATGAAATTTAATACGATAATATTAACGAAAGAGGGCTCGAAGTTAGGCAAAACACCAGACAAAAGTGAAAACCAATGTATTTAAAACCGGATCAGACATCGAATCGGTTGTCTTACTGGTTCACCGGTCGGACCGAAACGAGGAACATAATAATATCATAAAGATAATATATGTATGTATATATTTATGTTTGCATATACAAATAATAAAATATAAAAGAAGTAATGTTTTAATGCAAATTTCCCTATATATGAATAAAGTAATGCCATTAGCAATGGTCTTTGGTTTTTTAGTGGTTTGACCACAAAAGTTTGAAGGGCTTTCATTTTACCCCCTCCTCAAATGTGTTTATAGAGAAAAATTGTATTATCTTCTCTGAAACTTTGGTGGCCTCTCCAGCTGATCTGAGTGGGCGACGAGGCGGCGGAGTTTCATGCGATTGTCGTGTTGGATGCAGCTCGTGGTCCCAGTGGACCACCTTTGGTGGCATCTCGCACCTTCTCATGAGGTTGCCTGCTTATCGCCCCACTCTTGCATTTGCATGTTCGTTTAGAGAGAGAGGTTTCCAATTTTGAGAGACCTCGAGAGAGAGTTTGGGGTTTGGTGTCGCGATTGTCACCGAAGCTGCCTGATGGCAGGATGAGCGGTGGTCCTGGGCCGTGTGCGGTTACACGTATGGTTCAGGTGTTGCCCATAGAAGCCCTCGGCCAGCTTCTCCCACGACGACGGTTGAACGAAAGGAAGGGGGTGTACTCGATGCTCTTGTCGTCTGTCATTACCGCCGGCGTCATGTAATGGTGGCACGACCCCCAATCTGGTGTTGTCTAGGGATGGAGAGCGGGATTATGTGTTGGCCGGAGACGCCAACGGTGATATTCTCCCATGGTGGTGCGAGACGCAATGCTAACCTCTCATATGTAACGTTACGTTTTTCGATGATGGTAAAAACACTAAGTTGAGGGGTCTCTGTTTATTTTGGTGTTGTTTAAGATTATTGGAGTTGTTGATTTGATTTTCCTAGATTGTGATTTTCAAAAGGAGATCAAGTTGGTTCGTTTTTTGATGATTTTAGCCCTCTGTTCATGATGTGTCCTGTTGAACTCCGCTATTAACGCCTTTTTAGGGTTTTTAGGTCTATCTTTCTTTAATTGTTTTGGTTGTTCAATGGTAGTGACGGGGTGATGGTTGAATGTCGTGCCCCAACCTTTGCTTTTCAAATAACCGGCATTTGAACAGTCATTTGGGTTTATACATTTATCTGGTTTTTTCTTTGGTATGTGTTATTAAACGATGCATTTGTTTTGATTTTTGTTCATTATTGTTTCTGTTGAGCTGATGTTTATCATAGGTTTTAAACTACCTTATTTTAGTTTGTGACTAATGAGCCATGGCTCCTTTGGAATTGAATTTGTGAATTTTGAAATAGTGCTTGTGCCGGCTTTTTGTTAGAAAATCATTTTGATGTGAAGGTTGGAAATACCACGATGTTAATGATGACAAGCCTTTGCTCATTCGAGACTATGACCCTGTGTTCATTTTTTATCTAATTTGTCATAAGAATTGCTGAGATTGAGTCTGCATTGTCTTGAACTGATGCCATTGTTGCCTTGTTAGATAAATTATTATTATGTCTGTTTTGGAAATACCACTATGTCGATGATGAAGAGCCTTAGGTTGTGTGAGACTATTAACCTATGCTCATTTATGACCTTATTTGTCATATGAAGCGTGGCTGTGATGAAACGACAACTATGTTGTCGGTTGCCTTGGCATGGCTGCCGTTTATAGCTAGCAGCTCCGATTGGCAGCTTGTTCTGAGCCTCTCATGACTGCAACTGCGATATAAACGTTTTTAGACGCAAAAAAATCAACTGCATCGACAACAAAGGAAACTCGCACAACGTACAAGGTCAAAATTCAAGTGAAAAATTCAAGTGAATGTACTATGTGCCCTATTGGAGCTATTAATATTAAGTTAAGGCAGTATCTTTATAGATAACAAGAGGCTTTATGTTACATGATTAGCATTTTTGCTATTTTGGTTTGTTAATTTGTCAATGTGTTGAGCGACTGTTCATCTGAGACACTATCGGGTTTCTTACCCAGTACTAATTAGGCAGGATGTGATAGATGATATGCGTATGGCTAGCTGAGACGTGATTGAAGCTGTAATGATGGATAACTCATGTGATTGAGGTTGCCATATGGTTCTATGGTTGATATTATGCTTCATGGTTTGTGGCAAATCGATGATGACGTGTTGTTGTTGATCTAAGATACATAGTTGGGTTGATGATATCGGGCGTATGCTCGTCTGAGACATACATGAAATGGTGTGGTTTGTCATTGCTGATGAAATACACTCATGTGACTCATGTTGTGATTTTGAACTTATATCCACATGAAACCTTACTATTTATGTTGGGCAGCTCATTATTGCATACCACAGTTCCTTTCATTCAAGTGTTAACATATTGCATAATCTTGCTGTGTTCATTTATATTACATCAAGGCTGTGATGATAGAAAAGAAGGTATCCGTTGTTTGGCGTGACAACATTTCTAGGTTGCAGCCATTACAGATTGCATATTCTGAGCCTAATACGAGTTAACTTTGATACAATTTTCACCGTTAGAAAAACAACATTCACGGGTCGAGCAACACGCGATTTGATATATACCTAGTTAATAATAATTTAGTAAAACATAAAAAGTGAAAGCATATAACGTCAATAAACATGTACAGATTTAATAATTAAATATCATGGTAAATATATATTATATTATTATTTAGTTTCAAAAAGCAAGTGACAAACATTTAATGTTATTACTAACTTTTTTTATTTTCAAGACACAAAGGATTAAATTAACTATTCAACATCTATTTTTTTTTTTTTTGTGTATCCCTTCTTTCTTTTCTTTCTGAAAAACTAAGCATCTTTCATATTTTTCCTCCCAAAAATATGATGAAAAGAAAATATAACGTCTTGAGAAGTAGAGAGGGTAAGTGGAGGACTGGAGGAGGTAGATTTGGAGAAGTCGGGAGGGATGACTGGAGGAGAGCTACTGATTTGGAGAAGATAGCACCACTGATCCAACTGGAAATTCGACGATTCTCGGTCCAACCGTAAACTCAGGATAAACCAACCGGTTCTTGCATTGTGAAACAATCTGATGCTGCTCAGTATGGTACACCCTCTGATCCCCGGTCAGACTGGTCGGTCCAATCCGACCTTCAAAATATTGGTGAAAACATATTAAACTTAGGGATTTTCTTTTTTGAGATTAAATAATTGATACACACAAATTCACATAGGAAAGAGATCTTCTAAGAACTTTGTCCACTTATTTATTTTTAATTCTAAATTTTAAAAATTAAATTCAAAGAGTATAGTGATAATTTACTAAATAATCTTTATCTTCATTTTAGTATTTAATAAACCCATCTCTTGTCCCCAACCCCCCCCCCCCCCCTCCCCCCAACCAAGAGATCGTCTTGGCGGTTAAGTTATATGCTTCACAATTAGGGGCGCCACAACTATTTTTGAGGCCCAACACGAAAAAGGTTTGGCGCCCTTTCCAAATTTAATAGGTGTTGTTTGTAAAACTATTTATTGATGAAGAAATCTATACCAAATAGATGTTGAAAAAGATCTAAGCATGATTACTAGTTATACGCTTACCAAGTTTACCCAAACAAGCTACAAACTTCTTCACCGCGTTCATAAATTTTGGCCGAGTTTATGATTTAAACAATTACATGTTACACTTAATATTTATAAACCAATGTTAATAGTAAGTAATCAAATTATCAAAGCCTAGATCCGCTGAAGTAGATGAATCTTCTTGACAAGTATTTGAAGAACTTTGATGCAAGCCGTAATGTAGGCTAACCTCCAAAAATATAACAGAGAGAAGAAAAAAGAGCGCTTGTGACAAGTTTCTAGTTAATTCCTCAATTCAATATTACAATAAACTTAAATATACATGAAACCCAAGTATAGATACCCACATTCCCTTATTCCATGGTCATGCATGCATCTACTAACATAAAAATAGGTAATTAACAGATATAGAGAAAGACTAAGTTAAAGATCTAAAATATGGACAACAAAAGAGAGTAGCATGATGTGATCCATGAGCTTTTTGGGTGAGTCCATAAGTTTAGTAGGCCTCCTAAGAGGTCAATTGGGCCTTTCATTCAGCCTAGCTATCGACTCGACCTTCTCACTTCCTATTTGGAACATGATTGTCCTGGAGTCAAGAAATAAAATTTGGAAATCTAATAAAAGAAACTTTGTATGATTCCAGGTATCTTTAGCCAGATCACGGTACTTTCAAGCAACCAAAATTTCCCGTTTACCCAATACGCTACGGTTATCCAAAACCTGACTCGGAAACAAATCATAAGTCTTTAAATCTAGTAGAGTAGGCAAAAGAATTAGTTATGGGTTCCCTTTCGCCTCTCATAGCAGTGACACATGCATTTGGTGTATCTTTACTCTCGGAGGAAGTTGAAGGTGATATGCAACAACACGTGTCATACCCCGGCTAAAGTAGAAATGCTTGGGTGCAATAAAATTGAATATCTCATGACACATTGTATGAGAAAAATACTAAGTCATTAAGTATGATTAACCAATATCAGTTTACATCATTATTTTTAAAACCGACCAAATAAACAAACAAGATAAATATTTTATTAAAACTAGGTTCAAACATCCTAAGTGAGCAAGTCTTGAAACTCTAGTCTAGATACCTGAAAGAATGTAAAGAAAACAAGTCAACATAACATTGGTGAGAAACATAGGTTTTCAAAGCATATAAGATCAGTAAAGATGCACAATTTAAAAGCAAACCATTTACGGGAAAGATAAACAACAAAAGAGTCTATAACCAACCCTAATGACGTGTACCCCCATGAATAAGTTGGATTTCAATTGCCCAAATCCCTAACCGGGAGTCGAACGGGCTTGTCACACCAATAGTCTCACTACCGTACTACCATTGGCTTATAATAGGTTAATGGTTGTATATGATAGTACGAGAGGACTTTTACGATGAATGAATAAGCAACTTGTGTTCAATGTTTAAAGTTTTCAAGTAGAATGAGTTTGTAATGATTTAAATTGTAAAAACAAGTTTGAAAACGATATGATACATGTTTTCCTCAAAAAGTTGAAAGATAGACTATAAATCTCACCTTAGAATGTTTGAGGATCGACTTGAACCGATCAACCGAATGAGAAATTGCCTATTGATTAAGGTTTTAAATAGTTTATGATACTATGAAACACTTTATATCAATGTTTTGATGTGCAAGACTTAAAAATATACCAAAAAGATTGAAAAAAATAAAAATCTTATGAAAAACACTAAAATTTCAGATTCAATTACTCTTTTGTAAGATGCTTTTTAATATGAAGGGAAATTTAGTATAGACTAAAAATTTCAAAATATTTAATGAAATATCTTAATTAATGAAATATCTTAATTAAGTCATAATTAAAAATTAGATTTTAATGATACTTCTAGCCATTTTAAAACCGTGACACAAAACAACCTATCCAGAACCATAGGGAATGCGCCTTATTTCATGCCTCATGCCGAATAGTGGATGCAGGATGGAAGCATCACCTTTGCTAGTTCATTCATTCCCTCATCAGCCACCTTTCCAGCTCACTTCTAAGTTGTAGTCATTGAAGTTTGATTGCCATGGAGTATCCTGAAACTCCTAGGCCTTGAATTGGTTGGTTGTTTTAAAACACTTAGGCCCTATTTGTTTCATAGAATTCTCAGGAATTGGAATTGAAAAATTTTTCCCTCGTTCATTGAAATTCACATTCCTTCCACTTATCCATGTAATGTTTAACAATCCATGGAATGTTCAAAATTAACATTCCAATTCTACTCAAAATTCACCATTCAAACACGTTATCAATTTTAAGAAGATTCCTATTTCACTTTCAATTCCAATTCCGTTTCTAATTTCTTTGCAAAATATTTTGCGAACCAAACGACCCTTACTATTTAGCTTGCCTTTGTCTCCCACATGGGCATAGACAATTTGTTTGTTGTTGGTGCTTTTTTGTGAGCTTTGAACAATTTTACTTTTATTCTTGGTATGCTCTTTGCACAAGCCTTGAACAATTTATCTTTGCTGATGATAAGAAGCTTATGTAAGCTTTAGATGATATATGAATGTTTGATGTGTGTTGTTTGTTTATATATAATCTTGTGTAGAAGGAATGCAAATATGTTTTATTTTATAATTTCTTATTATAAAAAGGTGAATCTCATATTTTAATAAAACTAGTAAGAAGACCCGCGCGTTGCGCGGGCTCTTACGAAGAATAATTGACTAAAAAGAGTTCAATTTAATTATTCATAGTTAAGGTTGATCATTTAAAAAATGTTTGTGATAGGAATACATTTAATAAGTGACCACAAATAATGGCTGTACATAGGAGAAAATGTATTGTTTCAAATATACATCTAAAAGATTTCTTGGTGTTCTTCAACTTACAGAATGTTATATCTCTATTTGACATCTACATACCCAAAATTTCAAAATCAATTTCTTCATGCCTATAAATTGACATATCTCCATTTGAAATTACATTTCTTTAAAATCTTATAAAGCTTCTCTCTTTTTACGCTGGGCATCATCGAGCTCATTGATTTAAATGAGTGAATAGCTTATTGATAATCACTTAAACGAATAAATGGTGTACGATTTAAAGAAGCTTACGTCTGGACCAACTCTAAGGTCTTTGATTTGAAGAGCTTGCATCTTCGTCTTTAACAATTTGAATTTGATTTTGGGTTTTCAATTTGAATAAGATCACAAACGATTTGTGCCCTGATTTGTTCTCTGATTGATGAAACGAATCTTCATAGATGCGCATTGAAGCAACAGAGGGTGCAAACAAAAAGGAGGAGGTGGAAGGAAGGATGTGAAAGACTCAAAGGAGTGAGTTGGAGATCCATACAGAAAATAAGAGCCAAAGTTCAACAAAGTTACATTTTTGCCATGATGCACTGGATAATTGTACATGATGCTTTAATGCTTAGCTGTTTGGCTTTTAAAGTATTACTAATAGATACATTTTATATTCTTAATAGAAAACATGATCGGGAAAATATAAGCTTTAAGGTTTGAAATTAGTAAATACAAAATTATAAGTATTAGGAAATTGTTGTAAATTGATTAATTTTTTTAATTGTTTAGTTGAAATGGGTAAATATAATATTTTAACTAGTTTTGAATGGTATATATGATACTAGGTTAGTACTTCGTCTATTACATAGATTGCATAAATAAAATAGTAGATGGTTAATGACGAAAATATATGAATTATAAAATAATATTAGAGATCCGTAAGGCCATGTTCTCAGGCAATCTCATAATTGAACTTGGACATCAGAAACACAAGTTCCCGAACTCAAAATTTCTTCTTTATAAGTAGCAGAAGAAAATAAAACATCGTTTCAAATCAGCAATTAAATCACATTATGATAACTTTAACTATCTATAAGCAACTATGTAAGGATGCGAGTCTTGACCATATGCCATGTAGCTTTCAGATCCATGCCAAGCTCACAGCTTAAATCTGTAGCATACATGTCAATCTAATATGCATACAAAAGTCAGCGACGCTGAGTGCGCTCTAGGTTTACTTTAACCAAAATGCATTAACCAGACATTAACATTTCTATACATCTTATCATTTAATCTTTAGAGGTACTTTACACATTACCTTAAATCATACTTTAGCATTTAATTTATTAGTACTTTAACATTTCTTTAACTTTACTTTATGGTGAGACAATACTTTGTATAGAACTCCTTTAGCCGTTGCTCGTGTAAAAGAAACACAAGACTTTACTATCGCTTGCCATTACGCAAGACTCATGTCGCTTGCAACACATGCGAGACTCTTATTGCTTGCCATTACGCAAGACTCCTATCACTTGCAACACATGCAAGACTCCTGTCGCTTGCCATACGCAAGACTCCAATGTTAAGGCTTGAAATATGTCAAGACCTCTATGCTTGCAAGACTTCTTTAGCATACTTTAACGTTTTTACAACTATGCTTTAAGGGGGTAACTATTCTTGAATTATTATTCAAGTCCTTTAGCATTTTTACAGTTAATTCTTTCTCATTCGCTTTATCTTTGATTGTAATAATACGTATATTTTCTTTCTTTCTTTAGCTGTAAATTCATATTTATACTATCTTTATCTATTCATCTTACGAGGGTAGTTATACGCATACCTAGCTAGAAATCTATGATAATCCAACTTACTACTCGGGAACTACATTTCACGCAAGGACTTCACTATACGCATTTACATATCACGCGAGAACTATACCACTCGGATATCTACAGCTCACACAAGAACTATATTACTCGCACAACTATAAGTTGCGCGAGAACTTTCTTCCGCGCGATAACTGTCCATACAAGTTTTACTCATCGCGCGAGAACTATAGAGAATAACCGTCTTATGCAAGAACTCAATCTTTCGCGCGAGAACTACGCAGCTGTTCGAAACTTCAGCCTCAAGTTATCAATTCTAGAGCTATTTTAACATCCAAACACGTTCTTACCAATCAAGCTATTATACTTTATCAAAACATTCAATAAGGTATGCATATTAGCTTCAAAACATGGAAAACATGTAAAAAGAAGGGTCTAGAAGTCACCTTATGATATTTGTACAAGAACTACCCCAAACCGAGAGCTTTTCGATCAGGAGCTACATCATCCGCCAATATCATTACAAACCATTTATAAATGCATAAATACATGGAACATCATTGAATACATACCTTAAATGCATAAATACATCGAACACACGAGAAATTTATTTTTGTTTGGAAAATTCGGGGTGTTACAAGATAAGATATGATTGAAATTACGTATGAGTAAGGACGTTAAGTCATAAAACGATGATATCATCTTTTAATATTTTGTTTCAAAATAAATCGTTTGTAAAAGTGACATTTATAAAAATTTCCATAATAGAACTTTATATTTTCATTACTTTCATTTTATAAAAAAGTTATTTTTAAAATTACATGTTCTAAACTATTTCATATTTTTAAAAAGGATTGATGCTTTAGAAAAGTTTCTTATTTAAAAAAAACTTGCTTCTTTAGAAATTACATTTATAGAAAGTTCACTTTCATAATTTAATTAAAAGTGTTTATATTTGAAAAAAGTTAATTAATATCATTAGTAGTTAATGTAATTATATAAATACAAGCAGAAAAATTAGATTTAAGAGATCTAGAATTCGGTCACATGTCCCTCAAAAAACTTCTTTTATTAGTTTAAATAGATTTGAAGTTTGGGTTGAGTATATATGATATTTTACAAGTTTTTATGTGTATATATATGAAATTCTCTCGTATACTTATACATACATAAATCTTCAAATTGATTATCAGTTCTTTAAACTGAATGTCTATTTACATACATGTAAATCTTGATATTGATTATCCACTTTTTAAGCTTATTGTCAATTTGCATATGTAAAACTTTATACCAATAATCCATTTTACAAATTAATCTTCTATTTATATGTAAGTAAATCATCGAATTGATAGTTTAGTTACAAATATGTTCTACATATATGTAAGTAAACTATTTATATATAGAAAAAATTTACTATACAAAATGAAGAAACCATGCGTAATGTGCGAAGCAACAGGAGGGTGTCGCATGGCTTCTCTATGTTTGTTACACGGAGGGGTATTTTCGCCTTCCAATTTGTTTTTTGTTCCTTGCGTGATACTACAATTGTTGTGTCTTGAATGACTTACGTAATTCTTAAGAAACTTGCGTATATAAAATTCTAACTTGTAACGGGTGCTACTGGAATGATATCGGCATCACAATATTTAAATTATTTAAATTTTTGTAATGAGAGAGTTTCGGTCTTGCGACCGTACTCCCCAGGCGGGTGAGCAACAGCCGCTTCGTCACAGTACTTGTCCACCCGTACTGGACAGCAGCGAGTCGGGCGTACTCGACTTTTATCTGACTAGGAGCAGCTAAGCCCCTACCTATATAGTCAAGAGGGATGGAGCCCCGAAAGAAGTTACAGCTACTCCTAGTGCGAAGAAAAAGAGCGAAACCTATTCCCAGGGTGTGACGGGCGTAATTTATAATGATTTATTAAGAACCTTGAATGACTTAGATCTAGTATTGAATGGCTTACGCTTAGTTTTGATGACATAAAACTAGTTTTTGAATGGCTTAAGTAATACATTTAGAAACTTGAGTGAAAAGTGTATAACTTGTGGGATTTCAATCTAACACTTGAATGACTTGAGACTAGCTTTAAATATCCTAGAACTAGTTTTGAATAGCTTGGAACTAATTTTGAATTGTTTGTGTAATATGTTTAAAACCTTACGCAAATATTATTAAAACTTGCGTAGTAAATGATATAACTTGCTATTGCATAAATATTATTATAACTTGTGTAATAAATTATACAACTTGCGTGATTTCATTAATAATTACACAAATCATTTTACAAAAGCATATTCCATACTTTTATTTGTATAATGACATAAATGATGGTTTTTAAAAAGAATGTTTGAAATTCTAACGCAAGGGTTTTTAGCCGCTTATAAATCTACTAGGTTAGTACTCCGTGTATAACACGGGTTGAATAAATAAAATATTAAATAATTATTAATAAAAATTAAAAAATTATAAAACGGTATAATGATATAAGATATGATTGACATTACGTACGAGTGATAAAAGCACGATATCATTTTTTAAACTTTTGTTAAATTTTTTTTTTCAAAAAAAGTTGGTTTTTAAACAAATTATTTCAAAACAAACCTTTTTTAAAAAAATATCATTTTTAATAATTTTTTATTATAACTTTGAAATTTCATTATTTTTGTTTCATAAGAATTTTATTTTTTAAAAGCCACAGGTTTTAAAATATATTGCGTTTTTTAAAATTTTGATTTTTTTTTTGAAAAAATTTCTTATTTTATAAAAAAAATATTTCTTTACAAAGTGCATTTGTAGAAAGATCTATCTTTTTTTAATTTAATAAAAAATATTTTCAATATGAAAAAATTAAATAATATCATTGTATTTAATGTGATATTTATTAGAAGAGAGAAGCGGAAAAATAAAATTTAAAAGCTCTAGAATGTGACAAGTGGCATACAAAAACCTTTTTTTATTAATATAGAAAGATTAGCTAATCATATTAAGGAAACCCACCCTTATTCCATTTTCTAACTAAAGATCTATTTTTAATTGCAGAAACATAACGCTTCTTAGCTAGATGTAAATTGATCAAACAATAAAAATATTATCACGGACAAAATAAATGAAAATATGAAACTTAATTACAAATTAAAAAAATTAACTAGAAAATTTATATCCCAAGCGAACAAACCCATATATAGAGTAAATGGAAGAAGAAGTCCATAAATCTGAAAGCTAACAAACGGTAAGAACGTTAAACAAACAACGTACGAGTTGGTCGAAATTGATATCACAAGCAACATATAACGCCAATTATCCCGTGAATATTAAAATAACACAAGTATCATCAGTACACATATAGCGTATGCAACAATGCATACACCATAAAAATATCGCTAGTAATATATAACATATGTATTATAATTATCAATACATACTCTAGGAATACATATGTAGTACATGCAATGTTACACTAAAATATCAACGGTAACACACAATGTATGCAAGAATGCATACACTTCAATGTATTAACAATACACGTCTATACTCGCCAGTGCATATAATATAACGGCAATGCTTCACTTATTTATGTTATTATCATTGCGTTACATTGTTTTTTATCTCTTGTAGCGTATGTACCATTGTATAAACTATACTTTTAAACTTCATACTTATTTATGATAACACTACCACACGTTTGTATTTTCACATGACATGTAAATCCAAAAGACTAGCATTTGAGACTCAATAGTTGAGTTTGACCTGATTCTTAATACACAAGTATATGTATGTCTGGTGATGTTCCACAAACACTTAAATAGAGTAATGGAGTGGCACATATAATTTTTACTAAACACATATGCAAAACCTCTCTACTTCTGCTGCTATTAACTCATATCTAAACCATTACGCTATAACTTATATCGGCTTCAACAATCAAAAAGACCGAACATGATGATGGATGCTACAACGACAAGGGAGCCAACCAGATTGTTTGACACAACAGATGCTGTGTTCACCAAGGGAGGGCTTGCACCATAAGCTCCTAGTCCTGTTGTATCAGGGTTTCCAAAGCTAAACCCTGGTGGAGGAGATTGTGTCCTGTAAAATTCAACCAAAATACGGATAAATAACCTGCCAAAATGATCATCTTTCTAGATAAAATAGATGCTAACACATTACCCTGGAGAAGTTGACCCTGAGTATGATGATGATGTTGTAGGTGCAGTAGGCAAAGATGTTGGATTAACAGGTGCCTGCGTTGTTGGTGTTGTTGGTGGTGCTTGTGTCACTGGTGTTGTTGGTGGTGCTTGCGTCATTGGTGTTGTAGGTGGTGCTTGCGTCATTGGTGTTGTAGGTGGTGCTTGTGTTGCTGGTGTTGTAGGTGGTGCTTGTGTTACTGGTGTTGTCGGTGAAGATGTGGATGAGGATGATGATGGGTAGACACACGAACCTGTGCCTGCATATAAATCAGATTAAAGTATGATATCATACAACTAGAGACCACAGTTTAATGAACAAGTTAAAGAAAAAAATCACAAGAAGTCCACAGTGTAATTCTAATACATTCAACCTCCATTTAAAATTTTGGTTATTAAAGTAATAAATAAAGTAGTTGTAACATTATATTTATTGCATCAGCTAACTAAAAGATTAAAATCATAATAAAAAAAATTAAAATGATGAAGAGAAAACTCGTACTTGGATTGGTGGTGGTTAGAGCAGCAGCACCAGCAAAATCACAACTCGTTGGTACTGGGTTCTTTTGGTAATAACTGTTAAAAGCATACGAGGCGTGATTCTGAAGGGTGGCGGGTTCATAACAGCTGGAGCCCTGCTGAATGGTGGCACAATCAGCTCCTCCAATCCCACACGCATAATCAAGAGCAGACTGCAAAGCTGCCTGTGATGCTCCATTCTTAGCTATGCACCAGCTCTGTCCTCGGCCGTTCCCTCCAGATGATGTTGGTGGGGGGTTTGCACTTGGGGTTGTGACTGGGTTACTGACAGGCACAGGTGGATTTACTGGATTGGTGGCGGGGGTGGTACCTGGCACAGTTACGATTCCTGGTGCGTTAGTGACCGCAGGGGTTGTGACTGGATTGGTTATTGGAGCAGAGGGTAAGGCTGTGGTTGGGGGGTCAATTGAGTCAAACTTTGTCATCTTAGAGCGGAAATATTCCATCAGTGCTCGGTGAATAGAAGGGAATAACTGCTCTTTCTCCCAAACAACCTCAAAATCTTTTGTATGAGGAACGTCTGAGCTTGTAACTGTGAAAAACAGGAGCACAATCGTTAAAGAAAAAAAGAGTTCATTCTTTATATTCATCTCCAATGATAGGAACATTGGTACCATAGTTTTGGTGATGAAATGTAATAAAGGGATGTTTTGATGTGAGTTTAGAAAGTTGATATATGATATTAAATAATCAGAATTACAGCTGCATTAAAACTTATTAACTTAACTTGAAAGTCAACAAAGGGTTAATAAAGAGTGAGATGACTATAGAGATACAACATAATCAGATTCTAATAACTAACTTCCAAAATTGATCAAAGAAAAATTTCAGATTCCATCAACTATGCACGGGCCAATAGCCTGATATGGCCTATAAACTTTGAAAAACTAGAACTGGAAGGTCCCATCTAGAAATTAGATTTAGTTAAGAGGTAGAAGTTTCGATCCATTTACCTATAATTGGACTTGGATTTTGTTTCTTCTCTAAATGGTCATACGGGTTAAATAATACGATTTAACTACAAAGGAGTGGATCAAATTGTCAAACGGTTTTAAAGTCATCCAAAGTGTATTCCTATGCCAAAAGAATACTCCTAAATGGCTTTCTCTCTTCACTCTAGCCTTTTTTTTCCACTTCATACTTTATTCCAGTGTTGCAAAAACTAGTCCTAGTCGAATATTAATCGGGGATTAATCGGAAATCGGCCACCAACCTTGGCGATTTCACATAATAGGTAGTCGGTGCTAGTCGGAAAAAGTCGCACCTAGTTGGACCTAATCGGTCAAATTGGTCAAATTTCTTTCAAAATGAGTCAAAATTACACAGATTTTGGTCAAAATCAGTCAAAATTGGTCAAAATATGTTAATGTTTGAATTTAATTATATGAATGTATATATATACACAAATATTTATATAAATTACACATAAAATTCCAAATCCCATTTATCCCAATTAATCCCGACTAATCCCATAAAATTCCCCATCGTCCAACTAGCGCCTAGCGATTTTTACAACCATGCTTGATTCTTGGGTTTGTTGGACATTCTCTTTATATGGGTATGAAAGTATGATTCATAAATATACTACTTATTTGAAGGTTGAAACTTTATTTGATTTTTAGTGTATATATTTGGTTTGAGCTTGTAGAGCACAGTTCTCATAAATATTTTCATGTTTCACCAACACTTAAGTCTAAAATCAAGCATAAGTCTCAAAAACTATGTTAAAGGTATTTAAAACTTAACCTTTCTTGGTCTGATCTGGAGTCTAGTGTGATAGGAGATGGTATCTACTTGAAACATGCTTGTTAGTTTCTAGTTAATACATATCGGGAATGCCTCAAGCCCTCAATGTTAAGAAAGGCCTGTGCAAGAAGTTCTCGGAAACCTACTGGTTGGGAGTTGGGGCCACTCAATACTAGTGACCCTTTACCAAGCGCAAGACCGAATGGCTGGTCATCAGGATTCTAGAACTAGCTCGTGCCACTAGACTAGTTAGCAGCCCTAAAAAGGCATTTTGACAACCATTCTGAACGTTTACAGAACCATGGCACACACTTTTTTTTTTTTTTTTTTTTTTTTTTTTGATATTGGCTACTCCAGCAGTCACTTTGCAAACTAAAACCCTGCTTACTATACCAAAAGAACCACAAATTATCAATAAGTTTTACGTTAATTAGTTTGGGAGGATGCACCCAAAGTACAGGTCATGGTTTCGAATCTCATTTGGTGCAATATGCTTCAATTGAGTCTGGGGTTTTACCATAGTGACCTTTAGACGGTAGGTTTCCCTGAAATGATGGACGATTAAGGTCAGCAGTCTGTGTTCGCAAGCGTTAGTTGCCTTTCACCGTACCCTAAGATGCTAAAACCCTAATTGCGAGCAACACAACTAACCGAGACAACTTCAGACATCAACATTGCAACTTTTAAGCATTCAAGTGTACACTTTAACTCAATGAATCAAATGATCATAACAGTTACCTGTGTTGCAGAAAATCAGAACCAAGAGCTGGAAGAAGAAGAAGAATAGGCGGTTAGAAGAAGGTCGTCTAGCAGCCATGATTGATACTTTAGATAGAGGAGATGTTGATGGCTGATGAAATGTATAGGAGAATCAGATGGATTTGAGTGCGATCTGAACACTAACGTTCTTTTAAAAGACAATAGCCAGAACAGTAACAGCAGAAAGGTAGCCATTGGAGAATGTGAAAAAGCGATGTTGATGATGATGATGATGTTGATGATGATGATGATGATGTTGATGTTGATGATTATGTTGATGATGATGATGAAGTGGAGAGCAGAAAGCAAAAGAGGGGAAGCATATGTCTTGTTGCTCATGGTCATGGCATGAATGTGGGTGGACTCATTACTTCGCCATGAAGACTCGACCCTATTTTTAATAACATTTTATTTCAATTTATTAAAAAACTATTTTTGTCTACCAGTTATTTTATTTTAACCGTATTAAAAAATATCATTTTTAAAATATTTTTATTATAAATTGTAATTTTAATTATTTTTTATTTATAAAAAATTAACTTTTTAAAAACATTAATTTTAAAAAAGTTTAATATTTTATAAAAATTTCTTATTTTATAAAAATTATTTTTAGAAATAACAATAATAAGAAATTTTTTTTAATTTATTAAAAAACTATTTTTGTTCTAAAAAAAATTAAATAATATTATTGATAATTAAGGTAATTATTTAATAAGAGAGAGAAGCAGGAAAATTTTGAAAAGAATGAATGTGATGCCGCCACGTGTCACTTCAAAATCTATAGTATATAATAAAAGAGTAACTAAGAATGTACATGGCACTCTCCTGTTACTTCTTAAAAAAAATTTTCCGCCTAAACTATTATATTATTTTAGTTAAGTTTTTTATTTTAAGAAACTAAATTAATAATTGATTTTGTTTTTAATTTAATTTTTTTTATATTATCAACTAAATTGTGTAATCATATGTTATTTTGAATTGTACATACTTTTATAGTAAAATAAAATTTAATTGAAAAAACTTAAAAAAAAACATTTATTGATATATTTATATATTTTGGGTTAATTTCAATTTAAGACAATTGGTTTTTTATTTCACATGGGTCAATTGTATGTTATATTATCCAAAGAAGTATTCGAATATATATAACTTGAAAATGCAACTTTTTATTTTTTATTATTTTATGTAATACGTAATTTAATCATACGAAATATTTATACATTTATGAATTATATAGTTTTTATATTTTCAACCCGTGTATTACACGGGTATCTAGCCTAGTACCCTTTTATTAGAGTAGAAAAATATTTATATTTTGTATATTTATATACTTTCGAATATGTAAGAAAAGGATTAAAGTGGGTACATCTTTGAAGTTTGAAATTACATCTCTTTTTAAAGACGCCTATTTGTTTAAAACAATTGCTTTACAACATAGCATATAGTGGTGAACTTTTATCACTAAAGATTATCTCCTACTTTATGGTTCAAATCTTTGAGACGTTAATATGCCGGGAAATATAAATATTGTTTCTGTTATATAAAAAAGATGGTAGCTAATTATTATTATACAAATAATTTCCGGATATTTTAATTATATCTTTTCGATATGTGTTAATAATTGACGTGTTAATGAAATGATATCCTAATATTTGAATGCTACTTGACTTCTCATATCATAGAAACAAGATGTCTTAAGTTTATCAAAGATAAAGGAATAAACATACGGTGAAGTTCTTAACTTTTATGAGAACTACTATTCGTTAAATTTATGTGTTAAATTTATGTGATGACATCTTTGTCTCCCCGTTTTTCTATTTTTCTTTACATGTGTTCTTTAATTTGATTAAAATCATAAAAAAATCCTATAAAAAATCTTCAACCCATAATCACCTCTCTCATCAAAAAGAAAAGATCATAAAGACATTCTATTATTTTTAAAAACATCCCTGATAATAGTTATGAAATATCATTTAAATTATTTTTTTTCTTTAAAACACTTTTAGATTTTCTCTATTCTCTCTCATTGCTCGTTCACATAACCTCCTCCCCTTTCACTAAATCTTTTTGAGAGTATTCTTCACCATATACGGTTCTCCTCTTTCCTCAACCTCACTCTCATCCTCTCTCCCCCACCTCACTAGTTTTCTCTTGAAAACACAACAAAAACAAACTTCCTATGAGAGGTGTTCTAAGCATCAAGGAATGGGTCAAATGTTTTCAATAGGATTCCTTAACAATGGGGTGTGGTTACGAGATGATATCAGCAAGGTGAAGTGGCACCCTTGGCAGCTAGGGAGCAACACCCCTTGCCTAAGGTGCCCAAAATGTGAAGTGAATCAGGTTGTTTTGGCTAATGTTATCATTCTCTAACTTCTAACTTTCTGATATTATTGTATTAAACAAACAATTTTTAACTATTACTCATATCTTTTTAACATAATATATTCGATTTTTTTCTTATATTTTTATTTATATCAAGTATCTAAAACTATACAATCTTGATAATTAAATAATCTTACTATTAAAATATCATCACAATGTTAAATTAAATTTACGTAGCATGATTTTCTAGAACTACTAATTTTAATATTAGTTTTTTATACTTTTTGAGTTTTAGATTTAAAATAATAAAGAGATAAGAGCATGTGAGAAACGATCATTTTCATTATTTAGAAATCAAGGTTAAAGAGAAAGCTTTAAGTATGGGAGGGATGTGAAGCATCACATCCCCACCATAAGCCTATGTGTAGCCGCAGCCCACACCACCGCGGTCGCCGCATCATCGATCGCCATATGCTTCCAACCATTTCTTTATTTCCGTCATGGCCAGGTGAAAATCCAACGCTCTTCTCTGTTTTCGTCGTGGTATGGCGACATGAACTCAACCTATATCATCTTACTATTTATTAAGGCGAGACCATTAAAGATGTTTAGACATATCCTAAAACAGTAAAACTCCCCCACAACAATAATATTTTATTCTAGAAAACTTAACACACATAGTTATATGTGTGTAAAATTATGGTTACGACTCACCTCACAAAGAAATATGGAGTTGCAATGCTTGACGTCTACTGTTATACTCTTACTTAACACCAAACGTCGGTGGGGTTTCCCACCGGCCTTTTATCCCCCCTCAACTTTAGCCTTTTACATTTTCACCTCTTAAAACTTTTTATAAACTTTATAAAATGTAACTTGGACCCCCTTAAGTTTCTAAAGTTTCGGGGTTTGCATTGTACAATATAAATTAAAGTTCGTCTATGTTTGAACGTAATCAGAAATGACTAGGGTCAAATATTAAATGTTTACGTGTTTAAATTTATATACGCTTTAAGACTGTCTACGTTTCGACATACATCTACGTTTTGACGTGAAATTTGTACAAAAGTCAGTTGGGTCAAATATAAAACGTCTTTGTACTTATTTTATGAACACTTTGAGTTGATTTACATTTTGACATAAGTTTTATTTAGAAACGCGTCGGGTCAAATATAACACGTTTTCGTTTACTCTACTAAATTTAATTCAGAATCGAGTAAGAGCGATTGTATGTCTATATTTCGATATAAATTTTGTTTGGAAAAAAGTCAGGTCAAATATAATACGTTTTCATTCAATAATATAAATTCGAATCACTCTACGTATTGACATAAATTTAGTTCGGAAACGAATCGGGTAGATTGTAATCTATACTTCATCACGCCGCGTACAAAGCTAGTGCAATGCGTTACGAGTAAAAAAACTAGTTAGTCACAAACAAATGCCTATGAGAGATTGTCAACTTAGAGTTCTACTTTTACATAAAACTTATTGAATAATATCTTTAAGTTTAAATAAATAATACTTGATAACAGTAGCTATGTGTGTTCATATGTAGGACAAGACAAATTGTCGATTCATTTAGCTTAACAAAACATAAAGTACTAAATCAATGTAATTAGAGTTGTTAGCTCAATAGTAAGAGTTAAATACTCTTTAAATACCACACAATTCAAATCTGATTATATTAGAAGTATTTAAAGTGTCGCAAAACAAAGTATTATTGTTTTAGAAAAGCGATTAGTTATAAATTATGATAACTATTAAGCCTTTGTTTAATAATTAGATAACGATTAAGCTTTTTGTTTAAAAGAAATATGAAAAGCAAAGATAAGATGATGCATGATATTACCCTTTACAACTTAAAAGAAACTTGAATTGTGAGGAACAACATGATAAAGTCATCAATTTGAGGATATGGTTTGGTGACACACATACACATGCATATGAACAATACCATGTGTTAAAAGATAATATACAAAAAGAGTCAAAATTGGCTCGAATCTTACATAATCATATGATGTGAATAGTCTTCTTGTAAAACATCCTGCAATCGCTATCGGTTGAGCCACTAAAAAAAGGATCAACCAACGATTATTTTGCTGATTCTTAGTCATTTGAACGCTTCTTTAAAGAACGCAATACCTCTTATCTTTTGGCGTTATACTCCTATCAAATATTGAAATACGAAAATATCATATTATGCCGATAAATTTTTGACCAAAAGATAGGAAAAGGAAATAAAAATGGGCGATTTTACTTACTACTACAAGTGGGTTAAATAAATAGCCCATCTAAAATAGCTAAAATGACATGGAAGACTATTGGACATATAATCAACCACATCATATAGCATAACTTTCTCAACTGGTAAGGAAATACACTCGTTTCGACTAAACAGCTTTGTCCTATTTGAGAAAAAACAATAAAAAATTAATATCTAAAAATTATACATTGACAAAATATAGGTAACTTAAAATAATGAAAAATAGGACGAGAAGTAATTGGAAGAATTAATAATAGTTGGAAGAATCTATACTAATAAATAAAAATAAATCCAGACGTTTGTCACCATTTTAAACCATCTAATAATTAGTTTTCCCGCTTCTCTCTCATCTTAATTATGAATGTTATAATAAGTATTTATTAATTAATAACTATCCATAATTAAAATTTCAAATAAATTAACTTCAAATTTTCAAATGTGTAATACATGGGTTTATTCAATCCGTATAATACACAATATTTAAGACATAACTTTTTATGTTATTATCTATGTAACAATAAATTTATTTAGTCCGTGTATTACACGGGTTTGTAACCTAGTTAATAATATATAATAATAACAATAATAATAGAACATTATACAAGATATATGGTGGACAATTTGCAAAATCAAAATTAAAAGAGTCAAAAAGAAACAAAGGTTAATTGTTAACTATAGAAAAGAACAAAATGGAGGGTACTAGCTAATCACCGATGAGAGCAATATTAATTTAAAAAATACATATATTAAACCAACGAGTATTATTGGCAGACACACCCATTTATGAAAGCAATCAACGATGATGAGACACCCAACATTTCACTTAATTAGGTTTAATTAAGTTAGTTAATTCTTACACAAACATTCATGTAACGGTAATTAAAAGAATTAATGGATCAGACACAAGACTTGTCCCCGAACGTTGGTAATTTATCAAAATAATATTTCGAAAAAATATGATTACTATAATTTATATGAAATTATATGTTATGTGATTTCATTCTAAGATTATTAATCTTGACATGAAATTTGTGAAATCGAGAACATTTACGTTTTTACGTGCTATTATGCATTAATTATTTTTATAAAATAATTATTATAAAAATGATGAGGTAGGTTTTGTTTATTTAATTGGAATTAAATAACTTATTATGGATCTTAGGATAACTCGGTTTATGTAAAAAGGCTGCTCATGGATTTATAAAACTCATAACCCATTTTATATGCAATTTACAATAAATAAAAAAGGGAATTAAAACCCAACCCTAATCCCCCCCCCCCCCCCCCACACACACACACAAATTCCATCACTTGCGACCGAAAACCCCATCCCCCCACCTCTCTCTTGATTACAACCCACACCATACCAAAACTAGGTCTTTTGATCCTCATTTCAGCAATCGTTTGTAAAATTGGACATCTATTGCATCAAGTATCATTAGTACTTGAGTATTTAAAGATTCAAGTAATTTTTTGAATGATTTTCATGTGTTTTGATCTAGTATTGTTCATGAAACCTAGTTCATCCAAACACACGTTTAATCAAGCAAATATGTTAAATTGAACGTTAATTATGCATTGTTATTTGTAATGATTTTATGGATTGTGGTAGTTGAAAATCCTAGTTTTGCATGAAAACTGATAGTTACTAATAATAGTAAATTTAATTGGATGATTGTTGTGAAAAATGGATTCTTGGCATAACTATGGTGTTATATTGATGCTAGAATGTTAATTGAATCATATTGATGCATTTTGATGATTTGGATTTGTGGAATTTATCCTGCTTCTCATAAATTACTAATTATAGTAACTCTATTGTCGATGATGTTTTCTGGATTCAGTTTTAGGTGTGCATGATGGATTATGATGATGATTATTTGTTGTTTAGAACATAGGGATGTGTTGGGAATGATTGAGTTATAGACATCAAGATGTATGTTCATAGCTTACTATTAATAGTAACTTTATTTGGTTAGTAACTTGCATGATGAGTTCTACATGTGTGAAATGTGTTATGATGATTGATTGTGGGTTAGATTAATCATAGGAGCATGTTGAGAAACTTGGTGAATGGAAAACGTGATTCATAATCATACATCAATATTAATGGAAACTTTATGCATGATGAAGTATTATATGTTCTTAGCTTGCCACGTTAGAAAACTTGTTAACTTAGCGTGAATTGTGATGCATGTGTTACTACGCTAGATAGTTTAATATGACTGTTTACACGTATGTAATGGAAAACTCTACTTTCTTGAAAAGAAAACTTTCCTGAAATGGAAACCTAATTTGAAACCTTATGTGCACTGTGATGAACTTTATGAACATGATTGAACATGAATTCACTAAAATGGGTCACCAACGGTTCGCTGAGTCAAACTGCTCAAACTTGGTCAACAAAGTCAACTTTGGTCAAACATGTTAATTTTTCTTAAACGCACTAAGAATTGGAGTTGTTTGGATGCAACCGGTTTATATGCACCAACTTGAACACACACTCACAGACCTATGTTTGATACGTAACACTTATAGACCCCGGTTATGCATTTTCTATTTTTTACGCGATCTAGGGTGAATTTTCACGACCTCTCTTTTACATACTTTCTTTTGGGGGCGAAACATGCAAACAAACATTTTTTATATTGCATTGTTATTATATCACTTATTCACTTAGCGCAAACATATCATGAAAAGTCCTTACATATCAAACTGTTAGTAACGATCTAACGAGGTAATCTTAAGTATTACTACTAGGCTTGACAAACCCCACTCGCGTTGGTCGTGCTGACACGACTAGAGGTCAAACGGGTGTAAAATTGTCCTACACTTAACCATCATATATTATAGATGTGATGGAAAGCAGACAACATCAAATAGTTACCTTTGGTTTTGAAACGCTTAGTAGCATGAACATAGGTTGGCTACCTATCGATATAACTTTGCTTACATTATCTTATGAATATTTTTAACTTTTATTTGATTATGAAACCTGTGAGCTCACCAATCACTGTCTTGACACTTTAAGCATGTTTTCTTAGGTCGCAAGCACAACTAAGGGTTTAGATTGCACTCGAGTCTCATAGCTTTCATCAAACATTCAAATTGTTTCTTCTAACATTACTTACTTTGTTTGAATATCTTGTTTTTTGTATTACTTACATTTGGTTTTTACATATTTACTTATGCATTCACAACTTAAACTTTGTATAATGTTCTTCTCTTGTTGAATGATAAATTCAATATTTTAAATTCATATAGTGGTCGTTTGACATGACTGATGACTAAGATTCTGGTTTGTCACGCGTTTCGCAGTAGAACCCCTCGGGTAGAATTTGAAGGTATGACACACAAGAATATTTTGATTATGACCGGTAGGAAATCAAGTATCGGGTGACAGAGGTTTTTACAACTTATAAGTATTCTCTAATGAAAGCCCATTTGGACTTAACAATAGAGGACTTCATGTACAAATACTAAATGGACATGTTGAATTGCTATTTAAACGACATCAAATAATTGCAAAACCAATGATATTAAATCAAAATTACTTGTTTTTGTGTTGGGGACATGAAATTTTACATTCAACATACATTAGGCTAACTAGTTATTATACTTCCTTTTGAAATTAGTTTTTAGTTAGGAATCATATATTTTCCATCTAAGAATTTTTTTTATTTTGTTGTATATGTTTCAACTCGTCCATCATAGTGCACAATGATCAAACCTCAAAGGAGGTCAGGAATACATATTGGCTATGAATCACCATCTATCATTAAATATTTAGAATTAACAAAATATTTACAACTAGCTTTGATGATTATCATTTTGATTAATCAACATTCTCAACATTAGAGGGAGATTAAAAAAACTAGAAAGTAATATAAGTACGAATGAATAATCATCATCTCATTTTGATCCTTGAGCTAAACAGTGCAAACTAGAAGTTTAAAGAATAATTTATTTACAAGGAATAGTAAATAAATCACTAGATGCTTTTCCTAACCCGGAGAGATTGACTAAGTCATATAGACTAATTGTTAATGCTCCAATAAAAATTAGTGTCTTAGACGGACAACCACACTTGGTAATGAGCCTAATGAACACCTAAAGTGTGGAAGACCAATTGGTATTAGGGATAAAAATTCTCGAACAAAAAGAAGCAAGTAATGAAGATAGCCAAGTCAAGGTAATGAAAAAGCAAAAAAGGAGTCTCGTGAAAAGATACTTGATGTGCTCCAAATTATACATATAAAGCACATCAATTGGACATCAATTATTCTAGAAACTTTTACTTAAAATGATGATTTGATACTTAAATGATTTATATTGTGTTTTCACGCTTGGAAAAGACCAATATAAACAAAAGGAGCTTAAAAAAAAAGAAGTTGAAGAAAACCAAGCTTCGAAATTCAAGCATGGGGCCGTACCTCATGAGGCACGTCCCCATGCCCAGCCTGAAACACACCTCCGTGTTAAAATCAACACATTCCCGTGTTTGTTAGTCTGACAAGACAAAAAGTATGGTTTCCTGACCCGAGGCACGGGGCCGTGCCCCACCACAAATACGGGGTCATGCCCCATTGAACACGGGGCCGTGCCCGACAATACCTGAGCGTACGAGCCGACCAACTTTTACATACATTGTACTAGCACGGGGCCGTGCCTTTTAGGCACAATGTCGTGCTTAAACACTCCAGAAAGCCTATAAATAGGAATTCATTTGCAACTTTAAGATGAGCTTTTGGGAGGGGAAGTGCTGGTGCTCCCTCTCGGGAACCCAGCCTTTGGAGGTCCTTAGAAGGTTGTGGAGGTCCATTCAACACTTAGAAGAAGCTCGGGATCTTTTAACATTATCCATAGTGGATCACCAGTTTGATTGTTCTAATTTACCGATGATTTCATTACTATCTTCTATCTTTGTTGTTATGTTCAAGCTCATTATGAGTTAAACTTTATTTGTTATCCTAATTTAGTGAAACTTTATGTAATTTGTGATGAACTAATCATGTGGTTTATATTATGTTAATGTTATGGTAAGCTTGGGTAAATTTTTGATGGGTAGCATCTATATTTGAACAGAGAGTTATAAACTAATGATTTATAATTGTGAATGTCATACAAGGTTGAAAAACGTATGAACTAACTTTTATTCACGAAACCAATCTTCATAATAAATCCACGGCTAATGAACTAGAAATGGTTATTAGAAATCATATCACCTTAACTTCCTGATCATTTGTGGGTTTTCTTTTATAGTTTGAGAAATCTTCAGTAATTGTTATGGTTTTTTAAAATTAATAGTATGTTAAAAAGAAACTTGATCAACTCTTTTTATAACATTAAGTTATGTTTTCAGAAATCGTAAGTTGAAAGGTTATACGAGATCTACCTACATTACTAGTGATATTGATTGATTAGTTTTGTAAGTTACTCATGCTGGTGTCCTTGTCACTACGGAGCTAGCAGACGAGAAATTCGTGTTGGCTCAAGTTTATAAACATTAACATAATTACATTAATCAATATCTTTAACTACACCACCAATTCATCACAGTTATATAAGTGTAATCTAAATTAGGATAATAGCCTTACTTCATTGAAAGAATCATCAAAAGTCTCAATCTATCTTCATCTATTTTTACTTATCTTTATTTTATTTAACTTATCATTTCCTAAAACTTAAAACTAATGGTCAATTATGAGGGTTGTTGAGTAGGCTTAGTGTGTCCATGGATTAATACTCGGTTCTTACGAACACTATATTACCTCACGATAGGTACACTTGACTTTTGTGCGTGTACTTTAGTATTAGTAATAACCATTTAAAACTGAATGTGTGTGAAAACCTTTATATATATATATATACACACACACACTATCCGCACACACCAATACTAAACGTAATGGTTCTAGATGAACCCTAGGCACCTGAAAATGAAAAGATCTAAATAGATTATATCTTGTCTAGAAAAATATGAAACCGAAACAAAATCAATATCGATGACAACTTTTCATATAATGTAGAGATATAAGTAATGTAAAATAGTTAAGGATCAAAAACCAATATCCGTTAACAGATTTAAACATATAAATAATGGCCAAAATAGAAAGGGCAATTGAGGCAAAATTGAATTCCTTACGAGAAGAGAAGTTTTTGGATCTATAGTCCAATACACCTAAAGGTGTAAATCCTGTTGGATATAAATTGGTCTTTGTGCTAAAACGTAACGTGAAAAATGAGATTATATGATACAAAGCATGATTAGTAGCATAATGATTTTTGCAAATACTTGAACTGATATAAAAAGATTTATCCTATAGTGGTGGATGCGATCACTTTTCATTCTCTTATTAATATGCAAATACAACAAGGAATAAATTTGCGTCTAATGGATGTTGTGACAATCTATCTTTATGGCTCACTTGTACTCATATATTTGAAACTTCCAGAAGGATTCAATTTTTTTATTGGTAGGTTAAATTAGTTCTCTACAACATCTTTCAATCAAATTAAACAAATCACTATATAGGCTAAAACAATCCGGAATTATGTGGTAAAACTGTCTTTGTTGAAAGAAGGTTATAAAAATGATTATAGTTTTTCATGCATTTTTACAAAGAGAACACAAATAAAATGTTATAAGTTCTGCATATGCTGATGACTTTAATATCACTAGACCTCTGATGACGCTCTGAAAGGCAATTGAAAATTTGAAAAGGGAATTTGAAATGAAAGTCTTTAGAAAGATAAAGTTTTGTTTGGGGTTACAAATTGAACATCTTAAAAATAAAATCCTTGTGCACTTAGAAACCTACAAAAAAACTGCTTAAGAGATTTTATATGGATAAATCGCATTCACTAAGTACATCTACGGTTGTAAGGTTGCTCGATGTCGTAAATGATCTATTCTAGCCATTGAGAGATGAAAAGGGAATTCTTGGTCCAGAAGTACCATATGTAAGTGCAATCGGTGCATTAATGTTTCTTACGAGCCATACACCACCATATTTATCATTTTCTTTATACTTATTGGTAAAATATAACTCACACCCGACAATGAGAAACTAGAATGGAGTAAAACAAATATTTGATTTGCCTTAAATGTACAATAGATGCGAGCTTGTATTTTACTAACCAATTAAAAATAGGTGTAGTTGGTTTTGTAGATGTATAGTGTATGTGTGATCTCTATAGAGGTTGATCATAACTTCCATATTTATTCACAAATTGATGTACTATAATATTGTGGCATTTCGTAAAACAGACGATCATATCTAATTATCTAATCATGCCAAAAATATTAGCAATCCATAAAGCCAATCAAGAATGTGTTTGATTAAAAACTACAATACAACACATTTGATGATCTTGTGAGATTTCTTCTAAAGATAGGATACCAACAAATTTGTTTCAGCTAGAATTTTAGCAGACTTGTTTACCATATCACTTCCCACCTCATCATTCAAGAAGTTGGTTCATGGGATCGATATGATAGACTCAAGGAGCTAAACTGATAAACACCTGTGGAAGAATATATACGTTAAACTTTTGTTTTCTTAATTAAGGTTTTGTTTCATTAGTTTTTCCTTAAAAGATTTCTAACCAGCCATAAAACGTACAAAGTTGATAACTAAGAAAGAATGCTATTTTGATTATATTTATTATAATAGTTATCAGTGGCTAACATAAACTAACTTGTTGCGTGAGTTTTCCTCCCCTATATATAATTAGTATCTCATTATACGATACACCAATTAATAATACAAATGTCTACTCCTCTCCTTATGGCATATATCTTTTATACACTTGTTATTGTGCTTATTTTACAACATTCTTGTCCTAACGTGAATCAAGGTTGAGTGGATTAATAATAAGTTGGGTGACATAATAAACAAAAGGGTTATTGGAGTTTAATAATCCCAACTTTCATACATTGGCCGGGATTAATCTCAACTTAGAAAATATTTACAAACGCTCACAACTTTGCACATATTTTTCTCCAACGTTCCCTTACTAACTGATAGTTAATACTCGTTAATTTTTTTGATGAATTGGGGCAAACTTTGAGCCATCTTTTAACTCTGCCGTCCCCCAGCCTCTATCATGTCTTTTTTGAGTGTCTAGCTTCTATCATCACCTAAAGTCTACCTACAACGAGTCAAGTGGTTCAGATCAAAAGGTGAAGATTGACAGGTTTTAGATGTTGAAGTTTCAAATATACGGATCTGATGGTTGATTTCAACCATCTACTTAGGGGGTGTTTGTTTTTCTGAAAAAGGTCTGCGCAGGCTCTTCTGTCTGCGTCGCGCAGACCACGCGCAGACATTGCCATCTGCAGACTGTTTGTTTTTTCGAAGACGTTTCATTAAAAAACGTCTGCGCAAGCTCTTCTTGGTGCAGACTTGGCATAGCCACTTCTAAGTTCCGCGAAGAGTTAACCCACCATCTACCAACACCCACTGTCCACCACCACCACCACCACCACCATCGTCCACGACCACCATCGCCGTCCACGACCTCCACCGTCGTCGTCCACCGTCCGCCATTGTCCACCGTCCCCCACCACCCGCTGTCCGCCATTGTCCACCATCCGCCGTCCGCCACCATCGCCACCACCAACAGTCTTCTTTAGCAGTTTGCAGAAGTTAAAACCAAACAGTTTTCTTCCTGCAGACTGCAGAGTTTTGGTCCACCTCATTTGCTACAGATGTCTACAGATGTGGTACGCAGACTGAAGACATTTTAACTTTTTAAAAACAAACAGCACCTTAGTGTTTTGGTCATACTAGTAGTTCACGTAATCAAAAAACTAACGTCATTTACTCTCAGTTAGTAAAGAATCGTTGAAGGAAAATAAGCTTAAAGTTGATAGTTTCTTTAAATATTTTTTAAGTTGTAATTAATTTCGACCAATTAATAAAAGTTATATTATTAAAAACCGATAAGCCTGAACAAAATAACTTATTACTTTTCTGCCTTTTGAGATTTGCCACATAGGTTTTGAGATTTTTCGTTTTACCCCCTCACCACCGCCCTGCATATTACATCTGAAACTTCATTTTGGGAGAAAGTTAAAGAGAAAGGGGAGTTGGCGATGGTAAATGGTGGCATGACCGCCGGTGTGGCTACTTCAAGTGTTGCCGGGAGCGGCCGTCGGCCGGTAACTCCCACTGCTTTGGCCTTACCGGGGGTTTCGTTGGAGGTAGGTATTTGCGTTACAAGGGCTCTGGTGGAGGCTGTCGCTGATCTTTTGTCACCGGCTTCACCGACGCATAGGGATCCTCCTCCCCTATACCTTTCCTCCTCTGATTCGATGTTTATGGTGGTTGTTGTAGCTCCGGCCGATCCATCTTGCCTGAAATCGACATCTGCAGAGAGTGTGGAGCCTCGCCGTCACCGGTCCTTTGCTTGCATGGGTTCCTTTGGCGGCGGCGATGGCAGCCTTTCTTCCTTCTCTGCGTTTGGGGTTCTTGATCTCAGATCTGTTCTAGGGTTTGCTATTGGAGTTATGTAGTCGAGGGTTATGGGGCGCCGCCATCGCTGATGTGCTCAATTGTAGCGTCGCCGACCTTCGTCGGTTGAGATCCGATTGGTTTTGTGGCGGTCGCCGTCGTTTCGCAACAGGCGACGAGTTAGGGTTATTTCGCCGATGTTCGGCCCTCGATGTATTGTTTTGGTCACTGTCAATTGCAACTTGTGCATCGTGAATGGCGGCCTCACCTCCTGTTTCCAGCTGCGACCATCTCTTTTGTAATCGTCGGATGCCGCCGGTGGCCGTTACCGGTCGCTTTTGGTGGTGTCTACGTTACACAACGACCGAGGTACTGGTTTGTTGTTGTTGGGTTTCGTATCCCCGATTTAACTTTGTTGTTGTTATTTGGTTGTTCTATGTTGCTTGAATAGAGCGTCTGTTCTTCGGTCTGTGGTTGTCGATGATGATGAGCCTTGGCTCATCTGAGATCCTAAAAAGGTTGTCATGTTAAACAACATAAAATTGACCTGTGTATGCTGTATTATTGGGATATTTCAGCCTGTTTTGATGTAAATAGTTGTCGATGATGATGAGGTTGGCTCATCTGAGACCCTAAAAAGGTTGTCAATCAAGACTCTCTGGAACTGTTTCTTTTTTCTGGTAGTCGATGAAGATGAGCATGAACTCATCTGAGACCCTATACATGCTGTCGGCTTCTCATTAGGTGTTTAGAAGCTAATCTGGGATGGTTTAGAGGTGATGTTGATGAAAAGAAGGTTATGTTTGTTGTTACGGCAAGGTAAACCTGAGGTTTGCAGCTGCAACGAACAACCGCTTCTGAGTCTTCTAACATTTGTGCTCTGATGCTTACATTGTTTGCCTTTCGTGGTTTGCTTGATAACATTGACTATTGGGCACATCTGAGGACTATGGTCTGTGATGACACGCAAAAACGAGTCTGAGCTTTGACTGGTAAAGGTGTTAGCTTACAGCAATGATGACAGAGTTCTGAGCCTCCGTTTAGCCCGTCCTTATGACGCGCGTCCGGACACCAAACTAGTTTAAAAAAAAATAATAATAATAAGTTTTTGTGTTACCTGTTGTCATTCTCTCAAAAATTCCCCAAATCCTTTTGTAGTTTTGTTTAAGAAGTCGTTCAAGCGTGAGAATCAAGCAAAAACACGCGGTTTTCCTTCTTCTCAAGTACGATCATCACTCGATCGCTTTACAGTAGGCATTCACTTCGTATGTTCTTCATTTCACCGGTCCCTTTCTGAAGTGGGTCTCCTCCAAATGGAATAAAGGTTAGTCACAATTTCAGAAATTAGGTTACGTTTCAAGCATTCTATTCTAGTTCTTGATTGTTGGTTGTTTTCAGTTAGACTTATAAATGGATTTTGTTCATAAAACTTCTGATCAGGATCTGCTTTTAGTAAGTTTTCAGTTTTACAGGAAGAAGAAGAAGAGGGGTTATAACGAAAATTCAACATTCTTTTAAATGTGCATATATTAATGAACCATGATCTTGATAATGTTTGATGATTATGCTACACTTGATCTAAATTTAGGTAGAGCTCCTTAAGATACCAGATAATAAGAGAATGCTGGTAGTTAGATGAAATATGTTGTTGTAATTGTGTGTCTTAGTATGATTCTGCATTTGATTATTAGATTGCCCCTTACTAATTCGCCTAAAGTTTTAGTCCTTTCATCCCAAAGAATAATGCACTTTGAATATTAGATCTCACAATCAATTTTTAATAAAGCTTTGGATCTTGTTTTATAAAGCATGAGGCGCCCCGAGGGGTATAGGCCTCAAAAGCTGAGGTGTGTACGCGAGGTGTTGCTCTGTGTACTATCAAATAAGCTTCATGTACAACCAAAAGTTGCATCGCTCTCATCTTTTTTACAAATTGCCCTTTCTTATCATGTAAATTATTCAAAATCTCTTCATCTCTTTGGTTGTTTCTACATATCACCCTCCTATGGATGATGGATCCCAATCTTGACCAATTTTAACCCATATGTGCATGAGGCCTTGCCTCAAGGCATTGAGGTGATTTCCTGATCGCCTTGAGTGCCTGATGCCCTAGGCGCGCCTCTGACGCTATTTTACACCCAATGTTTTGATGCTAAACTAATGATGCTGAATTAATCATTGTGGGTTTGGTGTATTTTTTTGCAGGTTTAATGTTGACTTGTAGTTGATTGATCATACAAAGAAAGCTTGTTTTAATTAATCAAGTTTAAAATTGCACTCAAATTTCTTCAAAGGAAAATGGAGTCAGAAAGAAATGATAAAGAGCTGGTGGTCACACAAGTGAGTGTAGGTGGGTTTGGAAATGAGGTCAATGCAAGGATGCTTTTGGATTATCTTGAAAAAACATCTGGTCAAATATGGAGATGTAGGTTAAAGAAGTCTTCGACTCCACCCGACACATATCCCGAATTTGATGTTGACCTTGACCAAATTAAAACCGTCAACGACTATGAAAAGGTTGAACCTCATGCATTTGTGCATTTTGTAGATCCCAATTCTGTCAGCTCGGTTATAGAAGCTGCAGGGAAAAATGAGCTTCGACTTGACAACAATATTCTAAAAGTTAGTTTAGGCCCGGAAAATCCTTATAGGATGAACCAACGAAGAAGGAATAAAACGCCCTTCAAGTTATCAAATGTGGTTGTTGAAATTGGGCTGTTGACTAGCCGAGATAATTTTCTTGTTGGTTGGCGTGGGCCTGATTCTGGAGTTGACTTTCTTATTGACCCGTTTGACTGTAGCTGTAAGTTTCTTTTCACAAAAGACACAGCTTTTTCTTTCAAAGGGACCAAGAATCACGCAGTCATAAAATGCAACTATAAGGTCGAGTTTCTGGTGAGGGATGTTAATGATATTAAAGAGTATACGGATTACTCTGAGTCGTATTTGGTTTTGGTTTTTCAGTTGGCATCATCACCTTTGATATCCTATAGAACTGCTGATGATGATATTATCAACACGTATCCATTTGAGACGTTGGATGATGATGATCCTTGGATCCGGACCACTGATTTCACGCTAAGTGGCGCTATAGGGAGATGTAATACGTATCGAATTATGATCCGGATTCGAGATGGCTTCAAGGTGAAGAAAGCTTTAGAATTTCTTAGGGAACAAAGGGTGCATGTCGAGCATCGTGAAACAAAACTCAAAGTAGAAAATGAACCCGAATTTGGATTCCCGATTACTGACCCATTTTTCTCTATTCATTACAAACAAGACATATCTTTTAAGGTCGTGTTCTTGGTGAACTCTGTTTTGCACAGATGCATCATCAACCAGCATCAATTCACAGAAAAAGTCTTTGACTTGTTAAGAAATCAATCTGAGGAAATCAACATGGCTGCTTTAAAACACATTTGTTCTTACAGACACCCTTTGTATGATGGATTTACTCGTTTGAAAATCGTTCAAGAATGGTTGTTAAATAACCCAAAGCTTATGCAGAAACAATTAGAGCAAAACGATGTGATTGAAGTTAGGAGATTAATTATCACTCCAACAAAAGCTTACTCTTTACCACCAGAAGTTGAGTTATCAAACCGTGTTCTTCGCCAATATCGAGAAGTATCCGATCGATTTTTACGGGTCACATTCATGGATGAAGGAATGAGAACCTTAAACAATAATGTTCTTAATTTTTACCCTGCCTCAATCGTTAAAGATGTCACTTCAAGTTTTATTGCACAAAAAACAACCATGTTTAGACGGGTAAAAGATATTTTGAGTAAAGGATTTCATTTATCCGGACGTCAGTATTGTTTTCTGGCTTTTTCTGCAAACCAACTTCGGGATCGATCTGCATGGTTTTTCGCTGAAAATGGAAAGATTTCGTGTAAAAGCATCATTTCATGGATGGGAAAATTTGATAATAAAAATGTGGCCAAATGTGCTGCTAGAATGGGGCAATGTTTTTCATCTACATATGCGACGGTTGATGTCCCAAGAGACGAAGTTGATATGGAGCTGGAGGATATCAAAAGAAACAACTATACATTTTCAGATGGAATAGGGAAAATTTCACCTGAATTAGCACTTGAAGTTGCTGAAAAATTGCAACTAAAAGATAGTCAACCATGTGCATATCAGATTAGGTATGCGGGCTGTAAGGGTGTTGTAGCATGTTGGCCCAATAAAAACGGTGAAAATACTAAGCTTTCTTTAAGGCGCAGTATGAATAAGTTTGAATCTGATCATACCGTTCTTGAAATTTGTTCTTGGACACGGTTACAGCCTGGGTTTTTGAACCGCCAGATTATAACTTTACTCTCAGCTTTAGATGTTAAAGATGAGATCTTTTGGAACATGCAGATGAAAATGGTGAAAAAGTTGAATTTAATGCTTGAAAATACTGATGTGGCATTTGATGTAATTACTGCTTCGTGTGCTGAAAGCGGGAACACGGCTTCTATTATGTTGGGTTCGGGTTTTGACCCGAAAACTGAACCGCACCTGCGGGGTATGTTAAGCAGTATACGGCTCACCCAACTTGAAGATTTACGGGAGAAATCGAGAATATTTGTGAATGATGGAAGGTGGTTGATGGGGTGTTTTGATGAACTGGGTGTTCTTGAACAGGGTCAGTGTTTTATTCAAGTATCCAATCCATCTGTTGAGAATTGTTTTGCAAGACATGGGTCGAGGTTTAGCGGAACAACTAGAAATTTGACAGTGATAGAGGGTGATGTGGTAATTGCAAAGAACCCGTGTCTTCATCCTGGTGATGTTCGTGTTTTGAAAGCCGTAAATGTACCAGGTCTTGAACATTTGTTTGATTGTTTGATATTTCCTCAAAAGGGAGAACGGCCCCACACTGATGAAGCTTCGGGAAGTGATCTTGATGGTGATTTATATTTTGTTACTTGGGATGAAAATCTTATACCACCAAGTAAACAGAGTTGGACGCCAATGGAGTATACTGCCGCTGAACCTAAAAAATTAGCACGTGATGTTAAAATTTCGGTAACTTCTTTTTTTAGCTCCGAGTTCAATACATTTATGAAAAATCCCATTTTAACCCTCTTGTTATTATAGTTATTAAAATGGGCGGGAAGGGTAACATGTCAAAACATTTCGTTTTTCGTATGGGTTGGATTGGGTTGACCTGAAATGCTTGTCTGTGTACCATTTTATAAATAGTTAGTCCCATTTTATAAATAATTATTGCATTAAAGATGATCACAGAGACTGCATATAAAATGGGATTTAGGCTGCTGTATGCATTATACACAACAATGGGAAACTTGCAACCATATTTATTGACCCTTGACCCATTCAAACCCATTTGACATGTTTTTTTAGCTTTTTAGGTTTGACCCGTTGGAGATAATACATAAACCTTTTAAAGTAAATAGGTTAAATTGTGATACAATCAAATTGGGGAAGAACCAAAGAGAAAGGAAATTTTGATCAATCAAGCATATCTCTTCTCATTCATGTTCGACTATTAATACAGGTAACAACTACCCAACAGTAATCGGTTAGTCGTTATCTAGTTTTTACAATTTCAATCTATCAACTATGAACAATTACAATTCCAGTCCTCAAACGACTATTTTGCAATTCACCACTTCATCTATTGTATACGTAACAATACCCCACCCTTAAAAGAATACTTGGCCTGAAGTATGAAAATCAGGAAAACATAGTTGAAGATCCTCCAAATTTTCCCAAGTGGCCTCTGAAATTGGCAAATTCAGCCAATGAACCAATACACGGACTGATGCGCGGTTACCACGTTTGATCGATTGACGATCAAGAATCGCACGAGGTTGGAGAGAAAACCGAGGTTCCGCTGGCAGGGGAATAGAGGAAGGAGGAACACCCGGAGGAGCTGCCTTAAGCAGGGAAACATGAAATGTAGGGTGGATTTGTGAGGTAGCGGGTAAATCTAAGCGATAGGCAACAGACCCAGTCACCAATTTATGATGATGATGCTTTTTTAAGGAAGATTGAACATAAGGTCTTAATTTCACATAGACCCAGTCACCAATCTTGAATTGGCGCTATGTTCGGTGCCTATCTGCCATCTGTTTCATGCGATTGCGAGCGGTATGCAAATGAGCTTTCAAAGCTATCAATTTTTCCTCGCGTAGTTGAAACCAAGTTTCAATCGATTCAATCTTGGAATCATGTGGGATATAAGGAATATGGATTGGTGGAGGAATACCATAAAGGGCTTCAAAAGGAGATATGCCAATCGCTGAATGTATGGAGGTATTATACCACCATTCTGCAAGTATGAGCCATTTAGGCCATTGCAAAGGATCATCCATGACCATACAACGCAGGTAAGCTTCTAAGCAACGATTCAACACCTCCGTTTGACCATCAGACTGTGGATGGTACGCAGAAGAATATGCAAGTTGAATACCTTGCAAGTGCATAAACTCCTTCCAAAAATTACTAAGGAAAAGAGGATCACGGTCAGATACAATGGTGGATGGGCAGCCTTGGAGTTTAAAAATATTATCAAAGAACAATTGAGCCAATTGAACTGCTGTGAAGGGATGTGAAAGGCAAATGAAGTGAGCATACTTAGTGAGCCGGTCAACAATCACAAAGATAGTATTTTTGCCATGAGCCTTTAGTAATCCACTGATAAAATCCATGGATATATCCGAAAAAACAGACTTGGGAACAGGTAAAGGTTGAAGTAGACCTGGTGTAGCAACGCGTTCATACTTGGCTCGGTGACAAGTAGGGCAATTGCGAATGAAATGACGAACATCTTTTGAACACTTCTTCCAATAAAACATCTGTTTTAAGCGTTGCAAGGTGGGATGAAAACCTGAATGACCTCCCATAGGAGAAGCATGACAGAGAGTAAGAATAGTCGTTCTCAACGATTGATCATCAGCAATAGCAACACGATTCTTGCGGGTAAGAATATGACCATCCCAAGCCCAATTTTTTATCAGAATGCCCTGCTGCAACTTAGCGATAACATCCTGAATGGCCGAATCTTGTAACCAAGCAGTTTGAATTTTTGGCCAAAGACATGGATCAATTGAACTAAGACCCATTTGAAATAAAGCCAAGCCCTCAACTCTGGATAAAGCATCAGCAGCATTATTATGAACACCTTGTTTGTAAGTGATTTCATAATCATAGCCCTATAACTTGGCTAACCATTTCTGCTGCAATGGTGTGCTAATCTTTTGATCTAGCAGATATTTGAGGCTACGTTGATCGGTTCGAATGATAAAGTGCTTAACAATGAGATAATGATGCCATTGTTTTATAGCCATTAATATAGCTAATAGTTCCTTTTCATAGACGAACATAGCTTGCTGCCGTGCTGAAAGACCTTTACTAATGAAAGCTAGAGGATGACTGTCCTGTATTAGTACAGCCCCCAAACCTTTCGAAGAAGCATCGGTTTCAATCATGAACACCTTCGAAAAATCTGGTAATGCTAAAACAGGTGCTGTAGATAGAGCTGTTTTTAAGGCCTCAAAGGCCTGTTGAGACTCTAAAGTCCAATGAAAAGCTTCTTTCTTGAGATGGTTAGTTAAGGGTCTAGCAATGCTGCCAAAAGCTTTGATAAAGCGTTTGTAACACCCTGCAAGACCCAAGAACCCTCTCAATTGTTTGATTGTTATGGGTATCGGCCAATTAACCACTGCTTCAATCTTGGAAGGATCTGTACCCACTCCCGCTTTCGTGATGATATGTCCTAAGTACTCAACTTGTGCTCTGGCGAAGGAACACTTGGTGCGTTTGGCGAATAACGAATGAGAGCGTAAAAGATCAAAGACCATCTTGAGATCATGTAAGTGCTGATCTAGGGTAGGACTATACACGAGTATATCATCAAAGAACACTAATGCACACTTCCGTAAAAGTGGTTTGAAAGTGGCATTCATTAAAGCTTGGAATGTAGCGGGTGCATTAGTTAACCCAAATGGTAAAACTAAGAATTCATAGTGACCCTGATGTGTGCGAAATGCAGTCTTGTGAATATCAGGTTCATACATACGCACTTGGTGATACCCTGACCGCAAATCCAATTTTGAAAACACAGCCGATCCAGTGAGTTCATCCAACAGCTCATCAATTAACGGAATTGGGAAGCTATTTTTTATAGTGGCATCATTGAGTTTCCTGTAATCTACACACATACGCCAAGAACCATCCGTCTTTCGTACCAAAACCACTGGAGCAGCAAATGAACTAGTACTTTCTCTAATCACCCCCATGTCTAGTAATTCTTGAGTTATTTTTTCGATGATGTCTTTCTGAGCAGTTGGGTAACGATAAGGCTTCCGAGCAATTGATTGTGTACCTTCCTTGAGAATAATTTGATGATCACATTGTCTCTTTGGAGGTAAGGTAGTAGGAATTTCAAAGACATCTGCATAGCTATTCAGCAAGGTTTCTATAGTAGGTACCGATGTCGGCTCATTAATCAAGGGTGTATGAGTAGGAATTGAACTCGCAGCTTGTAAGCTGAACAATTGGGCTTGCACCAATTGGGATGTATTTCCCAATAATTCCCGTAGTTTCTCACTTGAACATAATGTCACCCCCGAATCTTTAGCACCACGTAGTTCCAAAACCGCATTATCCACCAAGAACCTCATGGTAAGCTCTTTGAAATTCCAAGTGATGTCATTCAGACTTTGTAGCCATTGAATGCCTAGAACCATATCATAATTGGTGAGTGAATGAGTAAGACATCAGCTGTAAACCAATTGCCCTGCATCATCCATTGTAATCCTTCACATAACTTGTTACAATTCATTATGTTTCCATCAGCCACAGTGATTTTCATAGAAGGAATGACTTTGATGGGACATTTAATCTTGGCTGCAATTCTTTCATCAAGGAAATTGTGAGTAGATCCCGAATCTATCAATATATGAAGTGGTTTAGTGCTGATAGAACCTGTTACCTTCATAGTTGAATATGATGATACACCCATAATTGCATTAAGGGATATTTGAGGATCTAATTCAGGTGAAATTTCCCTTGCTGCATCTGCATAATCACTCTCCTGTTGTTCCTCTTCCCACACTTCAATGGAAAACAATTGCTTATTTTTACATTTATGAGTGGGAGTGAACTTCTCATTACATCCAAAACATTCTCCCTTTGCCCGCTTTTCATCTATTTCCTTAGGAGATAGTCTTCTTGTGAAAACTGGTTTTGGTTTAGTAGGTGGAGCTGGTAACAATGGTAAGTTGGCCATATTCCCTGTTAATGCTACTTTATTTGAATACTCATTGCTCTTAGGGAGGGGTTTATAGGATCTATGCCACCTCGCAGGTTGTGTTGAACTCAGATTTTCATCCTGAATTCTAGCCAACATGTAAGCTTCAGGGAGATTCTTAGGCCTTAAGAGCCTTAAAGGGTACCCAATCTCAGGTTTCACAGCCCTTAAGAATAGACTAACAGCATATTCATCACAAATAGAGACTTTAGTTAATGCTAAATCGAATTCCTCACATAATTCTTGTAACGATCCAGTTTGTCTTAATGCAGCTAATGCACCCATAGCATCTTGACCCATAACTAATGCAAATCGTGTAGAAATGAAACTTTTGTATTTACTCCAACCCATACTGTCAATATTTCCCCCTCGTGATCGCACAAATGATTGATGCCAAAGTAATGCTATATCTTCTAAATGGACAATAGCATATCGTACCTTCATATTCTCCGAAGTACCATCAATGGTGAAGAAGTGCTCCACCTTACACAGCCAACCTTCACGCCATTGAATTTGGGGAATTCCATCTTTGTTAAACGATTGTTACTGGTATGGCCATTGTTTGACTTATCGTTGCTTCCAGTTCCTGTTCCAACATTTTCATTGCCATGCAATTGATCTTTACTAATCAATTGCAGATTCTTCAGTATTTCCAACATTCTATTCGAATTCTCTGTTAATTGCACCTTCATCGCTTCCAAATCATTCGAATTCTTCGCGAATGACGCCTTGATCGCTTCAAGCTCCGTCAAATTCATTCCAGTTACCGATTCCAACCGTAGCAGAATCGCTTCATGCTCTTGCACTTTCTGTTCCAACGTCTGATTACGAGTTGTCATCTTCTTCCTCGTGATAATTGGATTGAGCTTCCGAGAATCGGTAGCTTTGATACCACTTGATACAATCAAATTGGGGAAGAACCAAAGAGAAAGGAAATTTTGATCAATCAAGCATATCTCTTCTCATTCATGTTCGACTTATTAATACAGGTAACAACCACCCAACGGTAATCGGTTAGTCGTTATCTAATTTTTACAATTTCAATCTATCAACTATGAACAATTACAATTCCAGTCCTCAAACGACTATTTTACAATTCACCCCCTCATCTATTGTATACGTAACAAATTGCTCCCTCTACTTCTTGCAAGCTGAATTGGGTGCGGAGAACCTGTTTTAAGGGCAAAAAGGGTCCTTTTTCTTTAGTTTCTGTTCTGTGGTTGATTCTTGTCACTATGAAATTTCATCCAAAATGCAACTTTTTTTTTAATTTCTTTTAAAACTTAATGCAACTTTCAAGATTTTTATGGAATTAGTTCTCAGGTTTGAAGCTGAAACTATGCTTTTTAATTTATAAAACTGATTCCACATTATTTCTTTTTATTTTCCAACAGGACATAATTGAATTCTTCACAAAAAACATGGTTAATGACAGTCTAGGGACAATTTGCAACGCGCATGTTGTTCATGCTGACTTGAGCGATTATGGAGCCCTTGATGAAAAATGCATAAAGTTGGCTGAACTTGCAGCTACAGCTGTTGATTTCCCGAAGACTGGCAAGATAGTCAAAATGCCACCTCAACTCAGACCAAAGCTCTATCCTGATTTTATGGGAAAAGAGGATTTCCAGAGTTACAAGTCTGGAAAAATACTCGGGAAATTATATCGGCAAATTAAAGATTTCTATAGCACTGACTTCACAGAGTCTACTGAGCATCAGATCCCCCCTTCGTGTGTACCGTATGATGAAGACCTTGAAGTTCTTGATTCAGCAAGTTTCTTGAACGATGCATGGGCATGTAAATTGTCATATGACCGGCAATTAAATGGGCTTCTTGGGCAATATAAAGTGGCCCGTGAAGAAGAAATTGTCACAGGTCATATTTGGTCAATGCCTAAGCATCGTAGCAAGAAACAAGGGGAGCTTAAAGATAGAATCAAGCATGCTTATAGTGCTCTAAGGAAGGAGTTTCGAAAAGTGTTTGACCTTCTCGGTGCTGAGTTTGACCAGATTTCCGAAGAGGATAAAAATGTAGTTTATGAGAAAAAAGCCTCTGCTTGGTATCAGGTTACATATCATCCGATTTGGGTCAAGAAATCTTTAAAATTGCAAGAACCTGGTCGGGAGGGCGAAACGGTAAATTTGAGCTTTGCATGGATTGCTGCTGACTATCTTGCTAGAATTAAAATCAAGTGTAGGGGAGCAGGACCTGGGAATTCCTATAAGCCAATTGATACGCTTGGGCGATACATTTCTGAACGAATTTGACCGATTCTGGTTTACTTTTTAACTTTCTGGCTGCCGGAAACTATGCCATTTTCCAAGGTTCTGTTTTGTGCTTTTATCAATTATGAAATCTATTAATCTATCATGTACTTTATGAACAGAAATGACTAGAGGCATAATATAGTTGGTTCTTTCTTTGAACAATTGTCTGAATGTCTTTTTGACCAAACAAAGCATCAAGTTCCTAGCTTTTTACAGCTTTTCGTGTTTGTTTATTGCCATCGGTTTCTGAAAAATAACAATCGCAATCTGTTTCTAGAGAGCTTAATGGTGGCTATGGTAAGGGGTGATAATTTCTGATACGAACGAAAAACAATCAGGTTTTTAGCTGGGCCAATATAACCTGTTTATTAAAGTGGTCATGTTTAGGTCGACCTGTGTAATAAATGGGTTGTTTTCTAGTTGACTTGTCATCCTGTTTAAGTTTGAGGGTTATGGACAGTTTCTTTAGAGATGACATTTAGTTTTCCTCTTGAAGTGTGTAAGGAGTCATCATTTTCAGCACAAGTGAATTTCTACTCTCTTCATCAAGCACTTTCCAGCTAGTTAGCCAGATCTGAACATATAAACCCATCAACCCTACACTTCCCTTATACTGTTGCTGTCATCCTCGATCTGTTCCAGCTCGAGCTGCAATTCTTGTGACTTCAAGAGGCGATGATATACATGTCCATTGGTACGTTCCATTGGTAATCTTGCTTTCTCGAGCATTAAACATCCTCTATATACAGATTATGATCAAAATCTAAGTTTTATTTATTTATTTTTTTTTTAATTTTTATTCAAGGTTAAACAATTTTAAACATAGCATTAATCTCATGTAACATGCTGCTGTGTGATTATTTGCCCTGCCCTGGAAATTTAGGTTCTTTATGAGCGGAATATGCCATTTTTGTTTTTTTTATCAGTTAGTCTTGGTTATACGTGTTAATAGATGAAATGTACCGGGTATGGTTATAGTTATGATAGGGTTATACGTGTTAATGTAAGAGCATAACTTATCATTGCTTCTAAGTATACATGTTACATTATGTTTTTGTTTGCACATACATGTACACTGTAGTTTGATTACTATATAAATACCTATAAATTATAACTTAGATATCTTATATTAGAGCATCTTAAATTTTAAATTATATCTTGTGCACACTCATTATTGTTGTAAATTTAGAGGTGGCAACACCTAGCGCCACATGATTCTAACTGTTTTCATGTTACGGTTGATGTATGGATATCAATAGATACATGCGTCGTGTTTGAGTAAATCAAATATGCAACCTGCCAAGCTGAAATTTTTAGCTCATCAACCAGACACGATATACATTCTAAAATTAAACATGGTAGACGTCTCACTCTTTTGACTTGCTAGCAAGTTTTAAATTAGGATTCGCATACGGGTTTAAAACTTTGTGGCATTAAGAGCGTAACACCCATGTTTTTGTCAAGCATTTTATATTATATTCATCCATGGTCTTAAATATTTTATAGTTTTATTGTTCTAAAAATATATTTTATAGTTTTAATGTCTAGTGGCAAAAGTTCATAGTTTACGTTAATTATTACTATCTTAAACTTTAAGTTACGACCTTTGAGTACGAATGTAAATCACCATAAGTTATAAAACTCATTTAGTTTATAGTGATTAAGAAGGGTTGTTTGGGAAACATAAATATAGGGACAAAAGAAATCGATCTTAGCCATATATTTATTTATTTTGGTTTTTCAAATTTCAAAATTAACATTAAAGAGGGTAAAAATGTCAAATTTTCCTTTTCGTTGACCATATGACAAGTCGTGAAATTCCATTCCAACTTTGACTTTCAAAATAAAATATCTTGACTATATATGATGATTAAATCAGACAAATGACATCATAGGAGTGTTTATTTTTCTCTTTTAGCGACAGCCGCTATTTTTGTTGGAAAGTATTTTAGTAGTCATTAAAGTCTTGATTCACATGTGAAGTCATATTAGTTCACATATTATTGGCATCCTATTTTAATCATTGTTGATTCATATATGAGTGTATACATTCGTTTAACATATTTTTGTTGAAAAATTATCCATATAATAATGGCCTTAGAACCATTCATCAATAATAATTAATTATACCAATATGATATAGATAGTCTCTAACATTTATTTGATGGATATACATATAAATATTGATAAGTAAAGGAGTGCATTATGATTTTCATTAGAGACTGGTATATAAAGAGGATCTAGGGAATTAGAAATCATTGATCATATGATTTTTTTGAAGAACACCATCAAGAATCCTTTCTATCATCTATTCATCAAACTTACAGTATCATAACGGAATCGTATGGTATCATCATCTTCTATACCAAAGATAATCATTCCTACAAGTAAGCAATTTCATTCTTTTGTCTCATGATAATTACATGATTGGATTGATATTAGGGTTCCGGGAAATTGATTAATAAACAAAAATTAATCAACATTGTTTACTAGTGTTGGTTTACATGCAACAAATTTAAGTCATTTTATCAGGTACTTAAAAGAATGCAAATATGTTTAAAGTTTGATTGAACATGAAGCAACCCAAAACAAAGTAAAATCTAACTCTATTTAACCTAAGAATAAGTGAATAATCAAGTTTTAAGAAAGTATCTGATATTTTATAAAAACTCTCTTGGTAAGTCGTTGTGGCATTTGTCTACATTCATGTGCCATTTGTTGATATGGAATAAAATATATAATAATCATCATTTCAACTTGAATCTTTTCTACTTTGATTTCAAGCATTTAATGTATTGCCAGGAAACAAAATTCAAACTAGTGAGAATGCCCGTGCGTTGCTCCGGGTCCAGCGCCCTTCATGTTATGGCAATTTGTGTGGCAACTTTAGTATGCAATTTCTCTTAGA
Source organism: Flaveria robusta (assembly GCA_025506415.1). Taxonomy (NCBI): domain Eukaryota; kingdom Viridiplantae; phylum Streptophyta; class Magnoliopsida; order Asterales; family Asteraceae; genus Flaveria; species Flaveria robusta. The sequence continues at coordinate 12,432,789 of CM046460.1, read as the reverse complement.
TACTTTGTTCATATACCCTCCTAACCTTGTTCTATGAAATCAACTTCTTCATATAAGCGTTGAGTTCCGCTTTCTTCATTTGATATTAAATTTGCAAGATAAGAAACGTCAAGAACATGTAGCTTAAAATGCTCTAGCAGTATTAATACTATGGTACTATAATTTTTGTTTGGGTCACAAACTATAGGATCTCCTCAAGAAACTTTCGTTGAATGTTGTGTTGTGGGCTCCGATCCATCCTGGGTCGGGCCCTGGAACAACCGCAAATCAGCTGCAGAAAGGGGTTAGGGGCAGCCGGCCCTAACCCTAATCTGCCTCAACTTATTTATGTTAAGTTTTATTTGTCTTTTATTATAAATACCCTCATATTGTACTTGTAATCTTAAGTCTTGAAAGTAAATAAAAGAAACCCTGGTTCGTAGCCTGTGGACGTAGGTCAACCCTTGACCGAACCACGTTAAATCGTTGTGTTCTTTACTGCTTTGATATTATTCTGTGCTCGTGTGATTGTGTGTGTGTTTTCTGCCGAGAACAGCAGCATTATTACTGCTGCCTTCTGCCGCCACCAACATCCTTCTGAAGGGCTGCTGTTTGCAACTGATAAACCACCTGCAGTCGCCATCACAGCCGCCGCAAAGGGGCTGATTTGCTGCAGTGAACAGGCTGCTGTTCTGTTCTGTTTTGTGCACTGCTGCTGCTGTTTTCTGTTTTGTTTCTGGTCAAAGAACAACCTTCAAAACAGGTTCTGTTTTGGGTATTCTGTTCAGTTTGATTAGTTCACGTTATTGGTTGTTTGGTTAAATTATTTCCGCTGTGTAGTTACGTTTATTACTACTATTATTGCTATCATTATCTCGTCACTCGCTCAATTAGAAATACCGACAAGTTCTTAAGGCCCGAGCCGTAGTATTGTATTGATTTCGTACCTTATCCGAATCCTCGGGTCAGCCGCGTACACGTAATACCTAACAAGTGGTATCAGAGCCTTGGTTGCTCTCATCCTTTGATCTCCGGTATTATGGCTGATGAGGGTAAAATGAGAATCGAGAAGTTTGATGGCGTCGACTTTGGATGGTGGAAGATGCAGATTGAAGACTTACTTGTTTAGAAAGATTTGAGTGCAACGTTGTTGGGTGATAAACCTGAAAACACCAAAGATGCTGATTGGGCTGCACTTGATAGGAAAGCGGTTGCTGTGATTAGACTCTAGCTGACAAAGAATGTAGCCTTTAACATTCTGAAGGAAACGACAGCCAAAGGCGTCATGGATGCACTGTCTAACATGTACGAGAAGCCGTCCGCAGCCAACAAGGTCTTTCTTATTCGGGAACTTGTAAACACGAGACTAAAAGAAGGTGGTTCTGTTAACACTCACATTAACAACTTTAACTCTATTATTTCTCGCCTAGTGTCTGTCGATATCAAATTCGATGATGAAGTCCTAGCCTTACTATTGCTATCCTCGTTACCTAAAAGCTGGTCAGGAACCGTTACAGCACTTAGTAGTTCGTCTGGAAACACTAAGCTTAAACTTGACGGAGTTCGCGACCTCATTATGAGTGAGGACATTAGAAGGAGGAGCACTGGTGAGTCTTCTAGTTCCTTGTTGAGTACTGAAGGCAGAGGAAGGAAGAACGAACGAGAAGGTAACAGGGGCCGATCTAAATCAAAGAGAAGAAGTAAATCAAGACCAAGAAAAGATATTACTTGCTGGAATTGCAAGGAGATCGGGCACTTTAGAAGTCAATGTCCCAAACCATCGACATCTAAAGAAAAGAAAGAGGTTAACGCAGCTACGGATGATACAGATGATGATACTCTTATCTGTTGCGTTGAGAACACCACTGAGTCATGGATCATGGATTCTGGCGCTTCTTTTCATGCTACCTTTAGCTCAAAGAAGATGAAGAATTTGAGAACAGGAAACTTTGGCAAAGTTCGTTTGGCTAATGATCAGACTCTGGATATTACCGGGATGGGAGACATTAATTTGAAGACTCCTCTAGGAAATACATGGACATTGAAAGATGTTAGGGTAATTCCTAAGTTGAGGAAGATGCTAATCTCCATTGGTCAATTAGATGACCAAGGTTATGATGTGTTGTTCGGGGGTGGACAATGGAAAGTCGTCAAAGGAAACTTGGTAGTTGCTCGTGGGAAAAAGAAAGGTACTTTATACATGGTTGAGGTACCGGCAGGTGATGTGAATGCAGTAACCAGTGGACCAAATCAATCTAGTTTGTGGCATCAACGACTTGGTCATATGAGTGAGAAAGGCATGAAGATGTTAGCAGAAAGAGGTAAATTCCCAGACTTGAAGAAAGTAGAACTTGAAGCCGGATTCTGCGAACCATGTGTGCTTGGCAAGAAGAAACGTGTTACTTTTGTGAAGACGGGAAAGACACCTAAGGCTGAAAAACTTGAACTTATCCACACTGATGTGTTTGGACCAACTCCTGTAACATCATTAGGAGGCTCCAGCTATTATGTTACCTTCATTGATGATGCGACGCGCAAAGTATGGGTTTATTTTCTAAAAAACAAGTATGATGTGTTTGATGTTTTCAAGAAATGGAAAGCAGCCGTTGAGATGGAAACCAATCTGAAGGTGAAGTGTATAAAGTCGGATAATGGAGGGGAATATATCAGCAATGAATTTGTGAATTACTGTGCCGAAAGAGGAATCAAAATGATCAAGACGGTTCCCGGTACTCCCCAACAAAACGGAGTAGCTGAGAGAATGAACAGGACGTTGAATGAACGAGCTAGGAGCATGAGATTGAATGCAGGGCTTCCCAAAACCTTTTGGGCTGATGCAGTTAACACTGCTGCATATCTGATAAACAGAGGACCTTCGGTTCCTCTTGGTTTCAAAATACCAGAAGAGGAATGGCTTGGAAGGGAGGTTAGCTACAAACATCTAAAGGTATTTGGTTGTGATGCCTATACTGGTGTAAAAGATTTTGAGAGGGATAAGCTTGATGCTAAGGCAAAAAAATGTACCTTCATTGGTTATGGATCTGAATCGATGGGATATAGGCTTTGGGACTTTGAAGCCAGGAAAACTATCAGGAGTCGAGATCCGGTCTTTAATGAAACTAAACTTTACAAAGACAAGAATTCAACCATACCAGAAACTCGTAAAGATCAGGTGGTGTTTGAAGATGATAACCAGAATCCAGAAAGCCATGGTTCAGAGACAGAAAGTCAAAATACTGAAGAAAACAATCAGAATACTGAAGAAGAAAGCTCAGAGACTGAAGATAATGATCAGGAAGAATTTGAAGAACAAGAAGATCTCTTTGATAGTGGGAGTTCAGATCCTGTGGATGAACAGTCCGCACCATCAAATGATTCAGGAAATTCAAATACTTCACATTGGGTTAGGAGGTCTACTCGAACGTCTGTACCTCCTCAGAGATATTCTCCATCAGTTAATTATCTTCTTCTCACTGAAAATGGTGAACCACAATGCTACTCAGAGGCCATCCGTGTGAAAGATTCGTCTTAGTGGGAGCGCGCAATGAAAGAAGAAATGGGTTCACTTGAAAAGAACCAAACTTGGGTTCTTACTAAACTTCCCACGGGGAAGAAAGCTCTTCAAAACAGATGGGTATATAGAATCAAGGATGAAAGTGATGGAACTAAGAGATACAAAGCACGATTGGTAGTTAAGGGGTTCCAACAAAAGCACGGGGTTGATTACAATGAAATATTTTCTCCCGTGGTTAAAATGACTACAATCAGACTGGTGCTTAGTATCGTGGTTGCAGAAAACTTAAATTTAGAGCAGCTAGATGTAAAGACAGCTTTTCTGCATGGCGACCTTGAGGAGGATATCTACATGGCACAACCAGAGGGTTTTCAGATAGCTGGTAAGGAAAACATGGTGTGCAAACTAAAGAAGAGTCTTTATGGTTTGAAGCAGGCGCCCAGACAGTGGTATATTAAGTTTGATGATTTTATGGGCAGAAATGGGTATAGGAGGTGCGAGATGGATCACTGCTGCTATCTTAAGAAATTCAAGAATTCCTTTATCATTCTTCTCCTTTATGTGGATGATATGTTGATAGCCGGTTCAGACATGTCAGAAATTAATAGGTTGAAACGACAGATGTCTGAAGAATTTGAAATGAAAGATCTAGGTCCAGCTAAGCAGATACTCGGCATGAGCATCACCAGGAATCAGAAGAACGGTTCTTTAATATTATCTCAAGAAAAGTATATTAAGAAAATATTAGAGAAATTCAAAATGAATCACGAGAAGACAACTACCCGAAATACACCATTGGGTAGTCATATTAAGCTTTCTAAAGATCAGTCTCCAAAGACAGATGAAGACAAGGCCGACATAGCGAAGGTTCCTTATGCATCAGCTGTGGGCAGTCTTATGTATGCAATGGTATGCACAAGGCCTGATATTGCTCATGCAGTGGGAGTTGTTAGCAGGTTTATGTCTAATCCGGGGAGAGAACACTGGGAAGCAGTTAAATGGCTGCTTAGATATTTAAGGGGCACTTCAAAGATGGCTTTATGTTTTAGGGGTAGAGATGCAATTCTCAAAGGTTATTCTGATGCAGATTTGGGTGGATGTCAAGAGACCTATAAGAGTACAACAGGGTATGTGTTTACTATGGGTGATACTGCAATATGTTGGATGTCTAGGCTCCAAAAGAGTGTGGCACTTTCAACTACAGAGGCTAAGTATATGGCAGCCGCTGAGGCTAGTAAAGAGCTTGTTTGGTTGAAAACTTTTCTGGGTGAATTAGATAGAAAACAAGCAGAGTATCCGTTGTACTGTGATAATGAAAGTGTTGTAAAACTTGCAAAGAATCTAGTTTATCATGGGAAGACTAAGCACATTCATATGAGGTATCATTTCATAAGGGGGCTAATCAGTGATGGTACTATCCAGTTGAATAACATCAAAGGGGACAGGAATCCAGCTGACATGTTCACTAAAGTTGTCACGTTGGATAAACTGAAGCTCTGTGTAGCTTCAGTTGGCCTTCAGGGTTAATTGCAGATGAAGGCGGCTACGGATCAGGTGGTATGAAGGGTTCTCTTCATAAAGGTTCAAGATTACAGAAGTACAAGACAAGTGCAGTTGCAAATGTTTCACGCATCCGGGTGGAAGCAGGTTGAAGTGTTTGACGCATTGATGTGGAGGACTAGTGAAGATGTTTCGAAGCCCAAGTGGGAGATTGTTGTGTTGTGGGCTCCGATCCATCCTGGGTCGGGCCCTGGAACAGCCGCAAATCAGCTGCAGAAAGGGGTTAGGGGCAGACGGCCCTAACCCTAATCTGCCTCAACTTATTTATGTTAAGTTTTATTTGTCTTTTATTATAAATACCCTCATATTGTACTTGTAATCTTAAGTCTTGAAAGTAAATAAAAGAAACCCTGGTTCGTAGCCCGTGGACGTAGGTCAACCCTTGACCGAACCACGTTAAATCGTTGTGTTCTTTACTGCTTTGATATTATTCTGTGCTCGTGTGATTGTGTGTGTGTTTTCTGCCGAGTACAGCAGCATTATTGCTGCTGCCTTCTGCCGCCACCAACATCCTTCTGAAGGGCTGCTGTTTGCGGCTGATAAACCACCTGCAGCCGCCATCACAGCCGCCGCAAAGGGGCTGATTTGCTGCAGTGAACAGGCTGCTGTTCTGTTCTGTTTTGTGCACTGCTGCTGCTGTTTTCTGTTTTGTTTCTGGTCAAAGAACAACCTTCAAAACAGGTTCTGTTTTGGGTATTCTGTTCAGTTTGATTAGTTCACGTTATTGGTTGTTTGGTTAAATTATTTCCGCTGTGTAGTTACGTTTATTACTACTATTATTGCTATCATTATCTCGTCACTCGTTTTAGAAATCAATTAGAAATACCGACAAGTTCTTAAGGCCCGAGCCGTAGTATTGTATTGATTTCGTACCTTATCCGAATCCTCGGGTCAGCCGCGTACACGTAATACCTAACATTGAATTGTTGCGCTAATGGGTTCGAGGGGTTCGTGATGAGCACTCCTCTCACTTTTATGTTCATTTTCATTTATCTTGCATGATCATATGCTACTTCTAGAGCTTCAAAGCAATCTGAATATTGTTTGAGCTTTCAAAATAGGCTAGAACAATGTATGCCAGTTCTCCACTTCAAATCTCTATCAAATATACCATAACTAAAGGTAGAAGGTTAAGATGTATTGCATAATTATCAAATTTAAGACTGACACCAATGTACAATAGACTCATAACCTTAAAATAAAGCTACCTGCCCTGGATAGTTGGGACTCAACAAAGCATCCCTAAATCGCATTTGCTTCTGAGGTGATGCACCCTAGAAAACAGTCATCTTCACTGCTTTTAACCGATCATGTTTATAGATGAATGAATTCATCGTGTAAAAAAAGGTTGAAAATGAATTGGACTTGAGCATCAACACATCCATCTTATCGAGAACAATGGTAATTATGTATATAAATAATATCTAAAAATATACATGAAGATTACTCTGTTCATGCATTATATTAAACGCGTAGCTCTAACACCTAAATTACTATGTGTAACTCTCAGCTAGTAACAATATATATTCAGAAAAAGAGTTTAAAACCATTAAAAGGATAAATAATACATATGTTACAACATATGTATAAGGCATCATGGCAACTCAAAGCCAACATATATCTCTAATCCTATTATGGTGAAAGACACACATAAGTAGTGAACTGTGTGTTATGCAAACTCTTAAGATGTTTGGGTATAAATGAGACATAAAATATCACTGTAACATTTTGATGAATGATGCCATGATCATGAAGATACCACAGTGACTCTAATACCTAGCATAGTGTAGTTGCAATAATAACTTCCGTAAAACCCATACATTAAATGCAGCAAGATCATTGTGTAACCTTATGTTCATTTATTAGGGAAAATGTTACTTAAGAGCATTTAAATGAAAAACGAGGACCATTGTCTAACCTTTATACATTGTCCTGTTAACATATAAGCAAATGAGCAATGAAATAAATGATGTTTATTAATTAAGCAAAATTAGGTTCCTACAAACTTATAAACCAATTCAGACCGCATAACACAAGCATGTTTTATTTAGTTTGATTTACCTTGATAGAATTAAGTTGGTCAATCAAACTAAAGCACTTCTCTAAAAACATACATTAAAATCAGATTGCAACTCTTTGCCTTTCTGTTGAAAGAGGAAGTAAAAAATAAACAATTTTACTTGGTAGCATTAATATAATGTAGATATTTATAGAATGTACCTTTTGTTGGTTTTCTATCTTAACTCCTCTTTGTCCGATTCAATCAACCATTGACTGTAAAATAAAAACATTAGAATCAAATATTAAAAGGCCACCTAGATATGGATAACTTTACCATCCAAACATTAATATGCAACCACGCCTATAATCATTTTAAAATAATAACACATCTTTAAATGAAACAATTGTATACACATGTAGGCACTCGAATACACAATACGTGGCTTTTAAATCATGACCTCTTTAACCCACTGACTCGATTGACCCGTTTCATACATACCAAGATCATTGTCTAAGAGGCACATGATATATTCTCCTATAACATATTAATAAATAAGCATTGAAATAAATGATGTTATCAATCAAGCATAAACTTGTATGGTCGATGTGTTGTGACTGAAATTTTTTGTCAAGCAGAGGCTAAAAGCTATTAAGGATAATAATTAAAGAATAGTCTATATCATGCTACGTAGAAGGTGTTGTTGTAAGATAACTGAAAACATTATCCTGAAAACAACTATCAAAGTTTAATTCAAATAATCATAAATGTTAGTAAACAACTAACCTGAATCTTGTGACAGTTTAAGAAAAAAAAAAACTCTGAAAATTTCACCGTAGAACTGAGAAGATAAGTATAAGCACCTTTCAGTTGCCTAGAACAGGCATGGTCACCCTCAATCTAAGATCCAAATCTAGGAGCAAGCAATTTAAGTAATAACAATTGGTTATTAGGAAGCCATAAATCTACATAACTAAAGTGATGAAGTTGAGAGAATTTTTCAAGTTTTCTGCATATATCATGCTTATTACCCATAACATCTATTTTCAATTTGCAAACTTGTAACCATTGCAAATTAATTACCCATAACATCTTATTTCAATTTGCAAACTTGTAACCATTGCAAATTGACTATTCAGAACACATAGCTAAGAGTCAATTGAAGTTTAATTCATTCATCTAAAATTCTTTTTTTGGATAAGGAGAGATCAAATGTAGATATCGGCCAACAACATCAAAAACACATATAGTGAACATAACAAACCTGTAAAAATGCCACAACAAATTTGATAAATTTCTCTACTGAAACCCTACTTTGTTTAAGATAAAATTTCAATGACAATAGAGATAGACACGGTTATATCTAGGTTTGAAATAGATTTTTTAATTGTGATTTCCTCTAATGGAAAGAACTTAAAATTCATAAGACTTTAGCAAAAAACCAAGTTGAAATTTGCATGTGCAGAGTTTAAGCAGAACGCTACCCGTATGTGTTTCTTCTACTCAAGTATTCAGATCCGTACCTAATAGAAACGACTCAACTGGTTTTTAACCGGTGCACCAAGAACCGCATAATTGATTGAATGGTGCCTTCTATGCATTGATTCAGTAATGTGAAGATAGGGCGATAGTGAAATTGAATTCCCTAATGATGGTCCTTCATAGTAATTGGCCTTCAGTTTTGGCCAATTGATCGGTCGGTCGGTCATAAAGAACATGAATTTCATGCAACAGGCCAGTTGATTTCGGTCATAACGGAAGGATTGAGGAAGCCATGAAGTTGGGGAGCCAAGTAATTCAAGGGCCGATGTGAGGAGAAGGGGTATGAATGGAAGAAAACTTTGAGAGAGTAGGAATTTGAACAGAGACTGTTCATCTACCGTCTAAATTTTCAAATGAAATTACTAAAATGTCCTTCATTCATGCTTTATATAGAAGTAAAGATAAAAGATAATTTGCAACATAAAGATGAATATTTACTCCTATCTTTTACTATACAACTCACTTACTCTTGTTTGATTTTTTTTTTCGGGTCATTAAATTCTTGATTCATATGTGAACTAATGTGGGTTCACAGATGAACTAACAAGTAACAACGCACATTCATGTATGTTTTGTTGTATTTTCATTTGGGTGAAGCTTAATGTAAATACTTCCACAAACTATTACTAGCTTCTTATTCTATACATTTTTTATTCGTATGTGAATTTACGCATTCGCTTAACGTTCGTTTACTAGTGTTAGCTCACCCGCAAACATTCTTTTATAAATTTTATCAATATGTAGAATGCAAAACTGTTTCAAGTTTGATTGAATATGAACCAAGCTAAAATAATCTTACAAACTTAATCTAACAAACAATAAAAATAATATTTTCTAAAAACTTTATCTCTTTGAAAATCGTTGTGTGATTTTTATGCACATGCGTTTGATTCCATTTTGATATAAAATAGTAAAAATATGATGATGATCCCAACTTAATACCTTTATGCTTTGAGTTCAAGCGGTCAATGTCATAGCTAAAAAACGTAAATCTTCTATGAAGTTAATTTTACGTGTGAAGCATATAAAGTAGGGGAGCAATAATGCAACGTATGTATAATAATCATGCAATCTTACACACATATATAGCTACGCAATGTTATACATGTTGTAAATTTCTTTAAGCAAACAATTTAAGAGATACAGAAGACCAAACTGATTTATAGAGGTTTAAGTGGATGTTAATTAATTCATTTCACGTTCTTTTATTGATTCTTCAATCGAGAGGTTCTCCACTATAATCGTCTTTCTAATGCGGTAGAGATATCCGATATACAATTCTCTCACTAATGTTAGGTGGTGATAACTTTACAAACATCTCATTGTTACAAGGCGGTGATCACCTTTCAAAACATCTCACTAACTAAGATAATGATCACCTAGAAAAATGATTTAAAAATAGAATCTGATAAAGCTTTGTTGTTTTTCTCTTACTCTTTACTTTAGATCTGTTTTGATCTTCTTAGAAGATGGAAATATATGAGAGAATGAGAGAGATCAATTGAGATGTGTCTACATATTTTTGTGTTGCTAGATATGTCTTGAAAACATGGGAGTGTGGTATTTAAAAACAATTTGAACAAAGAGAAAAAAAGTATTTTGATGTTTATCTTAAAAACATTGCTTTATTTATTTAAGTTACTCTTGTTTCCTAGATAGATTGATGTTGAAAGACTTTCCAAATAGAAGTTTTCTTCAACTCAAACTAAAATTAAAACAACTTTGTAAGGATTTTGTAATTTCATATAAACTTCATTAGGTTTTATAAAAAACTTGTAAGAAATTAACTAAAACTTGTTTATAAAATTCGTACCTTTGTAAACATTGACTTAATTTTATAGAACATCCTTTTTGTTCTTCACATATTTCATTGAGTTCTTTACTTTCATTCTTTGACTTTTGTTTAACTGTCAGAGAAATACTTGAGTGTAGCAAGTCTTTGTTTGTGACTTATTAAAAATAACTATTATTAATGTCATTATATATTTATGAATGCTAATCTTTATTTTGATTTGAACGAACCCTTTGGTTATGAGACTTTCCTCTTACTATTAATTCTCATCCATCAATGTTATTACATGTTAATTACTTTTATCAAAAGAATTATAATATTTAATCACCTTTATTCATGCATGTTATTTATTCATTCACAGGAACCACAAAGATTGAAGGAAGAATCAAGGAACAACCTCTATTTAGTGCCAGTTTCTAATTTCTTGTTGGAAACTCCTTTTTTATCTCTTTTTTGATATTATATATATTATTGTTGCCATCCAAAAAAATTACCATAGGAACAACCAATTCACCTCATCAGAAATGCCTCAAACTAGATAGAAAAAAATTGTTACAAAATTCACTGAATTAACAAAATTGTGTTGAAAAGTGTTTGTAGAATCTAATGAATTAATTTATGCAAGCTAATAAGTTACTAAAGCCTAAAGGTATAATAGATTAAGAATTGTAGTCTCCCATCGTGTCCGGTTTCCTCCCCAAATCAAACCCAAGCACATCGTTAACTACATTGGCAATGGATTGTGATGAGGGTGGAGTTGAGTGCGACGATGAAGCAAATGAGGGGGACGTGAAGAATTTTTTCTAGGATTAGGATAGTTTAACAACGTCAAGTGGTTTTGAGGTAGGTTTTCGATCTTTTTTGTTTTTAGGACCTTCGCTATCTCAACTACCGGAGGTTGCTAACGAAGGTCAAGAAAAAGGGCATCCTCCATTCGGACCAATGGTTATCAACCAAGAAAAAGGTTTAGCGGAGGTGGACAAATGGATTCGCCTTGGTTTCATGGGGTGCGAAGGACCCCACCTAGAAAAACCCAACTAATGTATATTCTTTTAGAAATTAGACTAAATGAAATTGTACCCTCATGTATTTTGTGCCATGACCCCAAAAGCCTCTAAGTAAAATCGTGGAAGATCAATATGATGGTGTTTTGTGAAGAAAACAAAGAAATTAGATTATTGTTAGATGCTTTTTCTATTAAACAAAGATGAGTAAGAAAAAAAAGGACATGAAGTCACGAAGATGATTAGTGTTAAGGAGAGATGAAAATTAGAAGTTTTTAAAATTAGATGTCTTTTCAACCCTTCCTATGTTAGGTGTAGAGTGACATCATCTTGCATATAAACATTTATTAGTATATAAACCAACTCCAATTTGACTTCCGCGGTTGAGATATCGAATGGTTTTTTAGATATACACTCGTTGATATGGTGGAGCACCGTGGGCTTATGCCAACTGCTCACCATATCATGCATGAATTGGCCACTTCAGCAACCTCTACCGGTTGAGATAATGAATGCCATAGAAACAAAAACAAAACTCAAAGCAACCTAAACAAATCCAAACTAACTTAATTCTAGAAAAAAAATTAGGATAGGAAGCCCTAGGGGGTTTTATGTTATTTTATTTTACTTCTTTTTTCTTTTTAGATATAAAAAGAAATGGTAAAAGAGTCATTTACGAAAAGTTAATAGCAATTTTAATATCAATTAATGTAAATGACGACAAATCCTAAACATGAAGGATGATTCATGTAAATAGTAAAGATTAAGGATGAAACATGTAATTTCTTATGTATTATTTTTAACATAATTTACTCTTATTAGTACTTATATATGTGTTTCACATTATTTGAATCTTTAATCTTTTAGAAAAAAATGGAGAATTTCATATATATCTTTCTAAATTTGTTAAATATCATATATATCCAAATAAAATTATAAATATCAAATATATCCTTTCCTAATTTATAAAATATCATATATATTCATTTTAATATAAATACCTCCCAAGGTCACTATTTTACCCTTAATTATTAAAATATCAAATATATCCCTCTTTAATAATTAATATAATATCTACTCACTTTAATATATTTTATTAATAACTTTGTTTGCAAACATTAGATCATTTTCCTTTAACTTATTATTGCCACTAAGATAATGAAGAACATTGTAAATCTTAAAAGAATTTTACGATCTAAAGTTGCGAAATGGATTAAGGCTTCGAATTATATTGAACAATACTAAATGTCAATTTACAAAATGCTTAGTTGTTTCATCAATATATGTTTTTAATTACATGTCTAGTAAAGATCCTTAAAAATGTTAAAATAATAAAATTAAATGACAAAAAATAATCATAAAATGTGCAAATAACAATTATTAAAGTTGATAAATAACATATTTCAAAATAAAGGTGACACATTACGTTACAAAAGAAACCGTTTTTAACTCCCTTAGCTATTTTAAAGAGTTTTTTTGTACTCTTTCTTCTTTCTCTTTTACTATTTGATTATTCATGTTGGTTATAACCTTAATATGCTAATTCTTACATGTTTTTTCATTATGTCTGTACTCACTACAACGTGAACATTTATGTCTTGTTTTAGACTCATCATGTGCTAAGATTCTATTCTTTTTTGGTATTTCAGGTGGAAATTTAACAACTGGTGGGTATATCTTCTCTCTTATATCTATGTGCACCCATTGATCCTTTGACGGCATCGGAGCAACTTACAAAGCATAAGCCGTATTAATTTTCTCAATTGTGAAATATGAATCGACATATTTATCCCAGTTTACATCCTTTGTAAAGGCAATGAAAGCCGCTGCATGTATACACAAAAGACCTTTAACTTGCCAAACCCGACAAATGTATTTCCGTTCATCAAGTAAGACCTCTCAATGTTTTCCCATGTATTTAACTTCAGCTCGATTTTCACCACTTCTAAAAACTTCATATCCACCCAAATTCTACACACAACAAAAAAATATTAGCATTTGATTCAAATTTTAAAGGTATGCAAAAATAAAAACATTAAACTTGCCTTAGAAATTTTGTTAAGATAACTCTTAGTAATAGCTGCCAAAGTGCCCTTCCATTTTTGTAGTATCCTCCTTTTCTTTTCAAATCGTACCATTATCTTCTCTCTAATAGAATCAAGAATATCAAGTACAAGTTGATAACGCACCTCACTTATCCAAGAATTGAATGCTTCTGAAATATTATTAGTAATGTAATCACATTTGGATGTTGTTCTGAACTTGCAACGACTCCATATCTTATTATGATTTTCACTAAGATACGCAAATGCATCTTTACGTACTTCAACAATTTCATTACATAATCTTTCATGCTCGACAAGACTATAAGCCCTTGCAGCTCGCCATAAATTTTTGTTGAAAAACTCACCTCACCGCGATAATGTTTTTTGAAATTGCTATATAAGTGCCTAACGCACTCTCTATGTTCGGTACTAAGATAAACTTGTCTGATTGCATGTTGTAAACCTTTTTGCATATCTAATGAGATAACAAGACCATTATGCATACCGATTGCTCTCTTAAGTAATTCAAGAAACCATATCCATGAACTTTTATTCTCTGATTTAAGTACACCATAGACTACTGGAAAATAGAATTATTACCATCAACACTTGTGGCGGCGACTAGTACCTCGTTGAACTTTTCTTTCAGGTGACAAGCATCAAGAGCAATGTAAGGGTGACAATCATCAAGAAACCCCTTGGAGCAAGCTATTAGTGAAATAAAAAACGTAAATATAGTTTCTTTTTACCATTCGTCTCATAGTCAATATCAACAATACTTCTTGGATTTCTAATTAGTAGTTCGTCTTTGAAATCATTTAACCTCATGAATGAGTCTTTCCACTTGCCATACATATCACTATAAGCTTGTTCTTCCCCCTAAAAACTTTAAGATACGATATATCAACGTTGTAGTTTTTCATAATCCACTTCTTGAGATCCGTAACAGAGACATCCCCATCTGATTTTAACTTTTCAATAACTACACAAGCAATCCACCCTTGAGTTGCAAGCTTATTACCACCCTTGTTGCTTTGAGTGCAAGAATGTGCTTCTACGAATGTCTTAACCTATACAAACTTTCACATACAACAATTTAACAAAGACTATTAGAAAATATTCTTAATTAAACTATAAACTTACTTGGAATGTGACACCATCTTGTGTGATAGAAGCATGAATTCTCCAATTGCGCTCGAGGTGTGCACACCTTGCTGTGAATCGTTTTAGGTCACTTTTCTTGATTAAGTATTCGAATTCATTTACGAGTGCACAATGATTGATCACTCTTCTAAACTCCATCACATTTTGAAACTTAGAGTTTAATTTCATGGTTGGACTTTTCTTTATATGTGAACGGGTATCCTTTTCGTAATTTCATGATTGAACTTCATTATCAGTACTATAATGGCTATGATAATTTTGTGATTGAACTTCATTATATCTTGAACCCTGCATAAGATATTAAATTTTTGTTAAAATTATTAATGCTGTGCAAGATATTGAATTCACATCCAAATTGAAACGTTTATACCTCTTTTAATGAGAATTGATGTCATTATTTTTATTTGTCATCACATAAATAGTTAACTCTTTCTCCATCTCATACATACTAAGCATCAAGTGAAAATTCTCATTAGAATCAAGCTCTATAAATGTTTGCTCCAAGGCGTGTTTGTCAAGAAAACATGCTGAGAAAATAAGATCCCTATCCAGCGGATAATGTTTTGTAACCTCTTCAAGCAAATCCTCCAATTTGTATGTAAATGTGTCGATGTAAATACTTTTTTGAAAGCCAAAGCAATATCGTTTCCTAGATGAATTCTTAACTAACCAAAAATAGCCTCCGTACTTTAGTTTTAGCTTATACTTAGACGATACCGGTCTGCAAAAATATTCGTTTAAACTTAGTACTTTATGTATGATAATTAAGGTTCACACAATATCAAAACATAGACAATGAAAATCATTTACGTACTCCAGTATGGGTGATTGAGCCATAAACTCCCACCTTGGTGTTAAAGAATTATTCCCAATCTCATCCATCCGATAGAACAAAAAACAATAATGAATCAGATGATGATGTTAAATTCAACTAATAAAAATTTAACAAAAATAAAACGATGAACTAAATACAAAAAAACATAACAGGATCAAGAAAAAAGTCTTATTCTTTCCATGAACATTCTAAATATGAATTAAAATTAGAAGCATTGAAAGTTGTGATTGCTTACTAATCAAAATACAAACCTACTATGTTTTTATCTAAAATTAATTAAAAATAATGAATGTTTTCATAACAATTAAACAAGAAAAGTTGATTGTTTCTCAATCATTTAATCGGCATTAATGGCTTTGTTCTACTCAATAAACATTAAATCGACATTAATGATTTTGTTTTACTAGATAAACATATAATCTGACATCAAAAATTTTGTTTTTACTTGATAAACATTTAATTGACATCAATAATTTTGTTTACTCAAAAATAAGAATCATTAGGGTATGATGAATTAAAACATAACTCACCTGCATATGGAATTAAATGAAACAAGTGTAGTAAATAAAATGGAAGAACCTACACCAGCTAATAAATTATAAATGAATGGCTAGCCATGATAGAGCTAGATTGAATAGAGATGAAGTGCCGGCTATGATTGGGTTTAATTGAAGATGAGTCCCTAAGGGTTAAAGATAATTTTTATTAGTTTATTTAGAAAGGGTAAACTTGTCATTAAATTAAAGTTTATAAAAGAAGAATATATTTGATATTAAAAATTTTGTTTGAATATATATGATATTTAATAAGTTTAGAAGGATATATATAAAAGTTTCCCTAGATAAAAAGAATACATTTTAGATTTAGGAAGTATTCTAAAAAAGTTGTATGACAAAAATGTAATTTACTTTTTGTGAAAAAAAAAAAAAAAAAACATTGCTTAAGAGAGAAAAAAGAGCAAGTTCTTGGTGTTATGTCTTATTAGTGATATCTATTAAATATAATATTTTCAAAAACATAAAAAATAACGTAGGCTACTCAAATGTTTTCCATATATCTTTAGGTTACTTGAAACTCATAGAGTTTTTAATTTTTAGAAGGGCTTTATATTAGTTAACTTCACCTATAACTAATCATCTTTGATTTTCCTTTTTTTTTTGTTTTTGTTATATTTAAAACCTATTTCTAATATTGTTTGTATATATAGTTCATGAAAAAGTTCAAACTACAAAGGGATGTTTTCGTGAGAAGTGTACAAAACAGGGTTTGATTTATCACGCAAGAAGGATTTACACTTGGGTGATAACTATCGCGCAGTGATTAAATTATCATGTAGGGGGTTGAAATTATCACTCAAGAAGAATAAATTCAGTGGTGGAATTATCATGCAAAAAGGATAATAATCGCGCAAGAAATTCGTAAACTTCACACGAAAAACACACTTAGTATGGCTTTCCCCTATAGTTCTCATACTCATACAGTCCATCACCACCACTACATCATCAACTATTTAACATAAACGTCAAACCATTATTCATTTTTTTTCCTTTAAATGACGGAAATAGAGTTTTTATTATGAAAATGCAAGTTTCTAGCAATTAACATGCAAGGCAAAATAGTCTTTTGAGTTTTGGCAACTTCTTTCACAAGAATGCATGGGCTCCTAGCAAAGTAAATTACTTCACCTAGAAGGCAGCGATACACAAAATCCCAACAAAGGTGGCGTTGGCAAAAAAAGGTATAAATTATATGTGGTTTTATATAGAAGGATACGGATCATGAAGTGCGTTATACCAAACCACCGTGCTGGAAGAATCAGTCGTTGGGATATTGGACAATACATGAGAAGAAGAAAAAAGTTGTACGCGTGGTGTTCCTCACAACATTGTATAGCATTTGGTGAAATAGAAAATGATAAGACTCTTTAAAAATAAAAAGGTCACTCTGATCAACGACTATGACTAAATGAACATGATGATAATTGAAGAGGTTGATTGGGCAAAATGGAGTTCCTTTAATTTTATTTTGGCATGATATGTAAATCAGATGGAAATGTAATTTTGATGTAATCTAATGTATTGTTCTAGTTTACTTCATTTTTTCTAGTTACTTGCTAGGTATAAGCTTAGACTTTTTATGGCATATATACTTTGGTTTTTGAAAAAAAAGTTAGAACCTTGAATCCACAAAAAAATATTACATAGTAAAGGTTTCAAGATTAAAATTACATCACATTGATGAATCTAGATTTGTAAACTTCAGCATGTTTTTCAACCACAAAACGAATATGCCTTTACTTTCTATTGTTCATTCGAATCCCACGTTACATCGTAGTTATCTTTTCTTACGTTCTAACTTCAAATAACTAATAACTTAAGTAGGTTTAAAGTCGGTTAAAATTGGTTTTAAATGTTATTTACCTTGTAAACTTATTTAAACGATGATTTACTCTTAATTTTATGAAAAAATGATGGGTCCATTGGCATTTGTAATTTTCTTAAATATGAACTATGAGATTAAACCCATAATTTTATAAACACCAAGGTTTTTAAAAACAAAATTTCCAAAAATCATAGCTGTTTGAGGCTCCATCACCAACCAACCTCTGGTGAATACTCCATCTCTCCTACCTTTCCTTATCTCTGCTAATCTATGCTATTGCTATGTTATGCTAATGTTGTTTCAGAAAGCTCCATTTCATCTTAGATCTCCATCCTTCAACGCTCATCTTTCCCATCAAACTTTCATCACAGATCTCTGATTTTACCTACACCCCTTTAATGGCTTTTCATCTGAGATCCAGCCTTCAAATGCTCTCTTTTCTTCACTGAATTCTGTATCATGAGGTAATTTCAGCTCAATTCATTCATATTTCCACTTAATTCCTTCTAGTTCTTACTTCTTTACTGTATTTGATTGCTCAATTGATCTGGGTATTGCGAAATTCGTGTGATTGTGGATGTTGTAAGCTTCAATTTCCCCACAATTTGCAAAACCCATTTCAACCGGATTAATGTAGGTGTTATAAGGAATCTTTAAGTGTATATCTGTAACTTTACCTTCAGGTGAATGATCATCTAGGACGAGAATGGCGGACGATCTAAACACGGGATTATCTGAAAAAGTAGGGGGATTAGGGATTAAAGTATGGGAGTTAATTGGGATTATTGTTGGGTTGCTTATTGTAGGCATTCTTTGTGCATTAACATGTTATCTCACTTCTCGGAAGAGATTGAGAAGGGGAGGAGACAATGCTCCTCACAGTCAAATACCAACAGTTTCAAAAGAGATCAAAGAAGTAAGAGTAGAGCAAGTTTCGACGGGTGATTTTGCTCCACGAGATGGTATTCTTCTCACGATTCATGACAAGAACAGTGTTAAAGATTCTGACAAAGTTTTGGTTCATTTGGGTATGTCCAAATCGAAAAATGGAGATAATACAAGCAGTCAAGGTTCATTTCGTCATATGGACCGAGACATTTGTGAATCAGGGGAAGATGGGAGTTCTGGAAACTTCCATTTGTATAAGCCTTCATCGTCATCTTCTCATCCGATTAGTGCGCCATCCCCTCTCGTGGGTTTGCCTGAGTTTTCACATTTGGGTTGGGGTCATTGGTTCACTTTACGGGATCTTGAAATTGCAACAAGTCGATTTTCGAAAGAGAATGTTATTGGGGAGGGTGGATATGGAGTTGTTTACCGTGGGACATTGGTTAATGGGAATCCGGTGGCAGTTAAGAGACTTCTTAATAATGTGTGAGTTTTTTGTAACTTTGGTTGTTAACATTAGTTGCTGTGGTCGTTTTCTTCAATGGTCGTGTAAATTCTTGTTTGTTTCTTAAGGGGCCAAGCTGAGAAGGAATTCAGAGTGGAGGTTGAAGCAATCGGCCATGTGCGCCATAAGAATTTGGTTCGCTTATTGGGTTATTGCATTGAAGGAACTCATAGGTATTGGTTTCTCTTTGTGGATGCCACAATATGCTCAAATACACATAATAATGAATGCACATATAACCATGCAATTTGTGTGTTTATTTCATTGATATACATCATTCAAGATATATAATTCTTTGAGACTTTTGTATATTCAGGCTGTTAGTGTACGAGTATGTAAACAATGGGAATTTAGAACAATGGCTTCATGGAGCTATGCGCCAGCATGGATATCTTACGTGGGAGGCTCGGATAAAGGTTCTTCTTGGGACAGCTAAGGCGTAAGTCTGTATTATGCCTTATTTGCACTTGAATGTTTGAGTCAGCAAAATGGGGGTTCCTATGGGTTGGGTAACAACACAAAAAGGGACTGGGTTGGGTTGGGTATTGGTGGCCTACAACATTTTGATCCAAATTCTGCAGAACCTTTATATCCAAATGTTTTTCTAATTTACTAAATAAAATGTATTATATACACTTAGAAAAAACTAGTTTAGTACAATGATAGTTCAACTTTATTCAGACAAAGTGATTTAGGAGGTATTGGACATTTGAGTACACTTTGATAGTTTGATGGCTTTTGATCAGCTTTATTATTTAGTTTAACCCATTTTATCTGTTAGACATGAAACAAACCCTAGTAGACCCATTTATAGTTAAGTGGATCAAAGTGCCACCTCTACATTACATATACTCGGATGTCACAATTTGATCAATTAAATGCAGCCTTGCCTACTTGCATGAAGCAATTGAGCCAAAAGTTGTGCACCGAGACATAAAGTCGAGCAACATATTGATTGATGATGATTTCAATGCGAAGGTCTCTGATTTTGGGCTGGCTAAACTTCTTGGTGCTGGAAAAAGTCACATCACCACTCGTGTTATGGGAACTTTTGGGTTAGTATATCTTGACTAGTTTTCCACTTTTCCATTTGTTGAAATTTTATGTGTAAGCGTCAGTTATATATAGTTAAGAAAAACAGGTTTTACTGAGTCGGGGGTCTCTTTGGGTGTAACCTCTCCATCCCATGAGACAGAGGCTGGGTTTGCCCTCATCTCACCCTCCCAGACCCTACTCGTTGAGTGGGATTTCACTGGGTATCTTTGTTTCTTATTAGTTATATATAGTTATTTGTTCTTTCCCCTATGTACAGCTACGTGGCTCCAGAATACGCAAATACTGGCCTATTGAATGAAAAGAGTGATGTTTATAGCTTTGGAGTAGTACTTTTGGAATCAATTACTGGAAGAGATCCTGTTGACTATGGTCGCCCTTCCCAAGAGGTATTATTGCATATTAATTGTGCACTTTTTGTTTGCGGACTTACCGGTGACCTGATCAACTTTCATTCATGCGCAACTTGTGATGTTTGTTGGTATTTTAGTCTTCTCAACCAACTCAAACTTAATCTAAGAAAATCATAGCCTGATGGCCAATGGGATGTTATCATTCTTGAGCTTATCCATGAATAAAGTAAAAAAGATCAGGACTAAACGTGGACCTATAGTGCTTGGTTTTATACAATGTAAGGCGCCCCAACTCCAAGGTGCTTTGGTCCTGAAAGTTGAGGCATGAGGCATGAGCTTCACGCACTCAAGGCTCCGTGTATTATATACAATTTATACATTACTGAAGAAAACATTTACCGCAATAAATTTATGAGTACCGAAAATAGGGTAATTAAAAAAGTTACGCAAAATTTAATAGTATAAAAAACATGAGTTGCCCTATTCATGAGTTTTTATTTTGTATGTACAACCAAAAAAGCAACGCTTGATACATGAGGCACTGCCTCCAATGGCTCTGGTGAAACTCCACCTCACTGCAGCCTCCTGTAATCGGCCACTGCAGCCATGATGAAGCGCTAGGGCCATTTCCTCCATGGTTGTGTGCTTTTTAAAACCAAGCTCTAGTGTAATGTGATAATGTCATATGACGAGTTAGATGTTTTTACCTACATTAGAATCCTGTCATACATGTCTTTTATCATATTCACATAAAGGGAAAATAAATTTATTTTTTACAAGAGATCTTGATTGGATAGAGATGACTTTTTACATCAAAAATAAAAGAAAATAACCAAAACATTTGCTTCCAAGAGGCAACCTTCCTTAGATAATGTACTCACTCAGGGACAATAAGCTACCCTACCATACTCACTAGTCACTATTCTATATCTTTGCATTTCACGATACAATCTCTTTCTGCACAAACTAAACAATTAGGCAAACAAACAAACGGTACCCATCAATTTCCTACTCATAAAGTATGGTCTGGGGAGGGTGGGCTCTATCCCGGGAGATAGAGAGGTTGCTTCCAAAAGAGATTAGTTCAGCAGTTCCCTAGAAAACGCTTCCACTTCATTATGATTTTTAGCTATTATATATAATTGCAAAATTTGCAGGTAAACCTTGTGGATTGGCTGAAAATGATGGTTGGGAGCAGGAGATCCGAGGAAGTGGTGGACCCAACCATTGACACAAAGCCATCAACAAGAGCCCTAAAACGAGCACTTTTAACTGCTTTAAGATGTGTTGACCCTGACTCCGACAAGAGACCCAAGATGAGCCAAGTCGTACGTATGCTTGAATCCGAAGAATATCCCTTATCAAGAGAGGTTTGTTCACTTGTTCCTGATAAAATACTACTAGATCAATGATGGTAAGTTTATATTACTATTTGCATTATCATATAGGATCGAAGACGTAGATCTCAAACGAGCAGCGTGGAGATTGAATCACATAGAGAAAACTATGACGCTGATAAAAGTGATAATCCAGACCTGCACGCGGACAGCAACAGGAACTTGAAGCCATAAAATTTTCAGTTATCTAATTGATTCTTTAAACCTTCTCAAGTAATATATGTAAAAAGGGTGATTTGTGTATGTTGAAAAAAAATTATTTTGAGGGAATCAACATAGATGGAGTGTTGATTGTTATGCAAGTAACAAAATTAAGTGTTGTGATGGTGTCTAGCAGGGTTTAGGTGTGTACAATTATGAAGAGTTGGAATGTTACTTATTGTTTTCATTTGATTTGCTATATATATATATTTTCCTGTTTAATATTCATGTCTTAAATCTCAACTTTTTTGTGATGGTGTCTAGTAGGGTTTACGTAATTTTACACATTTTAAGACGCCCATAAGAATAAGAAAAGTCATAAAGAAAAATCATAGGCTAAATCTCCTTTCCTTGTTTTCTTTCCATCTCTACCCCATCCTTCAATGCCAATCAAACAAATCATCACTTGATTTTGAATGTATACTGGCATTAACCGGGATTCAACGCCCTATCCAATGTGTATCCAAAAAAAAACTTCAATCCGCGTTATTTTATTCAACTGATGTAGGATCATGAACGATTGAAATCACATGGGAAGCCATTGTATGTACTTGTTGAGTCACAATTGGGGCCAAGTTCATAACGATTTCGTTCATTGAAGGAAAGATGCACAATATA
Organism: Flaveria robusta; assembly: GCA_025506415.1. Lineage (NCBI taxonomy): Eukaryota > Viridiplantae > Streptophyta > Magnoliopsida > Asterales > Asteraceae > Flaveria > Flaveria robusta. The sequence continues at coordinate 12,409,958 of CM046460.1, read as the reverse complement.
GGGGTCTTATTGGCCATAACTCTTGTCGTAGTATGTGTCTTGAGTGGAAAATTTAGGTGATAAAACCTTGGAGCCTAAGGTCACTCGTTGAGATCTTTTCATCTGGATTGTTTCATATACGTTTTGAGTTCGCCAGCAAATAAGTATATTAGTATATATGCATGAGTTTTTTGGTTGTTTTTCAATCAAACTTCTTGATATTACATGTGCTATGAACATGCACAAAGATAGAGATGAGTAAAATTTATATCTTTTGTAAATTTTACACAGTTAGCGTACAATAAAAATGTTAATTATATTCTTTTATTTTTGATTGAATGTTAAAATTTCTTATTTTAGTAAAATAATAAGAAATTTCTTTTGTGTAATTTCTTATTTTTGATTAAACATTAAAATTTCTTATTTTTGATTGACTGCTGATTATTTTTATAACCCTTATGCTTATAATTGTATTTTTTGTGTCTGATTTGTGATATTTGACTAGAAACGATGAATGAAGGTTGAATGTTTAGTAAAATTGGATAATTGTGTATCGTTATGCTTATGTTTGAGAAAACCATGGTGTTGTTATGAATCTCTCTTGTCATTAGCAACAAATTAGTTTTATATTCGTGGTTTGAAATTCATGATTTTAAGGGTAATTATAGTTGTCTAGTTTATGCAAGTTGAGATGGTTGTCATATGTTTATCGTGATAACTTTTCACATATTTGTGGAATTAAATAACCCCGATAAGAGTTTACTTCATCTTTCACATTGAGACAATTATACATTTGTTTCTCATGTCACAACTTTATGTGGCTATTATGTATTTATCATTCTAGCTTTTCGCATAGTTATATATTTAGATATTCTTGACGGAGTTTTTAGCTACTTTCATATATCATGTGTCAAAAAATAAGCTAACCTTAAATATGTACTATTTATTATTGCTATGCTAAGTGGAGTTGCGATCCAAGTGGTATCTTTAATTGATTATGTATTGTAAGGACATGTTTTTTAGCGACCTCACAATTCGGTTTTTGACATCAAAAACACATAATTTTTAAACTTTAAACAATCACTTTCGTAGCAGTAGAATTTGAAAACTATCAATACATGGAGCATTGTCTCTAAATCCTATTACATTCACCCATAAAACAACTATCAAACTATCATAATGCTAGTCTTGAATACAACTAGGTAACTTCACATCCATGCCAAACTATTATTTTTTATTCCATCTTTCATATAGCTGTCAAGCTAATATGCTTACAAAAATCAGCGTTGATGAGTGAGTTCTATTTTTAAACTTTCAAAAACTCTTAAAATTTTAGTCATTTTTAAAAACCTTTAAGTTTAAATCATCAATACATTATAAATTTGGTATTTTTATCATTTTTCATACTTTTATAGTTTTTCATACTTTATACAATACTCTACTATTTACTTTATCTTTATCTTTGAGCTAGTACAAGTACTAAGGTCCGATCATGGTAAGCATACACAAGGTATAACTCCTGTCGGGTGAGTGTATACAAGATACAACTGAGTGTGTATAAGACATAACTTTTATCATATGAGTGCATACAAGGTGCAACTCCTATCAGGTGAGTGTGTACAAGACAAAACTCCTATCATGCAAGTGCATACAATATGCAACTCCTATCAAGTGAGTAGTTCACAAGACAAAGCTCTTATCAGGGTGAGAATGCAACGTCAGTGCTTGCAAGACTTTCTATATATTGCGCCCATTTACTTTCTTTAATTATTGCTATCTTTCTTTCTTTTTTTATAACTTTACGATAATCGTAATTAATCATTCATACTTCATCATAACCATGATTATACTTTACTACTATAAGACATAACGCGTCATCATCAACTTTCCTTAGATACTATGCATTTAAAGTTTTATATAGTAAGGGTACTTCATCAGCACTACGCATCTTACATCATTTTAACATCAATCATCATTCTATATTAGGTATAAGTCCATACGTACAAACTATAACAATGTGGGTGTAATAAGATAAGTGCGGATGACTAAGTCATTGAAGATGGCTAAGTCAATGCAGGTAGTAACCAGGGAAATACAAGAGGCTAATGTAATGCGAGCAACAGTAACTGTCTAATGCGGTTGGTCTATCAACTAATGCGGGTGACTACGTGTCATCCGCATTCACTATACTTTAATTTCAAAAGAAATGGGGTAGTAGTAACTTATAAATGCTAGTGAACTATAAAAGCGAGTAATTGTCTAACCAATGCATGTGAACTAAATCTTCATCCGTATTTGTTATACTTAGGAAACTTTCTAAGGTAATGCAGACACTAACATTAATGCAAGTGACTATGTTCATTCACATTGGATACCGATGCGGACCAACTATACACATCTGCATTCGCATACTTAGTGAAAGTAGTACTAATGCGGATGACTGTCCTGTGAATGCGGTTTTGATGGATCACCGGGATTTACCTTTACATTTTACCATATCATTACCTTGCATACCATTAGGGTTCACGCACCCCACTGTTCTTTGTACCAACTTTCATACAATACATAAAATGATAACTTTCATACTTAAAATCCTTTAACCTTTAGCAAAACTTTTATTGTATGCATACTAGCCCTAAAATACATAGAAACACGTAAAAGTGGGGATCTAGAACTCACCTTTACTTGTAGAACATGATGAAAGCCTAACATAATAGGTAACAACCTAGATCTACACTTATACACGTAAATATGTCAACTTTATCTATCAAAATGGTGTATAAACAACCAAATAACATAGATTTATCCTATATCTATTATTTCATATGTCAAAGTTGGTAGCTTTATAGGAATCTTCAACATTCTGTAACGCCCCAAAATTTATCAAATATGATCCCAATTAGCAAAAAAATATTAATAATGATATTATTGATTTGGTTCTTGAAAGATTGGTTAATTATAATATTTTAGGGTTAATTATGAATTATTTAAACTTAGAGGGGGTAAAGGTGTCAAATGGTAAAAGTTGATATAATAACCCTAAAACCCAATTCTCTTAACTAGTCGCTTCGTCGTTCAACACCCCTTCTTTCTCCAGCGACACTGGCTACGGCGGTCCCAGCTCCTACGAGAATACCCCTTAGTGACGGTGACAACGACACGACAAGGGTGATACCATCTTCCTCCTTTATCATAGATTTCAGTGGATTTGTAGCTCGTTGTTTATCGTCCATATTAAATGACTTGATTGTGGAAATTCAATCACTCAGGGAAAGAGTAAATAGATCTTTAGTTCTCTTGATGGACTTACAGTTATTGTTTCAACTGTAAGGCAAGAAGTTCAAAAGTTTCTTATTCATGGTGATATTCTCCAAAGTTATACTTGCACTATTAATATATGTGACTAGCTTCACAAACCTTGCAATTTGAGCTTCAAGAGTTTCTTCACGAACATGATTGAACATATTGAATTCTTGATTCAACATATCCTTTTTACTTTCACGTATATTTTTGTTCCCCATGAGTTAAGCTTCTAAGGCATCCCACAAACCCTTGCATATTTGAATGCTGTGTAGTTGTGTGAAATCTCAATTGATAATGTTATAGTAATTACTACATATGATTTATCATCAAGTTTAAATTTCTTCATATCCTCTTCATCCCAAAGATGCTCTGATTTCTTTACCATTTCCCTTTTGTCATTCGTATACATAGGTACATAGGAACCAAATTTGATTGATCTCCATGTACACCGTTCGGTATACATGACATGATTTTGTAAACGATATACCAAGTCGGCATAGTCATCTTCATTAATAAGTCCCCGAGGTTTAGTGCTTGTGCCAATGTCGGTATATAGATTCAACGAGGTATTGATATTCTTCATATTAAGGTTAGTTGTATTTCAAAAACCAAATCAACTTTGAAAAATTCCACAACCTTTAAAATTTTTCACAAAATTTAGTATGTTTTCACAAACCTGATGCAAAAACTTTCCAATCTTAACAACCCAATCAAGTTTTCTCTTCGATACACGAGAACTTCTTTATGTAATTATCATGTTTGAAAACTTCACTACAATAACTATCTAATGCAAAAACTAATCAATTTCACGCGAGAACTTGAAGTTTTGGCATGTGTTTTTAATTCCTTTAAATTTTCATACTCACCAAAAATCCAATTCATTCGGAAATTGATTGATCTGACCAACCAATTTGTAGAGAAACCTAATTAGAGTCTAGGTGAAGTTAATTGTATAAAATTAATCACCTGATTGTGTCTAAATTGGTTCAAATGGTCAATTTTTTAGTCCAAAACCTTCAAATAAACATTTCGAGCCTTTTTCTCCACAAAATCAGCTCAAATTCAATTCAATTTGCAAAAAATCTACTCTGATTACATCAAAATACCAAACCAAGTATCAATTCCTTCAATTTGAACTTAATTGTGCCATCAAATCGATCAAGAGCACTCTAATATCAATTGTAAGATCCAAGATTTCTCAATAAACACAAAATAAGATCAATCAAATCACATCAAACGCAAAATGAATGATGTAAATCATGATGACACAACCATACACAAGTCAAATCAAATGCACAATCAAGTAAATAAGGTTTTTCCATTCGATTACTAAATTTCGTAAAAATTTACAAATCTGAAATATGACAAGTGTTAAATAAAGCTACTAAGCAACTATATATACTAGTTACAAAAGTTTACACCCCAGTCTTCATGTTTCGCTCATGAAGGTTTTCGCATGACCCTAATATCTATCAACGACTTTGAAGTTTTCATATGATTTGATTTTGATTTTATGATTTGACCTCTACAAAACATTTTTAATTTTAAGATTTAAATTCAAAATATTAAATCGGAGTGAGCTGACATAAGATCTGAAAATTTATGAATCAAAACTAGTTTGTTTGCATTGAAACTTTGTGGATATGATAATAATCACAAACTAAAGTTGTTGGAAACTTCAATGACGAGCCACATGCAGGGAAACTTGCACGTGTGGTTCTGGTGCAAAGAATAATAAATCTCAGATTTGATATTTGACAATGAATATGATGTGAATAACAAAAGTTTCAAAAATCTTGAGCTGGGATGATCAAAACTTGTTCAGTTATAATGAAAACTTGTAAATCTGTATGAAATCATGAGTCTAAGATAATGGTATCTTTGATTTCATCAAAATATAGTAGATCAATTTGTAGATCAAATTGATAAACAAAGAGCCAAAGCTTTAATACCACTTGTTTACTTGTTCTGAATATTCAAAGCATCTAAATGTTCATCCACGTCAGATTAATTTGTACATTTACATCAGCATTAATGTGCATCCGCATCACTCATGAGATAGTCAAATAATTATGAGAATCAATCATAATTAAAATAACTAATCACTTAGAATTGGTTATCACATTAATTCTAACAATTCATATGCACCGAAAATTACACGTTAACTTGTGATCTAGTGGTATTGGTGTTACCGCCCACAAAAGTAGTGTGGGTTCAAATCCTTGTAAGTACAAGATTTGGTGGAATAAGGAGGGAAAAAAGATCCTGCTAAAAAAATATGTACTTTCATGATGTTTTAAATATCCACGATGTATGTTGTCTTATGTATATATGTATGGTGATTTAATTTGAAAGAATGTTTTCATAACCAACTAATGATATCCAAGTTAAGTGGACTAAAGGAATTATTTGGTTGCATTATGAAATAATTACATCAATATAATATGTTATTGAACGCTAATAATATTAATTAAATAATAATAATTATTTATTAATAATATTTAAATAATAACACATCTATATTAATTGAATGTTTGTTAAATTTAATTATAACTGATCAACTTTAACACGTCATATTGACCCCTCAATTTTTAAAGTTTCATGTTTACCTCAGTACAATTTTTGCTTAAAAAAACTAATTTCTTAAGTCTGTATTTTTTGTACGTGTTGGTACGAGTCAAATCTAATATAAAACATTTCCGTACATTTCATTTTACGGTATAAATTCGAGTTTCTTTACGTTTTAGAGTAAATTTAGTTTGAAAACGAATAGGGACAATTGTAATATGTGTTTTTTTACGTACATTTGGAGTTGATATACATTTCGACATAATTTTGTTTGGAAAAGAATCGGGTCAAGTACAATACGTTTTCATTCAACAGTATAAATTCGAGTTACTTTATGGTTTGACGTAAATTTAGTCCTGAGATAAGTCGGGTCTATTGTTAGTTTATACTTTATCATGCTGTGTGCAATGCGGCCGCAACGCGCGGCGGTTAAAAAACTAGTTCAAATTAACTTTCATCTACATCACCTACAAAATCCATCCGCATTGAAATTCAATTTATCCACGTTAACAACCATGATACATCCGCATTGAATTCAGGTGTTCGCATTGAGCGATAATTAAAATGTATTGCATTATTTGGCTAGTTTTTTCAAAAGTCATCCGTATTGCAATTGATTCACTCGCATTGAGTTTCATCTACATTACAAATTAAATCATCCGCATCAAGACTTAACTCATCCGCATTAACATATATACTTACGCATTTGGTTCGAGTGAATCTAATAAATCATTCATATCAACTTATGAACATCTGCATCGCACCATAACCATCTGCATTGAATTATACTTAACCAAAATAGATGATGATGAGACTTTGACTACAAGTTGAATTTGGTACTTTAACCGCAAGTTGACTTTCACTTACTTTGACTTTTGATAATTACTTTTTGGCAAACTTCATCTTTAATAAACTCAACAATTACATAAAGTGTGTTTTTAAAGAATAAAGTAGCTTTAGGGCATATCTTTGATAAACTATTAGATAGTCGATAAAACTCTGTAACGGCCGATGTTCTGGACCAAAGAAGCTTCCACCTAACCCTTTCCTACGTGGGTCCTTCACCATTCCCTCCACTTTAACAATAAAAAAACCTAAACCAGCGTTACTATTTTAATTTTATTATTTATTTGAATAGAAAAATATATAACATAGAGTAGCCATGAAAAATTTTCAATAGATGAGTTATTATTCATGGGTTACAATTGTTATATACATACACAAATGCACACACACACACACACACACACACACATATATATATGATAATCAATATTTTTAATGTAGAGATAAAATGAGTTTTCTAATCTACTTTTGATTTTTTTTTCTTTTCATGAGAGTGAACAAGATATGCATGATTCAAAAATGCTCTCGACAATAATGCATAGAAAAGAAAGAAAACATTAGTTTAGCAATCATCTTTCATGGTTAAAGGAGGGGTTGCAATTGTTACACACACACATCTATCAATATGAATATACAAACATCTAATGTTTCACATGACATGTGTCACCCTATTAATTTTTCTTTTTCCTCAAATTTCCTCCTCTTTAATAAATTATCCAATGATAATTGTTTCTATTGTATAACAACTTTTCCACAATTATCTATCTTTCAAATTTGAATACTAAATACAAGTTGTTTCTTTTTTTACTTAATATAAGAAAGTTGTGATTGTTTCTATTATTTGCAATAATTTGAATAAACATTGCCATAATTATCGCACTTTCAAGTTCAAATAGTCATAATTTACTAGTAATTTGAATTAAATTTGTTATTTCTTTGTCCTATAGTAACATATTATCTACATATTTTTAGATGTGTGATAACATACATAAATTTATAAATAAATATGTTTTCATAATAGATTAGTATTGATTTTACAATAATTATCTGATTTATGAGTTTGTATAAAGAATATATTAGTTTAAATTGTCACAACCCTGTTTCAGGACACCCCGGGAGTGCGACCGATTGGTAAATTTTATTGTTCACTTTTTTTTATTTATTTGAAAGACTTGAAAGACGTTTACGCAATGGAAAAACGTTTCACAATTCATTTCATAACATAAAATAACTTTAATAATTTATAAAATCAAACTTTCATATATTCTTGGGAACTAAATACCCATTATTTTACATAACATTATTCAAAGCAATGTTTACAAAACTTTCTGTCGACTCACAGATATTCAAAACTTGTCACAAGGTCTATGCCTAGGAAACTTAGTCATTCCAGCACTATTCTTATTAATATGTTTATCAAAGGGTTTCAATGCTTAGTATTCACAGTCCATCTAGCACTAACACCTGACCTAAACATATTTAATCATGTTTACCTGAAAATGTTTAATAGATAATATATCAGCGGGTGAATACATTTAATTTGACACAAAAATATTTCTACATGAATAACGATAAACAGTTCATCATAAATTAATGGTAAACCACATATTTAGCGGTCTATTTCAACTCGAAGTCCCCCTTCATATATACTGGCATTGGTGCTCAGGCAGTCTTACTACGGGACTCTCCATATCTACACTGAGTCTAAACCAGCCCTAGTATGGGATTTTCACCCATTACCAGGATATAATTTGATTAAACATACATATACTTCTGGTCTAAATGTTTTAGCAGAATACCTCTATGCATCAACATGGTTAACGTACTAATACCATTATCGCAAAATAAAATCATTTGATCATTTTGAAAGTATTAAACTTATTCACCTGATAAGTTGAACAAAGCCTATAAACTTGATAAGCTTTTGTTTCTTGAAGTAACTTAATGATTAACTTACGATACGAGCTTCTAAATCAGAACATCTATACTTGATATCTAGAGCCTCTATACTGGTTTTCAAACATTGGGTTATTATGAGCAGGGGCTACACACGTAATCCTTTGGATGTTTATAGGTTAGACGAGGATAGGAGAGAGTTTCGTATGAAATAGGGAGACAATTAGAAGTTGTGATTTTAAATGAACCTGAAGACATCTATTTATATAGGGACATTTTTTACTCGTTAAGTATTTTTTACTCATTAATTATTTCTTATTTATTAAGTTATATCCAAAACTTAACTATTAAGTTTTATATTTTATTCATAACTTAGTCATTAAGTTTAATATTTTATCCAAAACTTAGCTATTAAGTTGTATGTTTTATTCAAAACTTAGCTATTAAGTTTTATCCAAAACTTAGCCTAAACTTAGCCGTTAAGTTTTATTTGTAGCTTAACTATTAAGTTGTCTTAAAGCTTAGAGATAAAACTTAGTCATGAAGTCACGCTTGAAACAAAACCATGATTATTTTATTAACAAACATAATATACGAAATTTCATGGGTGTTACATAAATCCTAGTTAAAAGAATAATTAAATAAACTTTAAACTAATTTTCAACTATACAAATTAGATTTTACGTTTTTTAATGATACAAACATGAAGAAATTTAAAATTACCATCATAAGAAATATCATGTACTAATTACAAATTATAAATTTTCTTAATTATGTAAACAATTTAAATTTTGAAAAGATACAAATTTGTGATTTAATAATAACCGTATAAAATATAATTTAGAAAATTTCAATTTCTTTAATTATCTGAACGATTTAAATTTGGAAGATATTTAAATCTGCAGATTTCTAAAAAACAATCTTATTTATCTGAACGATTTAAATTTGAAAGATATTTAAATCTGCAGATTTCTAAAAAACAATCTTATAAAAAATAATCTATAATTTTGAATCTCCTTAATTATCTAAACAAAGTATATTAGTTTAAAATCATAGTTAAAATAATAATTTTGTAAACTTTAAATTATATTTCAACCATACAAATTAGATTTACGTTTTTTTAAAATATAAACATAGAGAAATTTAAAATAACCATCGTAAGAAATATCATATACTAATTACAAATTATGAATTTTTTTAATTATGTAAACCATTTAAATTTTAAAAAGATACAAATTTGTAGTTAAGAAAAATAGTATATAATATAATTTAGAAAATTTTAATTTCTTTAATTATCTGAAAGATTTAAATTTGGAAGATATTTAAATCTATAGATTTCTAAAAAATAATCCTATAAAATATCAACTATAATTTTGAATCTCCTTAATTATCTAAATAAACTATATTAGTTTAAAATCACAGTTAAAAGAATAATTTGGTAAACTTTAAAATAATTTTCAACCATACAAATTATTTTACATTTTTAAAGATACAAACATGGAGAAATTTAAAATAACCATCGTAAGAAATATCATGTACTAATTTCAAATTATGAATTTTCTTAATTATGTAAACCATTTTAAATTTTGAAAAGATACAAATTTGCGGTTTAAAAAAACCATATAATATAAAATTTAGAAAATTTTAATTTTTTTAATTATCTGAATGATTTAAAATTGGAAGATATTTAAATCTGTAGAAATCTAAAAAACAAATCCTATAAAATATCAATTACAATCTTTGAATCTTCTCAATTAGCCAAACAGACTATATTAATTTGAATCAAAGTTATTTGTTATCATTCATCCAAACTATTTTATTTTACATGCATGAAATTTTTATCTTTATTTGTATAATATTATTATTCGCACCCTGTGTGTTACACGGGTTTATAGGCTAGTATATATATATATGTATAGGATTTGGCTCATGTAAAAGCTCTTCATAATTGTAATAAACCTTTAACTTTATCACAACCACTGATATAATATAAAATATTAAAGATTCTTAATTAATGATTCAGATGAGATCAAGGGTAAGACTGTAATTTTGCTTTGTGCTTTGTTCTTGTTCTTCAAATTGTTTGATATTCTCTCAAACACTATTAAAACAAATCATATCTTTCTCTCTCACTTATCCTTAAGAACACACACATATCATCCAAGATAAACACATACAAACCAAAAATTTAAGATTCTCATTAACAATGATGATGTTAAACACACTTATCAAACTCTCACCGACAAAGATGCATCGTCGTTCATGTCCTTCTCCTTCGACTTTCGCTCATCTTCTCTACCTCTACCTCAATCGATATAATCTCTTGAACAACATTTGTCAGATCCGTTAAAAACCCAAATTCTTTGCCACCCAAACGATGAAGAACAAACATTGACGCAGAATAGAATCAAAGAACAAACTTGCTGATGAAAACCTAGTTTAGTTTCATCAGATCAAGTTCATCAAAACCCATACTTTTGTTAAGAATTTGATGCTTGTTGCTTCATCAATATGTCCTCGGTTTGTTGTTTGCTTTATGCTTCATTGATTTATGTTAAACTAATTCTACAAACTTAAATCGGATCCTAGAGATGTGTGTATGAATATTTAATTTTTTTGTGAATGTTTAAAATTCCTTCCATTGAAGGATAAATAGGTGGTTATTAATGATGATTTCATGGGAAATAAAACTTTTGTAAGATTTTTAACTATAAATCTTTTTAAAAATAAAAAATCATGGAGGGGTTCATGACTTATTTTTTATTTGTAAATATATTTGGGCTATTGGACCCTATTTTCTGCATATTTAGATCGTTTAGATTTTTGAAATTGAAAAAGAACTTGTTTTATATAAATCTTTTTCCATTTAAAGGTTGCTTGTTTGTAGAAGCCAAATGATGAAAAGATGATAAATACCAAAGTTATAATGTTAAGAACAAGTGTAGCTAAAGACATGCACATGATTGACTTTTGTGATTGTGAACAAGAAAGAGATTGATTTTCATATATATTTCAGCATTTGGTGTTATTGTGTGGATGTAATTCATTATAAGTAATTACAATATGATGCAATTCACTGCATGTCTTAGGATTTGCATTCAAAGAAACATGATGTTATTAATTGTAACTAAGTCTTTTTATTACATGAATTTTATTGTAATAAGTTTTGCTATAGGTTAGAGCTTGGTTTACATTAGTTTACAGTAGTTTATATTACTTTTTATAACAATTTTGCTAAATGTTGCAACAGTATAACATTGTAAGCTGATGTAACCATATATGAGCGAATTTTTTTTTACAATACTATAATAGAATTAGAGAGGAAAATATGATGAGTTTAATAGAGTAAATTTTATAAAAAAATTACAATTTATAAAAAAGTTATTAATATTTAAATAAAAAAGAGAATAAAATTTTAAATAGAAAGCAAAAAGAAATAGGGGGTATAGGGATGACATTTGTCATGCTCTTGTTTTTATAACCATGTCAAATAATGTGTTAATTCACTGTAAATACTAGGATTTGCATATTAATATGAGGTAATGCACTGTAACATGTAACGTTCAGAAAAAAATTTAAAATATTCGAGACTATATAAGAATTAAAGAGAAAAATAAGAAGACTTTAATGGTGTAATTTTTATTAAAATTTAACAATTTATAGAAAAGTTATAGAGGTCTTAAAAACAAAATGGTAAACTTTTTAAAATAAAAAAAATTAGGGAAAAATAAGGGGGACATGTGTCATATTTATGTTAAAACCTGAATTTTGATTGGTGGATAAAATGACTATTTTGCTCTTTTGTATTAAAAGTAGAATAAAAAGATCTAGTCCACTTATTTTTCTTTTATCAATGGTCGATATTGAGTTAAAGGGTTTTCATAAAAAGGACGAGTTATCATTTGAACAACGCACTATATATATGTATTATGTATATGATATTCAATATTTCAATGTAGAGATAAAATGAGTTTTCAAATCTACTTTTAACTTTTTTCTCTTTTCATGAGAGTGAACCAGATATTTATGATTTAAAAATGCACTCGACAATAATGCATAGAAAAAACAAGAAAACATTAGTCTAGCTAACATCTTTAGTGGTTAAATGAGTTTTTGAATTTTGATTTTTTTCTTCTTTTTCAAACTATACAAGACTTATGAGGCTAAAATGGTAGCAACTTCTTTAGTTGATGTGGTAAAACTATGAGGAACATTTGGATATAAAATTCTATTGGAATGTATCTAATAGCTAGGGACGTCTTATAGAATTTTGTGTTCTAGATCTCTTATTTACTTGTATATCTATATGTATTTCATGTTGAAATGACAAGAAAGTTTTCTAGTTCACAAATATGGACGGACCATGGGAGTGAACTTGGGTGTAAGTCTTATATCAAAACATGATTTCTCAGAATAATTTATACATTTATGTATAGTTATCTAATGATGAAAATTTAGCTTTTACAAGCTTTTTTTTTTTAATTTTCGAGAACATTCAGTATCTATATTGTAGACCAGATATTATTTACCTATTGAAATTAAGTTTTCTGTCTTACATAATAAATGGTGATAAACACATTGTTTTTTTAAGGTAAACATACACCCTCTAAAATTTGCTACTAAATACATTTAGTGTGTAACTAGACGAGGCAATCTTAACCCAAATGCAAACACTTGGGTTGATTTGGACTTCACAAATAAATTGGTTGGTTGTTTTGGGTTAGCCTTTATTCTCAAAAGGGTCAGAATGGACAGTTTTAAAACTAAGAAAAAAAAGCAACAGGTCATGATGGGCTACTTGAAAAATAGAATGGGTTCTCTATCCTCAATAGTCAATACCGCCCAATAGTCTATTCCCTTCTAAACAAAGCTAACCTGAAAAACATCTTCGAAGCAAAAGTGAACTACCGTCCAAATCATCCAATCATACAATCCTTGATAGTCGACATGTGAACCACCACAATCTCAATCTCTTGCAACTTTCTCTCGACCATCTGAATCCTCCATGAACACAACCATGAGCCACCGCTACTGTGCAAGAATGTTAGTTGTTTAAATCATTAATTGATCTGTAACATAATTAGGTCAAAAAATTTTCTATGCTACTGCTAACGGGATCAAGGAATGATCAAAATTTACGCTTTTAGAGTTTTAGGTATTATGTAATGAGTATGTGTAAACAGGGAACTCGTTGTTTTTTGTTAATTTTTGTAATTGTTGTTTGTTGATGTTAAGGGCTGCATATATTTATTTCTTGGTAATGGTTTGAACTTTGAATGTTTATATAAGAATTTATGTATTAAGAATGGGGAAAACACGGGATTGGCTAACTTTGTTTTATATATAATGTAATAATATATTTATAACTATTGTTTTTTTTGTTGTTGGTTTTCTTATAATCTGTTTCAAAATTGCATTGATTATAATTTTCATGAAAAAATGGTGTAAATTTGAGTTAACCCGTCTTGATCCAACCCGTCCTAACTCGAATCCATCCTAACTCAAACCCGTTCTTACCTGTTTTTATTCAAACATGTCCTGACCCGAACCCATCTTGATCTGACACTCAACTCGACCCAACCCACCCATTTTGCGAGGTATATGTGTAACACACAGAAATTCTTGGTTTAAAGATATAAAGAATGTTAGTACAATGGAATCAAGATTAGGGGCTAAAGTTGCCATAAAGCAAGGTTAAAGCATAACCCAACCTATCTAAAGTAAGGAGTAGCCCCCATGCTTCTTACTTGTGATCGAAGATTGTCAAAGGGAAAAGCTAGGGAGAGAAATGGCTGTGTAGAGAGAGAAAGTTGAAGAAGTGAATTAAAGGTGTGAATTTCATTTGTTTATGATAGATCTTAGATAGATCTACGGTTATTTAGCATGCATGCGTCGATAGAAATGATGAAGTTGCCTTTTTTAATGGTTTATGTGTAGATCTAGGCATTTTCTATTCTCAGTTGGTGATTCTTCTGATTTCTACTCAAAAGGTGAGTTATAGATCCCATCTTTACATGTTTTATATTATTTTGGGGCTAGTATGCATACCTTAATAGTTTCATGATAGTATAACTTGGTTCCACTGCTAAAGTTTATATTTTAGGAGTTTTTATTAATGAAATAGTTATTTTATGTCAAAAATCCTAACTTGTACGATAAAGTGTTTAACACATGATAATACCCAGTATAGTTCTCGTCATAGTATTCTTTGTAGTACTTGCAATACCATAGTTCTTGGTGACACTATTTGACGATAGTATTTGGCCTTGTATACAGTGTTATAGTTTTCAGCCTGATAGAATTTATTAGTACTTGGTCATTATAATATCTTGGCTAGAGTATAATATCCAGTTCTACACTACTTGACCCGTAGTGATGTTTTAGCCTTAGTAAAGTATTCGTGGGTTAAAGTTCTCGGTTTCGATAAAGTATATGACCTTGATAATTTGATGAACTAAAGTAATAATAGTAACTAAAGCTAAAATATGTTAAAGTACTTAGGTGATCATAGTTAAAGTGGCTAAAGAATAAAATAATCACATGGTTAAAGTACAAATAAAGAGCTAAAGATGATTACAAATACATAATTATAAAATTCACGTGTGAAATGATAAAGAACTTGAATAATAATTCAAGAACAGTTACCTCACTAAAACACAACTATGAAAACATTAAATGATGCAAAAAGGAGTCTTGCAAGCACATAAGTCTTGATGTATTTAGTTGTGGCATTGATGTGTTTTAAGCCTTGATATATGAGTTTTGTGTAATGACAAGCAACATAAATCTTGCATTTGTTCCAAACCAGATAGGATTGCGTAATGACAGACAACGATAAAGTTTCGTGTATTACACAAACAATGGCCAATGGCTAAATGAGTTCTATACGAAATATGGACTCAAGGCAAAATAAAGTAACAGTAAAGATAAAGAAGGACTAAAATACAGATCGAGAAAATAAAAACTAAAGAAGTCTTATCTAAGAGCATTCACAGTAGGTTTCTTATATTTATGTGAGTTTGTTTCTTATATTTTAAGGAATGGTTGTAAATGGTTGTAAGTGGATGAGAGAGAAAATTTACTGTTCAATTTGTATATTTGAGAAATCACTCTTCAACCCTTATAAATTTTTTAATATTTTTGAAAATGCTTGCGAGTAAAGGAGAGATAAAATATAATGATAAAAATATAAAAAATATTATTTAATTGAGAAGAAGAGAAAAAAACTTGTGTTTTTTAGTGTAATTATAAAAATAAAGATAGAAAACCTAATTTGAATGCTTTAAGTGTAAGAAAAAATATAAATAATGTAAAATATAAAATATAATAAAATGTAAAATACACATATTTAATAAAGTGTGAATAGAATGTTAAAATTAAAGCATAACTAAATTATAATAAATGAAGACAATTAAAAATATTTTCTAATAAAGTATTTTATCAAAATAAAACTAGAGTTCAGGTAACACTAACATTACATATCCAAATGTAAAGTTACCCGGAAAGTAACCTTACATAGTGTCGTTCGTATGACAATACTAAGTCGGTAGTATAAAACAAATTTTTGAAAATGAAAGTTGTGAATTAAGGATAAAGTCAGCATCATATCTTTGTTCGATAAAGAAATCACAGGACATTCTCCGTCGATCTCTCCCAGTCGCCAATCGAGTGTAACACTCATCACCGATTCGATCATCATCAATGGCTGCTTCAGTGAAAGGCTTGTATGGATCCACAGATGAGTTCTTGAAGCAGTGCTCACAGTCCGGTGACTCTGCCTACAGTGCATTACGATCACTCTTGGAGCGCCTCGAGAACCCCGAGACCCGAACCGAAGCTAGGGTCTTCTTAGCACATCTGCAGAAGAAGCTCCACAGCGATGGAGCATCACAGCATAGCCTCGATACTTACCATTTCCAAATTCAAGATATATACCTCCATCGAAATGAAGGTTTGCTTTTACACATCTATATGATTGTTTATTTATGTGATCTTGCTTGATTCTGGTTACTATTTGTGATCGGTGCTTTAGTGTCAGATTGCTGTGATGAGGATTGTTTTGATTGCAATTCTTATGCTATTTTGTGTGTGTGTAGCTGTTTTGTAGAATAATTTGGTAAAATGTAGACGGCAGTGGATCGCTTCGTGATCTGATGTGAAATTTGACGCGTAAAGCATTATCCTTAAAGGGATAGCAAGGTTTTCATCAAAAGGTTGATTAGATAGTTCAAAAGTGAAACTTGTACGGACTTGTATAGGGAAACGCAGTCTGAGCTTAACAAAGTGGTGGAACGATAAGAATCCTTCACTAGCGTGAATTCATTGTATGTTTCTTATTCCTGCTTACTGGAATAGCTCCAATTAGTTCCCCTGAGTTAAAGTGTTAAACTTCATTTGTCCTTATGAATGTTTGGAAAAGCTATTCTCCACTTTTAATCGATAATCTTTGAAGGTATATATTTATCACTTATAGTGAGACGATGGATCCTTTCTATTCTTACATCATAATATCTTTTACTTGGTTTAGTGGTTGTTACATCTTCTACTTATGGTTCTATTTCACTAAGAGACTCTTTAAGATAATGCCTAGATCTTTACTCCTTTTGTCTGGGTCGGAGCTTACCCAACAAGGAACGAGCTACCTTATAGTTAAACAAGGTCAAAGATTGTATATTGATTGTGTATTGATTGTGATAAAATAGAAGAATACAATAGAGTCATATATATAGATCAATAGAGGAGTACTAGGGCCGGCTATAGATCTATACTAGGGCCGGAAAGACGGAGTTGAAGCATGAGGTGGTTGAGTAGGGGCTTGAGTTGAAGCAGGAAAGATGGAGTCGGAGGTAGTCCTGGGTGGAGATTCCATGTTGGGGTGTGGAGGAATGGAATCCGTTGGGTAAGACGAAACATAGGGGTTGGTGGAGGGTGGAGGGTGGAGGGTGAAGGGTCTGGTGGTTTAGACAGAAAAGGGTACGTGTGTTCATGGAACCGAACATGACGAGCAATATAGATACGTTCAGAGACGGGGTCAAAGCAGCGATAGCCATGATGAGAGGTGCTGTAACCAAGAAACACACACTGGGTAGACCGAAAATCCATTTTGTGTGGATTGTAAGGACGAAGATGAGGGAAGCATAGACAACCAAAAACTCGAAGGAAGGAAAAATCTGGTTTTCGCTTGAACAAGTGTTCAAAGGGAGAAGTGTTGGAGTTTGTACGGGAAGGCATAACCGCAGTCTCAAAAGCATAGTGCCAAAAACGTTGAGGAACGTGAGATTGTGCCATTAAGGTTAGACCGGTTTCAACAACGTGTCGGTGATGCCGTTCAACGACACCATTTTGTTCACTTGTATGAGGACAAGAGATACGGTGAACTATGCCCATTGAAGCAAAAAAGGAAGAAAGGTTGCGGAATTCCCCTCCTCAATCAGTTTGCACAATTTTAAGTGTGGTGGAGAATTGTCGTCCCGCCATAGTAACAAATTGTTTAAATGTTGCAAATGCATCATATTTTTTTTTCAAAGGAAACAACCACATAAATTTGGAAAAATGATCAACACACAATAAAAAATAGGTATGACCATCAAACGAGGTGACAGGAGCTGGTCCCCAAACATCACAGAACACTAAATCCAAAATATGATTACTTTTATAATTAGAAGATAATAAATGAAGTTTGGAAGACTTTCCAGCTAAACAAGAATCACAATGAAAATTAAAATCCTTTACAGAAATAGGTAAACTATATTTTGAAAGCATAGTTTGAAACAACGGAGAGTGCGGATGTCCCAAACGTTGATGCCATGTGGTTGTTGTAGCACGTGTTGTGGAGAAAGCAACTTTTGGAATGGACTGAGTTGTGGGAAGGTGGATCGAGTACAGTCCGCCGTCACTTGGACCCGTGAGGAGGGTAATGTGAGTAGACGTGTCCTTCACAGAAAAGAAATTGGCATGAAACTCAAAATAAACATGATTATCTTGACAAAATTTTTGTACAGAGAGGAGGTTTTTCTTGATTTCAGGTACATGGAGAATATGGTTTAGGTAAAAAGTTTTGTTGGGTGAGGAGATTTGTGAGGTACCGATATGTAAAATGGGTAGGGCCTTACCATTGCCAACGCGTAGAGTGTCATCACCATAACAAGGCTCGGCGGAGTCAAAACCAGACATATCCGGTGCTACATGGCTATTGGAACCCGTGTCCAGGAGCCATGAAGTAGAGGCTTGTGAATGATAGTCAGCATAATTGGCAGATGGTTGTCTTGACCGAATGGTAGACAGGTCTCTATGCGGGCATTGAGATGGTACATGTCCAATACCACACCTGTTACAAGTGCCATAAACAGTGTTTTGGTTAGAAGCCCAACTAAACTGACCTGATTGCGAGTGTTGCCAAGCTGATTTGTTTTGTAAGCGCGGCCACCACGGGTTCCTCGGCCACGACTGAAGTTGGAAGGGCCAGATTTGTTGGTGTAAAAAGCCTGAGGAGCAGTGTTGTGGGACAAGCTGGAGGAAGGTTGCAGCTGGAACCCGAGACGAGCAACTAGTTGTTGAAGAGCCTGAATAGTGTCATGCTGAACAGGAGAGGGGCTGGCTGCAGTGACAGCCGTGAAGGCTTGAACAGGTGGGATTTCAGCAGCTGGTTTGTGGATCAGAAAGTCATGGTCTGCAAGAAGTGCAGGTAATTCAGAAAACACAGCAGTGAATTGGCTCGCGAGAAGGCTTTGTTTGACTCCATTGTACTCGTCACGAAGGCCTGCCACAACTAACATAACAAGGTCTTTTTCAGGCATAGGTTGGCCAATATTTGCAAGAGCATTGGCATACTCCTGTGCCCTAGCAAGATAGGCAGTTGCTGTCTCATCCCTTTTCATCTGTATTTTGAGGAGTTGTGTTTTCAAGGTGAATTCTCTTGAAGCCGTATGTGGGGCATAGGCTTGTTCAAGGCCAAGCCAAAGCTCACGTGAGGTGGTACCTTGAACATGTTGAAAAGATTTTTCAGAAATTGTTGAAAGAATTAACATGCGAACATGGGCATCATTACACAACCAGGCTGTGTAACTAGGGTTTGGGGTGGTGACAACAGCTTTATCTGCAGAGGGTCCTGGAGACGAGAGAGTTGAAGGAGGACAAGGAATAGTTCCATCAACATAACCGAGCAGGCAGTGGGTAGCAAGAAAGGGCTGGATCATTATTTTCCAATGACCATAGTTGGTAGGAGAGAGGGTGAATCCAAACTTATGTGAGTTGTGTGCAGTTTTCTTAGTGGTGGTAAAGGCAATAATCGGATCAGCCATTGTGGGATCGATTAGGGAAGAGGGAAAAGAAAAAAAAAATTGAGATCGGCCCCTTGTGTGGAGGATGACGGCAGCAGAGGGTAGGACAGAAACCCTAGGCTTTGATACCAAGTTAAACAAGGTCAAAGATTGTATATTGATTGTGATTAAATAGAAGAATACAATAGAGTCATATATATAGATCAATACAGGAGTACTAGGGCCGGCTATAGATCTATACTAGGGCCGGCTGATATATGTCTAGGGCCGGGCCCATACGACTTAGGTATACTGACTATTACTTATGACTGTTATAGGTTTGGATACTATTCAATGTGCTTTGGTTGCTGGCTTCCTTGTCAACTGGCCACTAACTTCCTTGACCTTACGACACTAGGGTGGTCTATGAACTTTTGTTGCTCTCCATGGCGCTTTTGGACTAATAAGTTTTGTGTTATATCAATTTAAACTTGCTCGAGCTGTTCATTTGCACCACAGTTCAAAGAACAAATTAGTACCTTGCATTATGGCATATTGAGTCAGAGGTATAACTTATAAGATAACTTACAGTAAACATATTAACAACGGTATAAACTGATTTGTTATTATATCAAAAAGCAAAAACAAAACAAATGTACCAAGTAAATTCTACAAATATCAAAGCAATAAGTAGGGTGTGGGGAGAGTGAGGTGAGGGCAAGCCTTTCCTCTATCACAAAAGGTAGAGAGACTGCTCCCATACAAAACCCCGGCTCGATGATTTGTTATTACATCTGAACTGTTTAATTAAGTATTCATAGATGCCTTAATTTATGGCTTCAGTTTCTTTTTGCAGTAACAGTTTCAGTAGCTTGTATGTTAGCTCCAATTTTTTCTCTATTACATCTATGGAATTATTAATTGTTGTCTTAAATCCACGACGTTCGATGTTAGCCAATTTCTAATACTAGGCTATATACCCGTGTATTACACGGGTTAAACAAATAATATTTTAATATATGAACAACATACATATAAGGTATCAAAATTTTGTGCCCTTACTTTTCAATCAAAATTGTAAATTACATTATGTTTTTTAATTAGTTTCGGAAACTTTTTTCATTTCTAAAACGATGTTTGATGATTATTCATATTCATGAAATGTCTTTATATAAATAAAAAAGATAATAGTTATTCCTTAAAATGTGGTTCAAGTTTTTAATTTGGTATACAAATAAAGTTTCAAAAATTTGTCAAAAAATTGAAAATAAAGGAGATGTTAACAAGTAGGCAATATTGGTTTAAAATTTTGACATGTGGCAATGGTGGCTTAATTTGTTGACAAGTGGCCAACCTATTTTCTTTTATTATACATAGAACTAAAAGATTAGTGTTGGCATCTCCACTGGCTACTATTAGAAACCAGTCAATCGCAGTCATCATTCTTCTGCACATATTCTTCTAATCTTCTTCTCATGAACTTTCTTTAAATCAGTTGAATAGTTGAATTAAACAAACAAACATTCTCAACTTCTCTATCTAAACTTATAATATTCTTATTGATCATGCATTGTTGTAAGCATAATCCAAGTATTTTTATGCTCTCTTCCTTAATTGGCAGAGTCTTATACTCATATGCAACCTTCTCAAATGTTTCACTGCTTTTCCTTGCAGATTCAGGTTACCAAAATAGGAAAAAATTGACAATGATGGTGATACCAAGCATCTTTATGCCAGAGGACTGGTCCTTTACATTCTATGAGGGGTTAAATAGACATCCAGACTCTATATTCAAGGAGAAGACAGTTGCGGAGCTTGGTTGTGGAAACGGATGGATATCCATAGCCATTGCTGACAAGTGGTTACCATTGAAGGTCACGGCTGTTCTTAATTCTCAACTTTATGTGTATTTATTCGGAAGAACAAATGCCCTGATTTAGTACTTATGAAATATCTTCTAATGAAGCACTTTTTAATTGTAATTGAATTATGCCCTTCTTCCTATTGATATCTCAATTTCCTTAAAATAATGTCTTGCAGGTTTATGGCCTTGATATAAACCCAAGAGCAGTAAAAATTTCTTGGATAAATTTGTATTTAAATGCTTTTGATGAGAATGGACAGCCCGTTTATGACAGTGAGAACAAAACTTTGCTCGACAGGGTAGAGTTTTATGAATCTGATCTGCTATCTTACTGCAGAGATAACCACATAGAGCTGGAACGCATCGTTGGATGCATACCACAGGTATTAATTTAATCATCCTATATGTATTGATTAAAGGAGGCAGTTTCTTCCCATTTACTTATGAATCGGTCCATATGGCTTATGTTTTTATCTCTAATTGGTTGAACAGGTAGATTCAAAATAGTTAGCTTCAAGAAACGGGTTGAAAGTTGCCCAAAGTACATACATAATATATTAAACCTCCTAATGGTTAAAAGATTTGAATGTTATAGAAGTAATATAACTTATGTAATCATATTTGACACACTAATGATATTTTTTAATTTAATTTTTGTTCAAAAAATGTTTTAGGTGACTAGTTTTGAGACACTTCAAATCTCCCCTTGTGGCCGATATGAAAAAGTTACTCCCGTTCTGACCCATCACCCAACCTCCCTATGCCTTTCAATATGACATCTCTAGTCTTGATTGTCTTACGCTGTTCTCCTTGATTTAATGCTGCTGGTAGGAGTTCTGTTGCTTACTTTCCCCATATGTAATAATTTTTGCTCTATTTTGTGTTCTAGATTCTTAATCCAAATCCAGATGCAATGTCCAAGCTTATCACGGAGAATGCTAGTGAAGAGTTTCTACATTCACTAAGTAACTATTGTGCCCTTCAGGTTAGTGAGATACCTTTCATCTACCCTTTTTATTCTATTTCTCAGTTGTTATATTTCCAATATTTTTTTGTTGAAATAGAATTAGTTTAGCTAAGCCACTATGCCAAACTAGTTGGGATACATTTGCATTCAGTTTTAAGGGATACCACATTATGAAATTAACTTTTGAATTCAGCCATTGAGAAATTGAAGCTCTCTGGCACATTTTAAAGTGGACCCATGTAGTTTTACTGAGTATTAATATAGCCCCGTCCATTGTAAACCTTGAATACTTATGATGCATTTGATTGTACGTCTGTAATCTTTATGCAGACTAGTATAAGGATACTTCATGAAGCTGTGAAAGTGTGGTTACCTAAAAACAAGCTCAATCTTCCTAGAAATGATATCAATTTGGGTTTCAAGTTTGACCGTGTTTCACAACTAAGGATAGATCTATGTTTTCAAATCTAGATGGTATATTCATCCTAAAGGCATCCATTAATATATCTTAGCACCAATGGTTATGCTGTTTGTAACCATTTTATATACTGGCCCAACGTTTCTATCTTATTCACATACAAGTCATCAGCTTGGAGAATAAATAGTCATATTGTGGAGTCATTATTGGAGAAATTAGTGTCCTCATTAATTATATATTACTAATTTATTGTTTGACACTCTTATTAGCTTATCACCAAGAAAAATGTATAAACATCCCGAACAATTAACTCCAAGATTCAAATGGATGCTATCATTCACTTCAAATATGTTATTAGTTCTCGATCTATAGGTTTGAAGACCAAACATAATTTTGGGAATTAGGGACCCACATAAAATTTCTTGTCATGCCATCTAAGTTGTCTTTACATAGCAAGTTTCTTACATACGATCATTTTAACAGCAGCCTTATCTCCTATTTCACCATTTTTAAGAATTTTGATTGTTGGAGTATGTATACACAGTAGCTGAGTCATCCATGCTGTGAGTTATTAGCAAAAAACACCTAAAACAATAACCAACTTCTCTTGTTTCGTTGCTGATTCATCGTCTTCCTTTATTTAGTGTTTTTTTGTTTGTATTCATATTCTCCATATTATTATGTAAATGTTGCCTGATGGAAGGATTGTCGTCACTATATATCATCTCAATATTCCAATTGTATTTACAGGGCTTTGTTGAGGATCAGTTTGGTCTAGGTTTAATTGCTAGGGCAGTTGAAGAAGGAATTGATGTGATAAAGCCTATGGGTATCATGATCTTCAACATGGGAGGGCGTCCTGGGCAAGGTGTTTGTAAACGCTTATTTGAACGTCGTGGACTTCTTGTTAACAAGCTGTGGCAGACCAAAATTCTTCAGGCTTCTGACACAGATATTTCAGCATTAGTTGAAATTGAGAAGAATAATCCACATCGTTTTGAGTTCTTCATGGGGCTTGTTGGAGACCAGCCAATTTGTGCTAGGACTGCATGGGCCTTTGGAAAGGCCGGTGGACGTATTTCTCATGCTTTGTCTGTTTACAGCTGCCAGCTTCGACATCCTAATCAGGTCCTTGCATAACATCATGCCGAGGTGGCAATTTTGACCCATTCACTTATGAATCAGTCTATTTGAGATAAGTTATATCTCTAATGTGTTAATATAAAACAAAAAGCTACAGAGGAAACAGGTCGAAAGTTACCCAATTTGATTGTTTGTGAAACGAATTATAAAAACTATTGGAAAATAGTTTTTTGGGGTCAACCCAACCTGCACCAAAAGTTTACCTGTTAACCAACTCATTTGGGCCACCCATTTTGCCACCTCTAGGTATTCATGAAGTAATCTGAAAATGAGTACATACTGAAAATACCAAGCTGACAGGTTAAGAGAATTTTTGAGTTTCTCAAAAACGGGTTTCACGACATCAGCAATTCTTTAGATTTATCTTTTGAAGATGATTGTGTTGCCGATGAGAAGATCCCTTTCCTAGCTTATCTTGCTGGTGTCTTGAAAGACAGCTCTCGCTTTTCATATGAGCCTCCAACTGGAAGCAAAAGATTTCGTGATCTTATTGCAGCCTTCATGAAAACATACCATCATGTACCCCTTAGCGCTGATGTAAGAACTTTTATCTTATAGCCGATTCTCTATCCTACTTGTAACATGGTTATTATGTGATATAGCTGTGAGCTGTCTATCAGGGGGTGTTTGGATGTGTGTTTTAAGAGTGATTATGTGCTATTAAATATTAATTAGTAAGAATTAATCATCTATAGTGAAAGGGGTTGTACAGGATGGTCTTTGGCTGTGCCTTTTGTCCTTTTCTTTTAAAAGTTGTTTTAAGCAGATGTTTGAGTATTTGGGAATTTTAAGTTCCATAAGAAATAAATAGATAAAATTGGCCAAAAATGACATGTTTTTGAAAGAGAACTGTTGTGTAACTTGAGTAAAAGTCATTCAGTTAGGTTTTAAAAGAAGTGGTAAACAATTACTTTTAGTTTATTGTTAGAAAATCGATTTTGTTACTGCTGGTATAGAAACTGATTATTTAACCCTTAAATAATCTGATAATCAGGAGTTAATTAGACACAGAAACTGATTGTTGTGACCTCAAGTTGTAGTAATCAGAGAACCGGTTCCAAAACGCACATCTAAAACCCTCTTAATTTGCACCATATATCTTCTAAGGTAGACATGTGAGTATAAACATGTAGTTGAGATATGTTTGATCTCAAACACATTCTTATTTGTGAATTTATATATCTTGCAGTCGCCTGTAACAATTGATTTTCATTTCTGACTTGCATTCTTAACTATTTTGCAAGAATGTTGCTATTTTTCCTTCAAGGGCTACGGCTATTGAGAACTCCCTGCGGTTGTTCGCTCCACGTCTTGCCATCATTGATGAACATTTGACCCGAAATCTACCTAGGCAATGGTTAACATCTCTGGAAATTGAGGTACGGTGCATTTATCATGATTTGTGATAACTACAATACTATAACTCATTATATAAAATTATAGAATTAATTACTATTTTATTTCTATTAAGAATATCATTATTCTTCATATATATACTATGACAAAAAAACAAAAGCCTGTTTAAACCGAGGGTACACATTACAATGGGATTAATCTACCATTGAGTTAAAATACTAGGCTTTGTTTATTGATTCTTGAACAGGCCACTATACTATGCAAGTTAGATATATATCTTCTTTTGTGTATCTTTTTTGTTTTACGTGCCCACAACTCTTCCTCAATAAGGATGGGGCACAATAGTAGAGCAACTGAGCAAGTAGAAGTATTTGTAGCATAATAAAAGCACATTCCTCATCATTTATATATGTTTGCTTGCGACAAATGGTGGCTTCGGTAGAATCAATGACCATGTCTTTGATGCACTGCAAGTAGTAGCACCTATGAGAATTTTTATTCGGGTAGCCTTTAATAACCTTAGGGTTATGGAACAAAGGAGTTTCAATGGGAGATTCGAACTCATAGAGTTCCATTCATGTTCTCATCCCATGACTAATTTGAGCTCGACACTTCCTTCGTAACTCCTGGAACATCTTTGTAAGGTCATTAAAACCTAAAAACTGGGTTATGAAATTGCGAAACAAAATTTTAAAATTAGATCAATACGTCCAATTGAATTAGTATGAATAAAGAATCCCTGGATGAAGATAGACAACTTGAAGCAAAATAGCTACTTAATAACGTCTATAGTGTACTAGTCATCGACATGTTATATGAGCTTGGTGGGGGAATTCATTATGACAGTCTCAAATAAAATAGAGAACAAAGTAACTAGAAAGATTGTTAGAATTGTCTTTTTCTAGAGGAATCATCTAGAACGTGAGCGTTTTGAATTAAATATATTCAATCAAAAAGCTACATTGATATTATGGGTGTGTTGGAATAACCAATTGGATCAACCCAAAAATATATTCAAACACGTATAATTGAAGTAACATTCTTCGACTCTTTTAGTATGTTATTGAACTTGACACACACAATTACAAAGACACCAATGACCCCTATTTATACTAACCAACTTGCAGACCAAGTTACCATACTTAAACTTAAATTAGGAAACATAATCAAACTAAATTAAGTAACTAAATCAGACTCAAACAATTAAATAAATAACTTTACTAATTAACCCTTATAAGTATTGAATATTGACAAGATTAGTCCAACAATCACCCCCCTAATCTTGTCTTGCACTATGCTTCATAGCAACGCTGGGCTTGAGACGTCTTTTGTGACTTTTATCTTGCTAAAACCAACATCTCCATGTCCTCTCACGAACCCTTGACCTTCACCTTGATCATATCCAAAGTCTTCCTCAACTCGACTTCTCCTGGACACCTGAACTCTACTTCAGACACGTATAAAGTCTTCTCGAATTGAACCCTTGCTTTTGACAACAATTTCTTTGGATCAAAACCTGTTTCTTTGACTTGTACTTCTTCCCGAATCGTTTTACGCCAATGCTCATCGACCTCCAACTGAAAAACTAGCCCCTTGCTTTCCTGTTTTTACCCGACTGTTGAACGAAAACCTACCACCATGTTTTTCATTTCCCGCACCTCCTGTTGGATTACTTCTGCCAAAGAATTAACCACCTATTAATCCGTTCTTTTCTTGGCGAGGAAGACAAGTCTGTTGGTGATCCTATTCTGAAGACACTTGTTGATTACGAACAAACCTGCTAATCTACAATGATCGAATTAAACGCCCTTGTTAACCTGTTGTTCGATGCCGCTGACCAAACCAACCAGTTGTCTTTCAACTTTGCGTATACAACACAATTATCCAATAAACTCTTTTATTTATTGTGCAAAACCGCCCACCAAGCAGCCCAAAGCCTGCTGTCTTGGTAATCGTGCCTCCAAAGAAACTCTTTTGTTAATTTCCTGCCCTGTGAACCTCCGAGAAACCCACTGCCATGTTTCTTTCTTTTTTTTCTCTTTTTCTTCCGGCTGCGATAATTAAATCTAACCAATAAATGAGTGAATTTTCTTCTTGGTTCTCCCTTTATCTTTATTTCTTCTAGTTGAGTTCGGATGCTATCTCTCCATGATAGTCGGATCGGTTTCTTATCCACTCTTGAATTCCGATCGGCTCTACATAGGTTGTGATCTTTAGCTCTGATACCAATTGTTGGAATAACCAATTGGATCAACCCGAAAATATATGCAAACACGTATAATTGAAGTAACATTCTTCGACTCTTTTAGTATATTATTGAACTTGACACACACAATTACAAAGACACCAATGACCCCTATTTATACTAACCAACTTGCAGACCAAGTTACCATACTTAAACTTAAATTAGGAAACATAATCAAACTAAATTAAGTAACTAAATCAGATTCAAACAATTAAATAAATAACTTTACTAACTAACCCTTATAAGTATTGAATATTGACAAGATTAGTCCAACAGGGTGTCGTTTTCGTTGAATTTAGATTTATGTCATAAGTTATCTGTTTAATGTCGTTGCTTGTACCAGTTCAAAAAGAGTTCTTTCGATAAAAGAATTGTTTTGTAACAGTTTTTTCATTTCTACTGTGTTGTACTTCTTTCACAACCATAAAAATTCTTAATTATCTCAGCATTATCTGCACATATCTTATAGCATGTACTCTATACATTTCACACAATTTCTTAAACCTGGAAAGATTTATATCCAGGATTATGGACTTATCTTTGTAGCCCTTAGATTATTATAGGAAAAATGAGACGTTATACTGAGCGTTCTAGTTGTTATACTCGCTCCTCAAGAAAGATAATGCATCTGCGCCACCAAATTACAGAATTTTCTTTTTAGCCTTTTGATGTGATGCACTGCTATAGTTTCTTAGACAAGTACTTGAGACTTTTACCTGATTATACTGAACATTCTAGTTATAAGCGCTCTTCAAGAAAGATAAATCAACTACGCCACCAAAGTACAGAATTTTCTTTGTAGTCATTTGAAATGATATAGTGCTATAGTTTCTTAAACAAGTACTCGAGACTTTTACCTGATTAACAAGTTATTTAAAACTAGCTATCATACTAAAATTCATAACCTTCAAAAAGACTTATAAAGTGAAGATATTCGAACACATCTTCAATCCACGTGTTTCCTATTATGAAGAATAGCAATTATAGTGAATCTTTTAATCCAGTCATTGATAATAAGTGAAACTGTATTGTATATCATCATTGATGCCTACTATTCTTTTTATGAAGAATTTAATTCACTATATTGAATATTGTTCTCCTCATTTTCTGTTATGGTGGGATGCACATCACTATTTTCCCCATCCGTGCGGATCTCATAACATATTGTATGTATAATATAATGTACTTGAAGACCTAAATGTTATTTTACTTTCCTTTTAGCAAGCAAGGGACACCAGAACTTCTACAGATGGAATCACTGTTATTGAAGCACCTTGTCAGTCAGATTTGATGATAGAGCTGATAAAAAAGTTAAGGCCACAAGTGGTGGTCGCAGGGATAGCACAGTTCGAGGCTGTTACTAGTTCAGCATTTGAGCACCTTTTAGGTGTTACAAGGGAAATTGGGTCTCGTCTTTTCATAGACATATCTGATCAGTTTGAGCTTTCTAGTCTCCCCAGTTCAATTGGGGTCTTGAAATATCTTGCTAGGACTCCACTCCCTTCTCATGCAGCTATAATATGTGGCCTGTTAAAAAATAAGGTATGTTTCTTCTTTGATCAACAAGGGATAATTACTGCAGTTAAGAAGAGGTGGAGATATAGACCCATTTACTTAATAGTGGGTCCATTTGGGTTATTATTATTTTTTTTTATCTCAAAGGAGTCGAGTGGAAAAGTTTATAGCTGAAAAGGGAATGAGCCCAGCTAGTAGTGTGTCCCCTAAAGTTTATTTTTAATGTATAGAACTTACTGAATCATTATATTTTCCATGATTTTGGTTATTGTTGTATTGGTATTGTTTTTGTAATCATAATTGATTCAATATGTTATTTATAACAGAACTAACACTAGTAACCCATTTATTACACGGGTTGAATAAATAAAATATTAAATATATAAAAGTTTATTGGTTTTAAAACGATATTTCAAAATAAGATATAATTGAAATTACATATGAGTAAAGATATAAGTAATAAAACAATGCTATCAATTTTTTAAACTTTGTTGTTTTAGAAAAACTAAGCATTTTGTTTCGAAACAAATCGTTTTAAGAAATTTTCACTATTATAACTCCCAATTTTCATTATTTTTTATTTATAAATATTTTACTTTTTAAAAACACTTATTTTAAAATATTTTGTATTTTAAAAAATCTCGAATGCTCTAAAAAACTTTTTATTTTATAACAATTTGTTTCTTTATAAATAACATTAATAAAAAGAACTTTTTTTCAATTTATTAAAAATTATTTTTACTCTATAAAGAAATTAAATAATATTATAAATAATTATAGTAACTTAAATATTAGAGAGAAACGATAAAAAATTAATGAGGAGGAATGTGGTGTTGTCACGTGTCTCCCTCATTTACCCTTTTATTAGAGTAGAGAGATTTAGACAAAGGTCAAAAAGTGTGTGGTCAACCCAACCCGTCTAAGCCTTTTTAAACCCATACCCAAAAGGACGCGTTTCAACCCGAACCCATTACCCAACCCGCCCATCTAATCCCTCTACTTGCATTTAATTAGTTAAATTCATATAGCTTATCATCATTGTGTTATCTAATCATCGTAGCTGCTATTTTTCCAGGTGTATACAGATCTTGAAGTAGCTTTTGTGATATCAGAAGAACAAACCATCTTTGATGCATTGACAAGGAGTGTGGAACTCTTGCAAGGCAATACTGCCCTGATTAGCCAGTACTACTATGGCTGTCTTTTCCATGAGCTTCTATCCTTTCAGCTTCCTGATAGACGTCAACCTGCAGAGGTTTACTTGAAAAATTATACTTGTCATGCTTTTTATGCTATATATCTGAAAAAAAGAACAGTGTTCTTTTTGTTTTAATGATGCAAGAAATGGGAACATAGAGCTCATTTTGGGTTTGCAAAAGCCAATATGTGTATACAAGCACATTTTCTTAGGAGACATGCTTGTTGGAAAAATCTTTAAAAAACTAAACCATCTGTTAATTCTTTCTAGGAAAAGCAAGCTGATCATTTTGATTTAATAGATCTACAAATAAATGTAACTTGTAATCTTATTTTTTTTAAGGCACTGGTATCTGACACGCATGTTCCGACAACCACATGGGATTAGGGTTCTTGCAAAGCACCCCTTTCGTATGACTCTAATTTATAGGCATTTGGGCACAATGAGCCAACCTTTAATGGAACTAATAGTGTTTAGAGGTGGCAATTTCAACCCATTTACTTAGAAAACCATGATTCAGGTTGTTTTATCTCAAATGAGCCGAATTGGTCATATATATTAAATCCTTTTATTTGTAGGTGCCGATTATTATTGTAATAATACCATCTATTATCATAATTAACACATTATTTCATTATAAAATGTAAAAAAATGGTGAAAAAAGCGTTTTGAGGGTCAACTCATCCTGGCTTCGCCTGCTTTGACTTGGGATAAAAAATGACTTGTTCTGTCCTACCTGACCACTACGGCGCTACCTATAACCTCATGGCACTCTGAACACAACTACACAAGGCCCATTGGGGACTGCTAGCTTTGTTCCCCAAGGCTAATTTGTAAACAGAATATACGTTGACAATTTGAGAGGCTGGTAGAGATACTTGTTAATACACATAAATATTATTTACTCTTTGTTTTTGTTGAGGGGAAGCACCGTTTATTAGTTTCACTCTTTTATATCTATTTCTTTCTTTTTTCAGAGAGAAGTTGAGAATGTGAAATCTAGTGACACTGACATGATAGGATTTTCAAGATCAGCAATCTCAGTTCTGAGACAAGCAGAATTATCAGTTAAAGTAACTGAAAACTCCTCTTTACTTCACATGGATGTGGATCAAATATTTCTGCCTACACCAACCGAGGTTAAGGCTGCCATCTTTGAAAGTTTTGCAAGGCAGAATGTTACAGAATCAGAATGTGACGTCACACCCAGTCTTAGGCAATTTATCAAGAATGCTTACAACTTTTCCGTTGAGCACAGTGCAGAATTCATATATGCGGACTTCCCGCTTGCTCTTTTCAATAAACTTGTCCTCTGTTGCATTGAGGAAGGAGGAAGCCTTTGCATGCCAGCTGGATCAAATGGTAATTATGTATCAGCTGCCAAGTTCTTAAATGCAAACATCGTGTTGATCCCTACACAGGCTGAAGTAGGTTTTAAACTGACCGAGAAGCAACTTAGTAGTGTATTGGAGACTGTTCATAAACCATGGGTGTATATTTCTGGTCCAACAATAAACCCGACAGGTTTGCTTTACAGCAATGAAGAGATGAAAAGTTTGCTGACAATTTGTGCTAGATACGGGGCAAGGGTTATAATTGATACTTCTTTCTCGGGAATTGAGTTTAACACCCAGGGTTGGGATGGGTGGAATTTGGATGAAAGTTTAGCCGGATTAACTGGCAAACCGTCTTTCAGTGTGTGTTTACTTGGAGGGTTGTTTTTTAAGATTCCTACTGGAGGGCTTGCGTACGGTTTTCTAGTTCTGAAGCAGGGATTTTTGACTGATTCATTTCGTAGTTTCTCAGGGTTGAATAAACCTCACAGTACTATCAGGTATACTGCCAAGAAATTGCTTGAACTTGGAGAGCAGAAAACAGATTCAACAGGCACTGCCCAAGGACAGAGAAAATTACTGGCTACCAGATCGAAGCGTTTGAAAGAGGTAAGCATTCAATGTTGCAAAATGATTTTGTATGCATTGGAAATCTCTCTCCATTGAACTACATCAGGAACCACGGGTGGTTCTCTTTTCTGTGGTTATTTCAACCCGTTTATTTACAAATGAGTTGATTGGGGTTAGCTTAATACCTAATACCCAAAAGGGTAAAATCCCAAAAAGTTGGGAAATGGGTTGAAAGTAGCCCAAAGTGTATCAGTAACACACAACATCCTAAATCATTTTATTGAATATTTGCATTGTTATTGAAATACTATTTTTGTTTTTAAATTCTTTCTGACACTTTTTTTTAATTGTTTCGGGTCCACTGAACTCGACCCATACCAAAAATTACCTGTTTTTACCCTCTTATCTGGCCTGTCGAATTCGGCACCTTTACTTTCTGTATAGAGATTTGATGATGATTGTTTAGAAAAGGGATTTTGGGTTTATGTATCTTTTTTAATTCTAGCACCAATACAATTGTGACATCTATTCTTGCTGCATTTAGAGACATTTTTATATGATCATTATTAGTGGCTCCTTTCTTTATATTCATTTTGAAGGACGGAAAACATTTTGCTAATTTGTTGCTTGTTTCGCATGTGCTATAAATAGACGCTCGAGAATTGTGGGTGGGAAGTAATTGAAGCTCGTGGAGGCGTTTCTGTGATTGCAAAGCCATCTGCATATATCAGCAAAAACATTAAGCTCGAGAAGGATGGTTCGACATGGGAAACCAAGCTCAATGGCACCAACATCCGTGAAGCCATGCTGAGAGCCACAGGTTTGTGCATCAATGGAGCTTCCTGGACCGGGATTCCAGACTATTGTCGTTTCACATTTGCTCTGGAAGATGGTGATTTTGACCAAGCCTTGGATTGCATCATGAAATTCAAGCAACTCGTCAAGTAACTCAAGTCGTTTTCCATTGATATCAACAGTTAGACGTGTTTTTCTTGTTTTGTTTTGGCGAGTCGTGTGTTGCGAAATAAGCCATTTATGTCCTTGTTATTGAGCTACGGTTGTTTTAGACATGATGTGGCCTGAGGACATGACGTAACTGAAAAATCATCGTTTGTCTCCGTCGATTAGATTTCATGGACAAAGTTTAATGCAAGGATGATAGTAACATCCTAAAATTGCGGAATCTGTCTTGTATGGGGAAAGTATCTATGTATCTATACTATATATATGAGGATGAATGAAGGATATGTTATTTTACTCAAATTTTAATACACTTAACATAATTTATACTACATTAATATGCATTTGAGAATGACAAAGAAAGTAATTTCACACAAAGATGTACAACATCCCTTGCATATGTTACAAATCAAATAAACACACTTACAATAAAAGCCCTAAACTTCAACAATCTGTGCACACATTGCATTGGTTTCATTTACATCCTTTCCTTTTAGAACGGAAGATCCAACGTTGCCTCACCGTCGATCTTCTTCCATTCTGAAAGAGGAAGGTCATCTGTTATTCTTTTCATCACCAGAACCCTAGATTGTATGAATATGGCTTTTGTTCATAGTGAAATTGAAATGGGCGGGCAATTCAAATGTCAAAGTGAAAGTGTTTCTATAAATGTTAAATCTGTTTTTTACTTTTTTTTTTTCATAAAGATATTACATACTACAAGGTATGTTTTTTATTCTTGCTATGCTCATGGGTCAAATTTGGTAATATCTTTTGTATTTAGGTCCGTTCAAAAAGATAATTTGCTTCTTCTTATGATTTATGAATGAATTTTATTTTATTTTACCCTTTATTTTTTCAGATTTCACTTTTGAAGTTTGATAAAATGATAAGTACAAAGAAAGTTGGTTTCTTCTTTCATAGAGGTAATCTGCAATTTAATGGTTCCTGAATGGCTCTTTTTATATTATTTTTGGTATATTAGATCAAATTTGTAGTCATACTTTTTACAACAGTAAAAAAATTAGAGCATAATGAAGATCTGCACTCACATTTGGTGAAAGTGGAAAACACCCAATATATTATTTAGGTTTAAAAATCAACTGATTGGTAAAATAATTCATTGATAAACCATGTGATTTTGTTTTAATACGATCTGCACTCACATGGGTGCTTTGGTTTTGAATTTGTAGAATAAATTAGGGAACACAATGAATACTTTTACATATTTCTGTTAGTTGTTGAGCATTTGAAACTATATGCTACCTTGGAACTAGCTAATTTGGGTCTTTCACTTGCATAATTTGGAGTTGGAAACTAATTTTAAGGTATTTTCAAGTTTGCATATTTTGGATAGATTTTAAGCAAATTTGAAACTAATTGGGGTTTTAATTTGAACGTTTTAGAGCTTGTATTCAATTTTATAAGTTTCAAACCTTCTGTTCATGGAAGGGTATGGGTATTGTGACATCTGTAGCTTGCAATTTTTATTTATTTCTTTTTTTGTGCAAATTTTGCTTAGTTTTTGAGGACTTCCAAATATTTGACAACTTCAAATTAATATTGGTCTTTTACTCGCATATTTTTTGGAGTTTAAAAATTTTAAAGTAGACATTTTGCAGATGATCTTTGCAGATATATTTTGTGAGTTCGAAACTAATTTGGTGTTTTAGTTATATATTTTAGACTTTCAGGCCATGTATCTAAGGGTTTCAATCCTATTAATGTGTTTTAGAAAAAATCAAAAATATAATGGATGTGATACATGACAAGGTGAAGTGAAGTTAAATGGGAAAAAAGGTTCAGCAGTAGGTATAGTTCTTATGCTAAATGCTCAAGTTCATTGTCCATTTCAACTTTAAACAAAGACATGCAAATACATCCATAACAACAATAGAATACAACATCACCACCACACATGCAAATAGAAGTAGAAAGAAATAGAACAACTATCATAAAGTTACTAAAACAAAAGCCATACGTGAACCCGGTAAGTGAGTTTTCCTCATCGAAAAAACTCACAATAATAAAGTTGTTGACCTTACTGACTTACTTGTTTTGCAAAATATATGTAGTGGACGACCAAGGGGACAAACACTAGCTTGCCCGAACCACGACAAGATCCTACATCCTTGGCTTTTGTAAGGTTTTTAATATGTATGCACTTACCATTACACTTAACTTTTCTCATTCTTTTAAAATTACTATTTTTTTCATAAAATATATTTTGAGAGAAGCTTCCATAAAGTATCATCTTTTTTGTTTAGTTATTTAACATGTACTTGCTTAAAAGAGATGAAAGATATCAAAATATAATTAATATTAAATAATGCACCAAAAGAAATGTTTGGGTATTCCCCCTACGATCCACGAAGAAGTCTCAGTAGTGTGCATATTGGGCCACTTGTGAATAATAGACTTGCATAATCTAAAGCCTCTTAAAGACATGTAGGTATAATAGATCTAAGGTGATCAACTTTTTAATATATGTTAAATGCTTAATTACCATTAGTTTTGGAACAAAGTAGTGTATTGTTTCACTCTAGCTTTTC
This sequence comes from Flaveria robusta, assembly GCA_025506415.1. NCBI lineage: Eukaryota > Viridiplantae > Streptophyta > Magnoliopsida > Asterales > Asteraceae > Flaveria > Flaveria robusta. The sequence continues at coordinate 12,373,986 of CM046460.1, read as the reverse complement.
TTTTCAATTTTTAAGGTTTGTTTAATTGTTAAACATCACAATAAGGATATTAATTTGTATCAGATACAGTTTGCCTTTTCGATTACAACTGATCTGTGCAGTTTCAAGAAGCAATAATAACTCTAAACTAATTACCAAAAGCTGTCCATAGCAAAATGATTTCATAAATATTATGTACCACTTTGTTGAGAGTCATGTGTATTTTAAGACCTTAGGGGAATGCTTGTAACTGACTGTATTTTAAGAAAAATATTATCATGTGTAGTGTTTATAAAGCTAATTCTTTATGAAGTTATAGTTACTGCTAAAGTACAACATAGCTGCTAATTGAAATGAGGCTTACATGTAGCTGTTGAACATGAAGAGATAGTGTTTCATATGAGTCTATAGAAATGATAAACTTCTTCTAAGGATGTCATAGTCAATAGACACCTAATATTATGAATTGAAGCACTAGTGATAATATTATGAAATTGATTGATAAGGATTTGACTAGTCCTTGCTTAGGATATACTATCCTAACAACTAGTTGGTTTGTAAACATGTGCGAACTACATATTAGAAAGATTAAACAAAGTATTACACATTAACCACCTCAAGTTGCATAAAGTAAACATTAACATAATTTCTTTTAACCTTTTCTATCCAAATCTTGATTATAAAAGTAGTATTACCTTAACAATTCATAGCCAAATATAACTAATGATATATCAAAACATAGCAATTATAATGGTTCTCTTGAACATATGTAAAAGGATGCACATGTAAGGATCAATTCTAAAAATACAAAACTTACCTATCATTTCTAATGTGATACCATTATCCTTATAATTTGACTTACAAATCTCATGAATAAATACTTAAACAAATAGTTTTAACAATACATGCATAAAAATTTATTAGTTTAAGTAATTATTCAAGAACCTTACATATACATATTCACAAGGAATAATCATTCTAACATAATCACAATCACATAATCATGCCAAATTCCACACATGTCAAACAAAGGCCAAGAGGAATTCATCATTCAAACCATAAAGATATTTAGCTCATCATTAAGATAAAATCAACAAAGTAGTTCATCATGAGTGTACACAAGATGGTAAGAAAATGCAAATCAAATGATTAGTAAAATGCTTGACGAAGGATAAGATGATGTCTTTGTTCTTGCTTGTTTGTCTTAACTAATATTTAGATGGAATTAAGGATTGAAACAAGAAAAAGAAAAGGAAATATGGTGCATGGACTCTCAAAAATTCATCTCGAACAAACTCCTCTATACACTGATGTCTAAATACTCACGTAAATGTATAATGGAGGCTTGTATATATATAATTTCCAAATTAGCAAGATTGTGATATGAGCAGGCACAGTCACATAAAATCAATGGAGCATGTCGTTCTATGAACGAGTGTGGTTTTGCCGACCAGTTTGCTTTTGTAGTGTCTAGGCTGGTTGTACAATGTCCTCAATTATCATTTATATAAACTTGTCCCGGAAGTATACCTCCATCATGCCATGTCTGGTGCTTAAATTTAATCAAAACTTTCCATTTTTTTCCTAGACACGGTTGTGACCAAGACCGTGCGTGATTGCGCCTTCTAGGGTTTTCAAGTGGCACACTTAGGGCTGGCTTGTTAATGAGCATTTGGATCAGGCGTGGTCGTACTAGGTTTCTGGTGTGGTCATGCTTGTGTATGTTGTTCAAAATCTTTTTTTTCTTAATCTTGAGCACATGAACTTCAAGAACTCATGTGTTTTATGTAAAACACATTTTGTGCTTGTTAAGTACCAAAAAAAGGGTTTTCTCTACCAAATATGCATACATAAAGGATAAAATCAAGTGAACATGTATTCATAATTCATATCAATTCATTTGTTACAACTGAGGTAGTTAGCATGTTTTTATCATGCTAAATTTTAACACAATTGTGTATATATGTAATGTCGTGTTTCAAGGAGACCTCATGATTGGATTTGAATATCAAAAGCATAACTCTTAAACTAAAACTTCATTAAGCTTGAAGTAGCGGAAACTAAAACATTATCCCTAACCATATTCATTACATCATTGACTAAAAACTTTAACAAAACATTAAAACTATGGTAGGATGCTAGTCCTAGACTTTATGTTGGGCAGCCTTAAGATACATGCCAAGCATGATTTTTATTCAGCTTTTCATACCTGTTAAGCAAATATGCAAAAAAAATTAATATTGTTGAGTGAGTTCTAGTTTTACTTTAACAAAAGAAATTTTATCAAAACTTTAACTTTAACTATGAGTGTTACTTTATATCTTTAATAGTCATTTTTAATGTAGTTTTACTATGCATTAGCATTATTGTTCATATCATACTTTATCAAGTATTTGTACTTTACGCTTTACTTTACTTTATTTGTGTGCTTACACAAGTGTAATACTTCTTTAGCTACCTTTGTGTTAATTCTATAACTATATTTTTTTAACCTTTACTTTATCTTGAGTCTATACTTGTACGAGACTCCTTTAGGCACTACTTGTGTGGTATGCAAGACTCCTTTAACTATGTGTGCTTTAGGCTTTACTCTTTGTTTCATACTTTACGCTCGCGCATGGGAACTATGTGCACATGAGAACTATGTGCCCATGGAATAACTACATCTACGTATGGTATTCTTTATATGTAAATGAAAATCATTAATTACACATGGGCAATCATGTGTGCATGAACAACCCAATACGCACACGAGTTAGTCATCTACGCAAGACCAAACATAGTTGTGCATGAGTTAGTCATTTATGCATAACCAAACATATCTGTGTATGAACATCTCTATCTACGCATGAGTAACTCATTAGAACACGAGGAACTCATCTACGCCTAAATCTTTAGCTATACATTAGACTTTTTGTACGTATTAAACTTTATCTACGCATATGACTTTATCTATGCATAAGGCTTTATCTACGTATATGGAATTATGACACATAAGGCCCTATCTATCCATGAGCATTTTTTCTACAAATGACTATTTTTTCTCCACATCACTACCTTATATATGCATGCATCAACTTTATCTAGGTGTCACTTGTGACATCCATCACTAAAACAGGTGTGTTGACCTCTGACTTTGACTTTTGACTTTGTTTGACCTTTGACTTTGACTTTTAACTTTGATTTTGTCATATGTGGGCTTGGTCTTAATTGATTGATTCATTTCTTTTTCGATCAAAATTTTAGCTTAATGGGCCTAGGGCATAGTATTGGGCCTAGGGTTTTAGTCATTAAGATGATCATTGGGCTTGCCATAGTAGAAGGTCCTACGCATTGGGCCTGATCAAGGTTTTTTCTAAAAGGCGAAACGCTAAAAATTACGTTATAGCACGCAAAATCGAACTTTTGTGGGCTTTACCTAAAGTCTACTAATAAACCAAGAACTAAATTAAAAATATACATAAGATAATTTATATGGCATATAATAGCTCGTTGGAATCGTTTTAGTGCACGGAATTTAAAAACGTAAAAGTTCGACAACACGCGACTCGAGACAAGTCGGCCGATAATGGGTAGAAAAGGGGGAATTCCCCCTTGTTTTCTCACTTGTATAATCTTATTCTCCAAGCAACTCTCCCAATTGCAAACCCTAGCCGTCACAACTCAATTCTTCTTGTTCTTCATCCCATACATCGAAAATCAGCATTAAGACATCATCTCTTTGATTTTTGGAATAATCAAGACGTTCAAGATTGTGTTCTAAACAAGTCTTGTTCATCTTCTTGTTTACGGGTAAGAAAAATCGTTTCTTAACGATTCTATTCTTCGTTCTATCTTGATAATGATGATGTTCATCATCTAAACACAAAATCACCATCTAATATTCTTATATTCTTGGTTTTGGATGTTGTATCGTGAAGATCTAAATGCTACGGGTGCTAGACTCTCTATCCGGTAAAACCCTAATCCTTGATGTTTGAATATCCTTGAATCTATTGAAAATGGGGTTGCAGTCTTGTGTGACCTGATCCAAATAGTCATCTTGGCTACTTAAATTGTTTTAAAATTTATTAATTTCGTTCCTTGATCGATTGGACGAGTTGAACAATCAAAACTATGTAACGATTAAGTAATGTTGTGAACCGGAAGACTAGCTTTCAACTAACTATTTATGACAGAAAATTTTGATAATTTAAGTATCTAATTTAAGTTTTGGTAAAGTGTAAGATGTAATAAACGTTCTCTAAGAACTTGAGTCAATATGGATCAAATATGGAGATTTGTAATGCCAAGGAGCAAGACTAATAAACTTGACAGATTGCTGTCAGAAAAATAGAACAGTTGTACAGGCCATAACTTTGTCATAATAAGTCTAAATGGGTCAAGGTTTTCGTCTAAAATTGAGTTCAATGAATCCTCTAACTGACCCAAGTGGTCTCGTGTCATTTCGATATCGTTTGGGCCTCCAAAAGTAGCAAACAAGATCAAAGGTCAAAACTGACGAATTTGGGCAGAATGTTGGTCTGTGTTTGTCGAGCCATATCTATCTCATATATTATCTATTCAAGATAATTCTTTTTCTGAGAGTTAGTTTAAAGTCTTATCTTTCAAATGGTTCTGGTCACATGTCGATTCGTGACCGTTTCGACCTCCAACTCACTTATTCAAAACTGGTGCGCAATCAGCTCTTCATGCTGAAATATTTTATTAGACTTAAAAATAAGGGTTTGAAACCAAATAATGAAATAAAGACAAGTCCTATATTTAAAAGTGATTAAGTGACTTTTAAAGGGACAAATAATAATATCTTTAATTCATTTTGAATGGACTAATTAACGTGCATCAACGGACATTTATAAATTAGTTAAAAGCGACAACAAAAACCCTAAACTCGATGAGACTTAAAGTTTAAACCGGACTTTGGAATCGTTCTATTAGAAAATCATATTTTCATAAAATAGAACCTTGATGGACATTAAGGACTAGGCTATAAGGATTACACCCATATTGGTCATTCTTTTTGTTCTCTAGTAATCATTTTGTGATTTGTATTTTTAGTGCTTGCTTTGCGTGTTGTGGACTTTGGACTATACTATCTTGAGGTGAGTTTCACAGCCCCTTTTTAATATGTTTTACTTGGGGGAAAAGCATGCTCATGGTTTTGGCTATGCCGTGTCCTTTAGACTAATTTGGGACAATGTATGTGGTTTGGGTCATGGGATGAGTCTAGATGTTCATTCATGAATGTATACTTGGACTTGAGCTTGTTATTGTGACTTGGACATGGGCTTGTTATTGTGATTTGGACGTCATGGAGAGGTATTGTTAGTACTAATGGGTTGACACCCCCACCCTTGTCGTCAGTATACTAGTCGAGACTGACTTGGCCTGGTCTTGCCCTTGGGTGAATATAATCTAGGTAATTAGACTTGGACTGACTTAGACTTGTGTTGATATCTATGACTACTATGCACTCTTATCCACATACACCTTTTGTACATGTTACACACGGCAAACTCTTTGTTATTTAAACCTGTGAACTCACCAACGTTTGTTGACTTTTTAGAGCATGTCTTTTCAGGTAATAAGGCTTAGGTGCTTGGCTTGGGACTCTAGACAAGACCGCTCTCTCGGGAGCAATAGGCGTTTCATGAGACTATTAGACTTGTTTTGGATTGTTTGAATGTTGGATTGTAATTGTTGGTTTGTGTTTGGGATTGTTTTGCACTTGTGTTTGTTAATTCCTAAATGGAACTTTGGACTATTTATGCATTTATGGTATGACGATTTGGGAATGACTTTACTTGGCATGTAATCCTATGTGTCGGGCGACGTCATGACCATTTACGGAGAATACCTTTAGTGATTCTCTTGGACCCCCAATGTGTTATGACGATCCCGTCCGTCTCATCCTCGTGTTTCCGCTTCTAGCGAGGGTGTGACAGATTGGTATCAGAGCCATTGGTTATAGAGAATTAGGTGGATTACTCAACCTAGACTATAACCTAAGAACCCTCATGTAGCATTCATAATAGGGTTATGTGTGCATCAGTGTGTGTGTGTGATTATGTGCCAATTGTTTAGTTCTTTACTTCTTACCTGACTTCTATGAGAAAAAGTACTTATACTTTTTCCTCTAGGATATGACTTCTGGTGCTCATTCTGTTCCCCCTTTTATCATCATGATCTCATCCGACTCGAAGGGCGAAGAAGTGACAACTGGTCTGCCGGGGCAGAAGAGATGGGTACTACCTGTGCGTGGACGTAGGCTAGTGACAAGAGCTATGACTAAGTGCTTCAGACAATATGGACTTGGGCCACCTAGTAGAGTACCTGACGTGAGAGACACCATTCCTCGTCCGGGAGACAAAATACCACCTCGAGAAGTGATCGATATCATGACAGAATCCCCAGCTGTTTCCCCTAAACCCGTTAGCAGTTGTGAGAGCCTTGTGGGTCCTATACGTGAGGCGGCTATTCACCCACCGATTATTCGTGACGATGGGCCCTATTTGCCTATCCATCCAGCCTTAAAGGGCAAGAGAGAGTTCGCGCGTCGCATGATAGGAGGACTTATCTTTTCTTGCTCATGGAGCAACAAGAAGGATTGAACTGTGAACGCTCGTACTACGGTTGACTATCTACTATTATTATTATTATTATCTATTTCTAAGTACTTTTGATTTGTGAAATTAATTGATGTGACCCCAGTTGTGTGCAATCGAGTTATATAGTAGAATTGGCAAATGGTAGCATAGTGGAGACTAAAGATATAATTCGGGACTGTACCTTAATACTAGATGAGCATGCTTTTAGAATAGATCTTATACCTTTTGGGGTTGGGAGTTTTGACGTAGCGGTAGGTATGGATTGGTTAACTAAGAACACGGCTGAAATCATTTGTAATGAAAAGATAGTGCGCATTCCTGTACCAAGTGGCGGGACGCTTGACATACATGCAGAGAAGCCGGAAGTGAACAAAGAATTCATAATGGGCATGAAAGTAGTAGATAGGAAGATAGAAGACATACCCGTTGTGTGGGACTTTCTAGAGGTATTCCCGGAGGATTTGACAGGGTTGCCACCTTAAAGACAGGTGGATTTTTGGAATGATTTGGTGCCTGGCGCAGTGCCTGTGGCTAAGGCTCCTTATCGATTACCCCTGTTAGAAATGCAAGAACTATCTAGTCAACTCCAGGAGTTATTAGACAAAGGTTTCATACGACCCAGTCATTCACCATGGGGAGCGCCAGTGCTGTTCGTCAAGAAAAAGGATGGGTCCTTCAGAATGTGTATAGATTATCAGGAATTGAACAAGTTAACAGTTAAGAATGGATACCCCTTACCAAGGATAGATGATTTATTTGACCAACTCCAAGGATCGATGTATTTTTCAAAAATTGATCTTCGTTCAGGATATTACCAGTTGAGAGTATATGAGGACGATATACCAAAGACGGCTTTTAGGACACGTTACGGGCATTATGAATTTTTGGTTATGCCTTTTGGACTGACGAACGCACCCGCGGTATTTATGGACCTAATGAATAGAGTATGTAAACCATACTTGGATAAATTTGTTATAGTATTCATTGATGATATTTTGATTTATTCGAAGACAAAAGAGGAGCATGAGAGACACTTGAGGAGTGTTCTCGAATTATTAGGGAGAGAGAAACTTTATGCCAAGTTCTCTAAGTGTGAGTTTTGGCTGCGAGAGGTGAAATTCCTCGGGCATGTAGTGAATGAGAAAGGAATTCATGTGGACCTCGGGAAGATCGATGCAGTTAAAAACTGGGAGGCACCCAAAACGCCTTCAGAGATCAGACAATTCCTTGGACTAGCAGGCTACTACCGGCTATTTATCGCAAACTTTTCAAGGATTGCGCAACCACTTACTCAACTGACGCAGAAGGATAAAAAGTTTGAGTGGGGTGCTACACAAGAGGATTCGTTTAATATTTTAAAGGACAAGTTGTGCAATGCACCGATATTGGCACTTCCCGAGGGGTCGGAAGGGTTTGTTGTGTACTGTGACACTTCGCATCAAGGTTTAGGTTGTGTGCTTATGCAAAAGGATAAACTGATTGCATACGCGTCACGACAACTTAAAAATCATGAAAAGAACTACACCACCCATGACCTAGAGTTGGGTGCAGTGGTCTTTGCTCTTAAAGTCTGGAGACACTACTTGTATGGCACAAGGTGTGTTGTATATACTGACCACAAGAGCCTACAGCATATTTTCGATCAAAAGGAGCTAAACATGAGACAGCGACGTTGGATTGAATTGCTTAGTGATTATGACTGTGAAATCCGGTACCACCCTGGTAAAGCAAATGTGGTTGCTAATGCGTTGAGTCGAAAGGAGAGGACCAAACCTGTACGCATTCGGGCCTTACGAATGACAGTTCATTTTGGTATTAAGACTTATATCATTGCTGCTCAAGTTGAAGCCATGAAGGAAACAAGTGTACAGGGAGAGGCGTTACGGGGCCTAGACAAACAATTTGAGCAGAAAGATGATGGAGGATTGTACTTTGTGGAAAGAATTTGGGTTCCTATTGTGGGGAACGTGCGAGAGATGGTATTGAACTAGGCACAAAAGGAGCTAGAGAGAGAGAGAGAAATAGTTATAGAGAGAAAGTCAAGATTTAAGCGAATGTAATGATTTTTACATATATTTCAATAGATCAAAGCTAGATCTATGTTTGTTGGGTGATTATACATCAATTTGATAAATAAAGTTGACACCTTTTAAGTTTTATGTCACACCCCCGCTTATAGCGAAAACACGAGAATGCAACGGACGGGAACCCCATAACATACTGTTATGTAATAGAGAATCACTGAACAAAATGTATCCAATATGTCATGACATCGCTTGACACAAATGGAGACTTGTGTCATGGTTAATCACTTCCACAATATGCATAGTCAAACAAAAAATATGTTTTAAATCCCACATCCCGGGACAATACTAAGGTAATACGCCCAATAGTAAACAAACATAATCCACCGTTAAAAACATGTATCATTTAATCATAAGATAATGCAATCAACAATCAACAATAATCATCCATAATGGTCTCAATAATGTACTTGCATCCTTTAGCATCAAAATGTTGTTGTTACATGAATAGAAATGCTCAAAAAGGTCAACACATGGTTAGTGAGTTCGTATGTTTAATATAAACAAATTATGTAGTGTTATGTGAGTAGGACATATGTGTAAGTAAGTTAGGCGCAAGTAGGAATCAAATGTAGACATGAGTTTCACAACCAAACCTAAAGGCGTACACCTAGAATTGTTGAATTATATTCACCCATATGTTCGTGACTACTATTGGTTCTAGCTAACATACGAACTATTAAATGAGGGTGGGGTGTCAAACCAATAGTACTATCAATACTTTTCCGTTGGCTCTGAACTAGAATTAAATAATTGTAAAATAAAGAACCACATAAAATTAACCATGCACATACAAGATCACAACTTACAACAAACCACACGATAGTACATAAATTATATGAAAACCAGTCACAACATGAAAAGGGCTTTAAGCATTCTTTTCTCCCTTTAGTTAAAATTATATAAAATAAAACGAGCCAATGAAACTCACCTTAATCGGTATACAGAGGATTGTGCTTGAACCACAAACTTAACAAGCTACAAACAATAATACATATGAGGATTACTAATTATTCAAAGCTAACTTGCTTCCTTTGGTACTCTGCCTTGTTAATACCCTCACAACCAAACATGTTAATTAGATAACTAAGATGCAAAGATTTATTGATTAACATTCAAACTTATGTCAAATAACATGAAAATCTTTGTTTTCGTAACATTTGATTGTTTACGATTGTTGCGTAAAAATTTATAGTACATTTATACTTGTTTTTATTTGATTTATGAAAATTACCCATTTATAAATTTATTATCATTAAAAATCATATTATTAATCATCATTTCCAATCATTAACTCATTTTAGTTGCTTAATTTATAACTCTCAAATTAGTAATTGGTAAAAAAAAAATATGTTAGTATACGTTATTGTTTGCGCACAAATCTTTTAAAATGCGTTCGGAGGTCAAAACTAAGGTTGTAAAAATCGCTAGGCGCTAGTCGGGCAGTGAAATTGACTAGAGATTAATCGGGATTAATCAGTATTGATTAATCGGATTGGAGTTTTTACATATAAATTTCAGTTTTATATATAAAAACAAATATTTCTACATGTAATTTTTATAAAAATGATTAGATTTATATATACACACATATTTAGCTTAATTTCATGTTTTTACTAGAGTTTTTGAGATTTTACCAGATTTTTTGCATCGAGCCGTAGGTCACCTGAATATGGCCGGAAAGTCATTAGAATTTGAAAAATTTGGCCGATTGGACTAGCTAGGTCCAATTTGGACAAGGGAGTAGAAAATAACATAGTTGACCGACTTTGACCCGTTTAGCCGATTACCTCTGGTTAGCACCGACTACTGATTTTGGGTACCAATTACATGAAATCGAAAAGGTAGATGGCCACCAACCGATTAATCGGCCAACGAGGCCTATTTTTACAATATTGGTCGAAACAAAAACAAAACGATGTGAGACCAATTTGATTTTAAAGATAACACACAGAATTAAACTTAGAAAGATATGTGTATCTAAAGTTGGACCAAACAATCTGTAGAAAAATCATCTTTTACCAATCTTTTTGTATGAACTAATTGGGGGCTCAAAACTAGTCCGTTTTTTTACGAGACTCTTTGAACTTATTTTTAGACTCCAAATTCATCCATTTTGAACTTCGTATGAACAAGTTATCATATGTATAAAATGACTAAATTTTCTGAGCTGTCTAAAATCTAACCTTTCCCCTTAGTGTTCCAAACCATAATTTCTTTCCATAATTGACCCGAAACACAAAAAAATGATTATTTTATGTTCTAATAAACTTATCCACTTAATTAGACCATTAGTTTACTATTGATTTCGATTCCATCTTGTTAAATCATGTTTCCATCTTGTTAAATCATGTTTTGACGTTTGGTTCGCGTTCTTCGTCAATTATTATCCCAAAATCTAATTTTTTTTGCATTTAATCAAATCCAATCATCCTATTAACCTTATTTAATGTTTTTATGAAAAAATTTGTTCCCAATTTGTCCATAAGGACTAGAGTACTATGGATTACGAATCAAAGAAAACAATAACAAAATAATCATAAAATAGGTTTTACCTGCTTGTGATGATCCGATCCTCAAGCGCACGATTCTTTCACGAGTTTACCATAATAATCAACAAAAACAAGTGAATGTCAAAATCATCAAAACAATGAATGGTACTGTACCGGAATGTATAAATGACCAAATATTAATCAAAATCAGCATAGATGATGAAGATGATTGGTTTTGATGTTGATGATGATGTCAATGATGGAGATCAAAGAATATGGTGTGTGTGGTGGCTAGGGCTTCTAGAAAGAAACTTGGAGAGAAAGCTTTGTGACGAATAAAAGAAGCAAGGGGAACTCCCCACACTCTTCCTCTTTTTCCGGCTAATTTCGGCCAAAAACAAGGAAGGGGTAAGGCCCCGGTGTACGACCTCGTTTCCAGGAATCCTCACAGTTGGTCTTTAATAGAAGAAAACATTACATATTATATTACTAAATAAAAAATTATAGTGAAAAACTTAAATCATTCATAACATAATATATATTGTGAATAATAAAAATTTGTCCTCAATTTAGAATATTAATATAGTTTTTGACAAACTAAAACATGATATCATAATCATAGATGTTAGTCTCTTCTTGCCAAGTGGCATTATTTATCATGTCATCCTCCGCAATCATCAAACACCTACCAACTAATATGCATACAATGTTAGTGAGTTCTAGTTTTATGGTAATATAGAAATATACTTTTAAATTCTTTTAATAAACACAAATTCATCATTCATAACAATCAAATTTACTTTCATAACATCCTTTATCGGGTTCATTATCTTTCTTTCTTTCATTATCCTTTTTTCTTTCATTACCTTTTGTCGTTCATAAACGAAGTTTGAACAAAGAAAGATCCCAAACATACGATTGACAACAAGTACCACATACCCCTACTAGTACACATATAAATTAATAGCTAACCCCTAACAGCTGACCCATACTACAAGGCACAAAGTCGGCTCATGAATTAGGATCCATATCCTTTTTTTAACTCACATTAATAAAGTCCATTGGTGCTTGCAAGGGTTTCATTGATCATTAGGGCCCAAGTAACATTCATTAGCTAACATGGAGCATTAGATAACACTTTTATATAGGTCCTACATTTGAGAACTCGTTTCCATGAAGTATACATGTTGAAATACGATCAATACTTAGTCAAACCCATAGTCGAATAATCCTAAGTGTCACCTAATGCGGGTAACAGTAACTAAACACTAGGCCAAGTGTGGATGAATAACTTAACACAAGTGTTAATGACAAATGAGGATGAACAAACAAATGCAGTTGAACAACTAATACGAACAACTAATTCGATGTGCTACACTTAAATCAATTGCGGGTAAAAGTGACAAGCACCGGTGAATAATAATGCGGGTGTTCAATGCGGATGATAAAAACTTGAGCAACGCGGGGAGCAGTAGCAAGTGCGGGTGAAGGGACTAATGCGGGCACCCAATGTGGGCGACCAACTCATGGTTAATGCAGTGGTAGGGGCGAATGCGGGTGAACATACATAGTCAAATGCGAGTGAGGCAACAAATGCGGATGAGTTAATGCTTATGCCCATTATCATCCCTAGTGTTTCTACTTTATAATTCAGTATTTTGTGATTCAAATCCGTAGATCTAGGCCTCATATGACTTGATTTTATCACTAGAATACATCATGCACATAACATCATCATATTACATGTCATACACATTATTTTCATCATAAAAATGGCACCTGTATGTAGTGAATCGTAGATCCAATAGGAGTTTAACATGTGGTATGCATATTTGCCCTAAAATTAGGTAACACAACTATAAATTAGGGGATCTAGAACTCACTTTCCGAATCCTTCGAGCAAAACCCTAGCACCGAGAACAAAACTTGAGATCTAAACACAAGCTTATGTCAAGTTTCAAGCTTTACCCATACAAACACATTAATATCATCATTAGAGCTTAGATATAGCCTAGATCTATGAAAAAGCTTGATAAAACTCATACCTTTGCCAATTTCTTTAATTTTCTCTCTCTAGAAATCATGGAGCTTTCCTTTTCTAACCATGGGGATGATATGGGTGCATGAAAGTGAGGGAAGGGGGCGGCCCTTCCCTTTTATACCCATACATGGGAACTTTTTTCTTTTTACCCACCTTTGGCACTTTCATTTTATTAAAACTTTCCCTTATTTTTTTTTCTTTTTTAATTTAAAGTTTAGGGTGTTACACCCGGGCCCTTGAGGGAACTTAGTCCTCATTTATTCTTCTCATTTCTAGGTAAATTCATGACCTTACTTGGAGTTCCATCTAACCTTTACAATCAAGATCCTAAAATGAATTGAAGCTTACCATTCATTTGAATTTCTTCAATGGCACATATAAGGTCTCATTATCAAGGCACATACTTGAGTTTCGACACACGGATCGTGTCATGCTCCTTGCTCAGTTCTTACGGTATCTCCAACCAATAATTCATAGAACTAAACCTTCGGTAGTCTTTAACATACATATAATTCTAGGTTTTAATTTGCTCCTTTTGGTAAGCAAGCAATGTCTTTCCAAGGCAACACCATGTAAAATCTCGTAGAACAAGGTATATTGAGATGAACTTTTAGGTCCGCTAACCTACTTATTGGCAACTCCAAAGTATGGTTGTTTTTGTCACACCCCGCCACAACGGATCCACGAGGCATGACGTATGGCTTCCAAAATATATGATTATTGCAAACATAAACATATAACCATATACATAATTTAAAATTTTAGAGTATTACATCTCAAAATCAATTGTTTAACCAACCACACTGTTTTTCAAAATATATTGTTTTAAGATTTCGCCCATATGACCCAAATGTATTGAGTTATACACGTAAAATCTCTCAAAAATGTATCTAGGCGCACGTTTGATTCCCTACGTTGATTACTCCTTAAAGTTGTGTATTATTTACTTGAAAAACATACTTTAAAAAGTCAACATAATTTTAGTGAGTTCAGAGGTTTTAATCATTTTAAAAAGTAAATCCTTTATTTAAGAACATTAATAGACATGATAATCAAACATATACATAAGGCCAATTTGTAAACTTTCAAGAAATACGAATAATATGTAACATTCATGAGGCATAACCAAACTATGACGTCACACCCCCGCTTATAGCGGAAACACGAGGATGTAACGGACAGGATCGTCATAACACATTGTTAATTAATAGAGAGCATTAAATGATATAATAACGTGTCATGACGTCACCTGACACAAACGGTGACTTGTGTTGTAGTTAGTCAATTCACGACAGCATAGTCAAATAGACATAATCCAAATGAATTCCCATAACCCTGGAACAAGTCTAAGTAAAACGATATTCAGAATGATAAAATCAAGTTAACAATCATTGTTTATAATGTCAAAGCAAGCCTAGCTCGAATTCCTTAGGTCATCACTAAGGCCTCATAATTAGCTATTCTTGATTCATGTTACCTGAAAAGATATGCTCAAAAGGGTCAACATATTGTTGGTGAGTTTGCACGTTTAAATAATAAATATACTTGATGCTGTGCAATTGTTTGACAGGACATAAATGCATACAGTTATAGGCAAGCAATATCACATGTAAACATGAGCCTCACAACTAAACCTATGACGAACCACACAGATCTTGTTAGAACATATTCACCCTAGTGCCCGTCCGTGGCCACTATCAGTCCCAACTAGTATACTAACAAACAAGGGTGGGGGTGTCAGCCCAGTAGTACTATCAATACCTGTCCGTTGGCTCCAACACCGGAGTTAAATAGTTATGAATAAAGAACCACACAGAAAACTCATGCATATACAAGATCTCTACTTACCAACAGTAAACGCAATAGTCCTAGAATGTAAAGAGTTCACAGCATAAAAAGGGTGAGCATACTTTTTCCCCTAGGTTTTATAAATAATTGTAATGAAAAAGAGGCCACTAAACTCACCTTGATAATAGCACAATCCAAAGTTCACATCAACTACAACAAGTAACTATAGATAACAAAACAACATAAGATTACTAAAGGTCAAAAAGACCTAATTGGTTGTAATCCTTGTAGTCTAGTCCTTAATGCCCATCCAAGTTCTTATTTTAATAATATCTTAATTCATTTATTATTATAGTCCATTGTCCAACTTTAAGTCACAATCAATTCATTTTAGTTTTCATGTCCTTAACATGTACCATTGTCATTGATATTCCGAAATATACGTTTATTAATTCAAGTTTGTTAACATATGAAACCTAGATGTTCTTATACTTTAATACCTTAGAATCCATCTTTGGACCTAACTTTTAACTTATTTTAGTTAATTAGCCCTAGGTCTTAACATTTAAGTTCAGTAAAAATATTTCAGCTTGTAGAGCTGATCGCGCACCAGTTTTGCGTAGACTGTTTGGAGGTCAAAATGGTAACGAAGAATTGCGTATCAAGAACCGTTTGAAAGATAAGACCATAAACTAACTTTCAGAAAAAGAATCACCTCAAATGAGTGAATTATGAGGGAGATATAACTCAACGAATAACGCCAAACATTCTGCTCGAATTAAACAGCTTTAACCTTTCATTTTGTTTATTACGTTTGGAGGACCAAACGAAATCGAAAAGACACGAGACCACTTGGATTAGTTAGAGGACTCACTTAACTTGATTTTAGACATAAAGTTTGACCAATATGAACTTGATATGACCGAGTTATGACCTGTACAAAACGTTCATGTTTTCTGACAGCAATCTGTCCAAATCCCAATCATGTCCATTGTACCTCAAATCTATTCTATTCGCGTTCGATCATTCCATTATAATTCCTTAATATTTTTATGATAAATTTTTGTTTTCAATTATCCATAAGGACCAGATTACTATAGATTACAATCCAATCAAACCAACATCAAGAAATAATCCTAAAACTAGGGTTTACCGTCTTGTGATGATCCAATCCTCACACGTGCAATTCCTTCATGACCGGAACAACATAATTGAGAGAAGATGAACATTAGATGATGATTTTGATGATTCTTGATGAATAACAACAAGAACATGAACAAACAAATATAAAATCATCAAAATAAATAGTTTTCTTACCGAAGAAGATGTAGATGATCAACTATCGTATAAAAATCTACCTTGAATGATAGAATATCATCAAAATCAAAGGAATTGAAGATGATTTTGATCGATTGGAATGAATAACAAGGAGAGGATGGATGGTGACGGCTAGGGTTTCACTAGAGCACATTCTTGATGAAAATTTTGTAAAAAAATGAAGAGAAAACAAGGGGGAGGCCCTTTTTATGTGGAGCCTTGGCCGAATAAGGCTTGGGGGTGGGCCCCCGGGCCCTTGGCTTATCCCGTACTTTTCTGTCCCATCTAGACCAGCGTGTCGTCCAAATTTCACGTCATTAAACTCTACGTGTTAATACGATTCCAACGGACTGTTATATGCTATATAAATTATTTGATTTATATGTTTTAAATTAAATTATGTTCATTTAGTAGGCTTTAGGCAAAGCCCACATGTTTGATTTTTGTTGAGTTCTTAACATAAATTTTAATATTTTACGTTTTGCCATACCATGATTGAGTTCAAAACACATAATTATCGTACTATAATTAGACAAGTGACCCTGTCATCCATCTTAGGCTCATTAGAATATATTAAGCCCATAATACATTGCTCTAGAAATTAGCATGCCCAAACGCGTCTAATGTACTATACTCAGAACAAGCCCACATTAGGTCAACTTCCAAGTCAAAGACCATATTACGACCACACGAAAGTCAAAGAGTCAAAGTTAAAAAGTCAAAGTCAAAGGTCAATGCACCTATTTAGGTGACGGTTGTCACATATGACTTGTATGAACTTTGGCTCCAACCCGCCTTGCGGGTACGAATTTGGATAACATGCTATCATTTGGACATACGGATCGGTGGTTAGCATGACTAACCATGACAGGTGGCAGCAAAGCCAATAGCACTATTCAATATTTCCATGGCTATAATTTAGCTAATGGTTATTACTATGGAATGGGATTTTTTGGCGCGCAACAACAACTCATGAATACATAAAGGTCAAGTATTTTCTAAACATCATATAAATATGATCAAGTATGTTTTTGACTGAGTGTTGAGAATGATATTCTTAGTTGATGTGAATCAACTAGAACCGAATATGATGATTGAGTCGGTGGTTATATTGCGGAATGATATAAACATAGATCATTGAATGCTTGAAATACTCATAAATGCTTTGTATTAATGGTGGTGTAAAGTTACAATGAATGCTAGGGTTTTAGCATGAAACAATAACAAGACACCTCTGAAACATATGACTATCGAAGATTCTAATATTCTAGTTGTCTAGTCATTCCCAAAAGTAGGGTTTTCTATTCTGTTTATAGGCTGACAAAAGACCTTTACAAAATGACTAAACTACCCCTGTACCATACATCAGGAAACTAGTCTAAGTACAAAAGTCTTCACAAGCATTTTCTTCTGTTCATCCACATTAACTAATGCGGATGTGTTGATCTTCATCAGGATTTCTTTTTCTTCTTTTGCATTGGTGTTTGGTTATCAGCATTGAGAAATGCGGATGAACAAACACTTAGGCGCATTTGTTGCTGAACATCCGCATTAGTAAATGCGGATGTACAAATACTTGGCAGCATTTGTTCGGCTGTCCGCATTTGTTAATGCAGAAGAACAAATACTTGTCAGCATTTGTTCCATGGTCATCCGCAGAACAAATGCGGATAGCCGACACTTGTCTTCTTTTGAGCATATTCTTCATCCGCATTACTTCTTGGACTTAGGGAGAATTCCAGCAGAGCAACCATCAACCACCACTTGAATTGGCATGTATGATCCTTTCAGGGTCCAACAATACTCCCTCTAAGGATTATACAGCCTAGGTACTTCAAGGGTTTGATGGTGGATGAGGTTGTGAAGATTCTGCTGGGTCTTGAGCAGCAGGAGGAGCAGTCATTGGTTCTGCCAGAAAAGGATCCAAAATAGCCTTGATCATGTTGACAAAATCATTAGCATCAGACATCTTGTCTCTGTTCAGCACATGGATCTTCATCTGACTCATTGTGTGGATTGCTTCAATGGGCAGCTTCTTCAAAGAAATAGGTTCCCATATGGACACAGTGGACAACCCATCCCTATGAATCAAGAGAGCTCCTTCCACATCAACCTCCAGCTTCACAATGTTTCCCAACTGCAAGGGAGTCTTTTTCTTCTTTCTTTGCTCCTTTTTTGCAATTATTCTGTCATAGGCCATCTTCAGGATCTTGATGCACTTAAGAAAGAAGTGCATATCAGCTTCTCCAAGCTTGTTGCTGATTTCTCTGAAGTGCCTGGGCAGATGTAGTGAATGTAAGATTCATCAAGTAGTCTCACTTCATATCCACTGAATAGCCGAATCTCTGCATAATGATGTAAGATTAAGCACATTTTTATTCATTTTTGATACACATACAACAAAATTTTAGTATTGATGTCAACCACATTTAGGAAAGTGGCTGAATAAACTTATCTGCATAATGAAATGCGGCTAAACAAAAAGTTAACCTCATAAAGAAATGCGGTTGAACAACTTTGTCCGCATAAGTTTTCAACACTTCAAAATTTGTATGTGCATTTGTTGTTGAAACAAATACGGTAGAGTTAACTTGTCCGCATTAGTTTCACTTGGTTTTTCAATGAATTAAGCCAGTTACCCGCATTGGTTATATGCCTGGGTTACCTTCACCCGCATTAACCAATGCACTTACCCGCATTAATTTTTCAACTTAATCAAAATTAATGTTTCTGCAGCGTAAAATCTTTTTTGTTTTTCTGCTGATTCATTGACTATTATGAGAAACTGTCTTTGCTTTTGACTTGATTCTTTTGAAGTTTTGACTGTTGATGGGATTGTCAATTTTTTCTTGGATTGACTTGTATATCAGATGTGATACAAGTGTCCCGGTGTTTGACTGATCTTGGACTTTTATGCTTCCAGATATCTACATAGACTGAGATACTATAGTATAACTTCTGCACCAACACTGTCAATTCCTTTTTGATTTTGTAATGTTATTGTTAATAAAGGAAATACCTGTACAAGCTAATCAAAATTTTAAATTACTCCCCCTAAAGTTTATATCCATATGGGATAGAAATTTTAAGGATTTAAAACTTTTGAAAATGAAATATTTTTGTAATGATTTTGTTTTCTTTTCTGTTCATGAAGAGGAAATATACTTTTCTTGGGATCATATCAATCTTACATTACACAAGTGCAAGCTTTTGTTAGTAAAATAGACATGGTTATGAGCTTATTGATTGAAGGTATGTTTGTCCTCTTAAACTCATGCTTGGTTAATATTGTGATGCATGTGATATTTATCATGTTTTTGATTAATTTGAGTATTCAACATGTACCCCACACTCAAAAGCATGGCATGATCAACCACCCGCATGACATGCATGGTAGAACTTTTTCACAACTTACTTGACCAGGTTATTTAAAGTATGAGATCTTATTTTCACTGATCCTTATTGGGATTCTTTTACTTTGATCCTTTTAATAATTTGATCCACATTGGGATTCTTTTTCACTTCACTTTGGAAGGTGATCCATGATGGGATTCTTTTTGTTCATTCACAAGGAATGTAATATTTTGTTAATTCATCCAAGGTGGATGTGTTCCACATTGGGAATCTTTTGGATCATGACATCAGCACTATGTGCTTGTTTCTTCAGATCTTTGCTCAGCAAAACAAAGAAGAAACTGATGTAGGTGAAAGAGATTCATAAGGCATCATTACCCGGTGTGTTTAGGTTACTACACACACATACACTTGGATAAGCCAATACGTACCAATACTCTAAGATGAGTGCTTCACAGTTGAATATGGATTTTAGTTCATCACAGCATGTATCTTCTTTTCCAAGTTGAGCCTACCCGCATATCAGATAAGTCATGTCAGTCTTTTGAAATTTTGAGATAAGCACAGTGAATGATATAACGACTGTAATTATATCATTTCCTAATTGAAGTATATGTCATATCCTTCAACAAAATGACTTCTTTTTGTGATTTTTTTGTAACTTTTAAATTGTTTTTGATGTTCTTGATTTTTTTTTATTCAAGGTTAATCATGCCAATTGATTGAACTAGGAATTCAAACCGATTAGGTTCAAATGCCTTGGTAAATAAATCAGCCAATTGATTATCAGTGTGAACTTGAATCAATTTGATTAACCCTTTTTCAGCACAATCTCTCAAAAAGTGATATCTAATTTCAATATGTCTTGTTTTTGAGTGCTGAACAGGATTATTTGTGATAAACATTGCTGCTGTGTTGGCAATATGAATTGGAGTGTGCAAGAAGTTAAAACCATAGTCAAGTATTTAGTTGTGAATCCAGAGAACTTGAGAGCAACAAGCTGATGCTGCTATATACTCAGCTTCTACTGTTGAAACAGACATGTTTGTCTGCTTTTTGCACTGCCAGGAGACCAGTCTGGGACCAAGAAATTGACAACCGCCAGAAGTGGATTTACTATTGAAGTTGCATCCCCCGTAGTCACTGTCGGTGTAGGCATAGAGATTGAAGTCTCCTTCCTTTGGATACCATAATCCGAGAGCAGGTTTACCTTTAAGATAACTGAATATCCTCTTGACAGCATTAACATGAGATTCCTTGGGATCAGCTTGATATCTGGCACACACACAAACACCAAACATAATGTCAGGCCTACTGGCTGTTAGATACATAAGTGAACCTATCATAGATCAATAGTGAGTCTGATCCACTGATTTGCCTTCAGGATCTGGACCGATCTTCAGTTTAGTATCAATAGGAGTTCTGATGGACTAACAATCAGCAAAGTGGAATTTCTTTAACATTGTTTCCACATATTTTGATTGATTGATGAAGATTCCATCTGCTGTTTGTTGGACTTGCACTCCTAAGATGAATGTGAGTTCCCCCATAGCACTCATTTGGAATTTAGAATGCATAAGGTCTTCAAAATCCATGCAGAGAAGCTTGTTTGTGGAGCCAAAAATGATATCATCCACATAAATCTGGACCAGCAACATGTCTTTTCCTTTTCTTTTTCTAAAGTGAGTCTGATCAATCTTTCCTCTTTCATACCCATGTTCAAGCAAAAAAGATGATAGAGTCTCATACCACTTCCGTGGGGCTTGATGAAGACCATACAAGGCTTTGTCAAGCTTGTACACCCTGTGTGGGAAATCTGGGTCTTCAAAGCCTGGTGGTTGACTCACGTAGATTTCTTCAGCAATCTTTCCATACAGAAAAGCACACTTCACATCCATTTGATAAACAATGAATTTCATGGATGTTGAGTATGCAAGAAAGAGTCTTATGGCTTCTAATCGGGCAACATGAGCAAACACTTCATCATAATCAATTCTTTCTACTTGTGTATATCCCTGTGCCACCAATCTTGCTTTATTTCTTATGACAATTCCCCGATCATCAGTTTTGTTCCTGTATAGCCACCTGGTACCGATAGAGTATTGTCCTTCGGGAAGATCTACCAGTTGCCATACTTCTTGTTTCTTGACTTGTAGCAACTCTTCCTGCATTGCCTCAATCCAGCTATTGTCTTGAAGAGCCTTTTTGATATTTTTGGGTACTGTTTGACACAGAAAGCAAGAGAACAAACAAATGTTTGCAATGCTTGATTTGCTTCTAGCCACCCGTTCATTAAGTTCACCAATGATGCTTTCCACTGGATGATTCTTGTGTATTATGGTGGTTGGTATTGAGTCACCAGCAATGGATACATCAAGATTGGAGACATTCAGATTATCTTGGTGAGAGGCACCTTCATCTTGTGATGTAGGAGAGTTGTGAAAGTAATCAAAGTCTTTTCCAGTTCTTGCTTCAGCATCAGCAGCACTTTGAAGACTTTCATCATTTGAAGTTCTCTCAGTTTCAACCGGTAGTGTAGCTGGATCTTGGTTTCTTACTTCAGTCGATGGTTCTTCTAAAGGAGATGGAAGTGTACTAGGACCAGTCTCAGTTGAAACACTCTCATTTTGAGATGATTGTCTGACAGGATTAGCTTGTAGTGGGACATCTTCATTCAGTTGCTCAGTAGAAGTATTAAGAATCATTGGGAAATCATTTCTTCTTTCTACTGATGCAGAAGATTCAGCTGATTGTAGGTTTCCTGCAGCAGACAAGTGGAATTGATCAAATGATCTTGTAAAGGAGTCAATATCAAACAGCCAGTCAGGACCATTTATTGATTTGAGGAAAGAATGCTCATTGAATTGAACATTGGTTGATTCATCAATAATGTTTAATCGAGGATTAAACACTCTATAAGCCTTTGAGACAGATGAATAACCTACAAAGAATCCTTCGTCAGACTTTGGAGAAAACTTTCCCAAATGGTCTCGGGTGTTTAATATTCATACAGGACTACCAAATGACTGAAAAAATCCAATGAATGGTTTTCTGTGAAAGAGAAGTTCATAAGGAGTCTTGTTGCTTTCTTTTACAATCAAAGTTCTGTTTTGTACAAAGCATGATGTGTTAACTGCTTTTGCCCAAAAGGTAATTGGCAGTTTAGCATCGGCTAGCATAGTTCGTGCTGCTTCAATTAGTGTTCTATTTAGCCTTTCAGCTTCCCCATTTTGTTGAGGAGTTCTAGCTGCACTGAATTGATGAGCAATGCCTTTGGTTGCACAAAAAGAACTCATATCTTCATTTTTAAATTCAGTCCCATTATCACTTCTAATTGATTTGACTTTATGATCAATTTGATTTTCAATTTTAGTGATGAAATCTTTTATTAATTGGGACGCTTCGTTTTTATGAAGTAAGAAGAAGACCCATGTAAATCTGGAAAAGTCATCTATGATCACCAAACAATATTGTTTCTTTCCAATGCTCATAATATTAGTTGGTCCGAAATGATCCATATGAAGTAACTTCAATGCAGAATTGTTTGTGTTCACAAGTTTTGGCTTGTGGGAAGACTTATGTTGTTTCCCTTTGAGACACGCTGAACAGTGGTCTATAAAGTGAAATTCTTTTTGAGGTAAACCAATTACATGGTTTCCCTTGACCAATCTATTCATGTTTTTGAAATTTGTGTGTCCCAAACGTCTATGCCAAAGCTGTGACTCATCAAAAGATGCTTTTGACAGAAGACTTTTTTTGGTAGAGCAAAATTGAGGTTTAAGACATATGTATTATTCTTCCTCGGGGTCTTCAAGACAACCCATTCTTTAGGAATTTGAAATCCTGGTTTCAGAATGTAACAATGAGTGTCAGTGAAGTGAGTGGAATATTTCTTGTCGCAGATCTGAGACACGCTGAGCAGATTGAAGTTCAAATGTTCATAGTAATTCACTCTATCAAAACTCAACATCCCATTTGTCACAGATCCTTCACCAATGATTCTGCCACCTTGTGAATCTCCACCAAATGCCACAGTAGTTCCTTAAATATGCTTGAAATCATGAAGGAGGGAACTGTCTCAAGTCATGTGTCGGGAGCACCCACTGTCCACATACCATAGGCTATTGGACCTGTATGGACGACCCTGCAAGCATAAAAAGAACTAATTAGAATGTGGAACCCAAGCCATGATGGTCTTGGGTTTCCTGTTCTTATCCATGACAGTAACTTCTTGATATTTTCCTCTAAATTGTGACTTAGAGGATTGTAACAATCGTGAATTTTCAGGTAACTTTACAGCCTTATACGTTAAGCTCAAAAACTCTAACTCTCGTCAACCAATATATGTTTACTTAAATTTTGGGTTATTAACTATTGTGCCTTAGACTTAATTGGAGATTAGATTAAGTACATATTTACATATTGACAAGTTTAGTGCATCAATGCATTTACGTGATAATTCATGATGATAGCAAATAATAACCTTTGACATATTATTTGAGCATGCAATCATGCATGAAGTTACCACCTTTGCATAAATTATTAATCATTTCACCAAATTATTAGCACGTTAACATACCAAGTTTAATGCAACATGACATCTATTAGTATTTAATGAACGAAACTATAAAACTGACTGTGACACTTATCCAAAATTTGATGGTTCTAGTAACTCAAAAATCTTACTTGTCATTCGAAAACCTCAAATACATGACTAATAATCACATAAAGAGAATCATCAAGCATGAATCACCAAATTCATTAACATAAATTGGCAAATTCAAGAACGTAAATTAAACCATATTCATGCCCTCATGATACTCGATTTATTGAGGCTAAAAACAACACCAAAACATTCTTAAGGCTCCCAATACATAATACTAGATACAAGGGAGACTAAACCATAAACTAGTGGGTAATAGAACAACTAAACATCACCTCATGGCTTTCAAAAAGATCCTGCAACAGGCCCTCCTGCTACTCGATGGAGGCTGCTGAAAGCACCATCAAATCACCACCAAAAACCCTCCAACTCTTGGCTAAAAAGGGTGGAAAGAATCATTCTACGTGTAGAATAGACCAAGGGGCAAAAGGCATGCACACACCTCACATCACGATGGTCAAAAGGGATGGGAATGCTGATGGGATGCTGTTCAAAGATGCTGCTGCGTGGTACTCAATTATTTTGCTGCAGAAAGCTTCTTAAAGCTGCATTACAGGGGACTGATCTATTGCTTTTCCTTGGCTCAAGAACCTGCAACTCCAGCTGCCCAAGAAAAGCCTCACCATCACCATCCCTTCTTGTTCTAAGATGCCAAGCATCTAATGATGGCATCTCTTCCCAGATTTTTCTATATAATAACCCTTAATATCACTTTGTTCCACACACCAAAACCCACTTATCAGATAGTAAAACAGTCCAAGGAGTCCTGCTACTGCTGCTGCGATCGTGAGGAGGAAGAGCTCAAGTGCACGGTTTGGACCTCTAACACGCGTTTCTTCTTGCACCAACACTTACCAACGGGTATGAACTTAAAACCACTTAAACTAAACCTTTTAAATGATATATTAGTCACTAATAAGGTCCATGATAGGTTAGAAAACAAAGTCCAGAAAAGAACATGTAAACGGTCGTAATAGGGTTTTTAGGACTACTCATACATTACAGAATTGAGGTCACCCTAAGCACACACTTAAACCATGAATTGAAACATTAAATAGGTACCTTTCACACTTAGTTTTAGTTCTTTAACATGTGTGAAACTCAATCCTTAGTTAAAAACTTAGAATACATAACAACAAGGCTGGAAAGTAACCTCGACAGCAACCTGACAGATTCATAAACCCGACTTTAAGAGGCTGTAACTTGGTCAAAAATAAACCAAATGAGGTGTTTCTTGAGTGTAGAATTATTTTCAACAAGTTAGCTTTCAAACCCAACTGGTCTCGTAATTTTTCATGGAGATTTGGTCTCCCAAAAGTGTAAAATAAAATAAAGTGTCAAAAGTAACTTTTTCTGACAGAATATTGACCCGACTTTACAAGGCCATAAACTTGTCAATGCTTAACCAACAAATGTGATTTTTGTGTCAAAAGTTAGCTTAATGTCTTAGCTTTCCAACGCATATACGCACACCTATCAGGGTTACTTTGACAGCCCCCGCACCCGTGCAAGTACCACCACCCGAGGAGCATATTGGACGCACCGGAACCCGAGAATCAACGCGTAAGAAGGCTCACTCATCATTTGAGAAGGGAGAGCCCTCCAAACCCCCCGCTATAGAATGGGAGGACCCCACCGTTGATAGTCTGCATGATGAGCTGTATGACCATAGGTATTTCACTAATGAGGCATTGGATGACCATGACCTGAGGATTAAGGAGCTGGAAGATATGAGGGAGGAGTACAAGCTCACTCGAGAAACCATGAACACCTTGACGACAGGAGCAGAGACAACCGATGATCGATTGATGAGGAACAACCATGCTGTTGTAGCTGCTAGTCTGAACGCCCAGCGTGCGATGATCCTAGCTGTGATTGCAATCGTGATGGCATGGGCATGCGTGATGGGAGCCTTTGTTTGGAGCTACTCCAACTAGACCTTGTCTTTTTTTCTGTCATTTTCTTTAGGACTTAACGTAAGAGGTTCTGTGGTGCTACACCAAGGCCTCCTAGGATGTCGTACTTTCATTTCGTTTAATGCTATGTACTAAGACAATGTGTGTTGTAATCTTGGGGATTTACTATCTAGATTATATTTCATGCTTAGTTAATTTAAACCTTGTTTGTTATTAATAGACATAAAAATTAAAAAGCACATTTAAATTTTTTTTGCCAGCATGGCGGAAATTCCACTAACCCCACACAACACCTTGGACAGTGAGGAGGGAACACTAAGCCCGCCCAGTTCACCAACTACTGTGCCCCTATTACCAAATGCAGTCGCGATGCCACCCACACTCTCTCCACCACCTCGTGTAGCCGCCCCACTACCATGGGCTAATGCATCAAGGACTCACACTCAAGGAACTCTTGACACCTACCCACCTCCCACTCACCACACAGGATCTGTTTATGAGATTCCCGTAGGACAATTCCTCGAGACAAACTATCCTGTGACGGTGGCGGAACAACTTAGAAAAATGGGAGTGAGAGAAGCATATGGAGATGCATTTTATTGCATCCACCGACTGGAAGTTTTACTACGGAGGTGCATTGGAGTGATGGTCGTTCTTTTAGCCTTGTGTATGTCTATGTACTATATGCATGGCTAGAGGATAGACTCTAGTATTATCTAGTAGGTTATCATAGTAGCTTGTCTTTTAGTTTACTTTGAATTAAGCCTGTAAGGCACTCGAAGAATTGTTCAATTTTCAATATCATGTGAACAGAGAATATTATGAATTATATAATCTAATTATGGAAAGTGTTGACCTAACAAAATGATATCGCTCTTACATAGTTCTATAATTTACATGTATTTAGAAAATGCCGCCTAGACGAGCAACCGAACCAAACATGGCCGAAATCTTTGCGCAACAGCTGGCCGACGCAATGCCAGCCATAATCGCTCAAGTAAGCCACAACCTTCTGAATTCTAATGGTAGTGATAGGGGAAATGGAATAACGGAAATGGTGGAAACGGGAATGGAAGCGACGCCAATGGTGGTCATGGCGGGAACGAGAATGGTAATGGTGGGACTGGTGGTGATACCATTAATGAAGGTACAGGAAAGAAAGGTTGTTCGTATAAGACCTTTATGTCATGCAAGCCAAAGGATTTCAATGGAACCGAAGGCGTAATAGGCGTTTTGCGTTGGATTGAGAAAATGGAAGTTGTACTCGATATCAGTGACTGCAAAGACGATTACAAGGTTCGTTATGCAGTGTGTTCCTTCCAAGGAAAAGCTTTGACTTGGTGGAATACACAAGTCCAAGCTTGAGGGAGAGAGAATGCTAACAAAATGTCTTGGGAGGAGTTGAAGGATTTACTCATCAAGGAATACTGCCCCAAAAATGAAATGCAGAAGGTGGAGTCAGAATTGTGGAACTTAAGCATGCAAGGAGCTGAGCATGCGAACTACACCAATCGGTTTCACGAGTTAGCCCGACTGGTTCCTCATCTGGTCACTCCAGAATCCAAAATGGTTGACCGTTACATTTGGGGCCTCGTACCCCAGATTCACAGCCATGTCCACACCAAGGATCCCGCCACTCTCCAAGATGCTATCTTGTTGGCCGGGACACTAACTAATGAAATGATAAGATTTGGAACCCTTACCAAAGGAAGCTCTGGTGACAAGAGGAAGACCTTGGAAAGCTCGGGGAAAAGGAAACCTGATCGGGATGCAAACAAGATGCACCAAACCATCAAGCACTTCACAGCAACCACCACCACTCCCAATACAACGCTCCTGCCCTACCTCCGCCAAAGGGTGGATACACTGGCACTGACCCCACGTGTAACAAATGCCCTTTCCATCATCAGGGCCCTTGCCCTATCTGTGAAAAATGCCAACAGCAAGGGCATTTTACCAAGTATTGCCGAAAGGGCAACAACAACCTCCATAACCCCCCAACCCATAACACCAATTGAAACATTCAAGCTAACAACAACCGTCAGAACCCGAACAACAATAACAACAACCACAACAACAAACTAGGGACGTGTTTTGAATGTGGAAGCGCTGATCTCTTCCGCAACGCGTGCCCCAAACTAAATCAGAACCAAGCTAACCTTGCTCGAGGACGAGCATTTGTGCTTGGAACTAATGAAGCCCGCCAGGACCCGAATGTTGTGACGGTTACGTTTCTCCTCAATAACCTCTATGCCTCTGTTTTGTTTGACTCGGGTGCTGATAGGTCATTTATGTCAACTGAATTCAAATCCCTAATTGGCCTAAAGTCTAATAACTTAACTGCATCATATACCGTAGAATTAGCTAATGGAAAGTTGATTGAAGCCAATAATATCATTCAGGGTTGTTTATTAAACCTAAACGATCATGTCTTCGAAATAGACCTACTTCGCATCGAACTCGGAAGTTTTGATGTAGTCGTAGGAATGGATTGGTTATCTAAAAATCAAGCGGAAATCATCTGTCATGAAATGACCATACTTATCCCATTACCCAACGATGAAGTCCTCATCGTACAGGGACAGATGTCCGGAAGAAAACCGGGAATCATTTCATGTATTCAGTCTCAAAAGCATCTAAGGAAGCGATGTCATGCCTTCCTAGCCCATGTGGTTGAAAAGAAACTGAAGGAGAAAAGCATCCAAGATATTCCAATAGTGCGAGAACACCCAGAGGTGTTTCCTGAGGATCTACCAGGATTACCTCCTACCCGAGAAGTTGAGTTTCGAATCGACTTGATCCCTGAAGCTGCACCGGTGGCGAAATCGCCCTACAGACTAGCACCCTCCGAAATGCAAGAGTTGTCTAGTCAATTACAAGAACTATTAGACAAAGGTTTCATTTGACCAAGTTTCTCACCTTGGGGAGCTCCGGTCCTGTTCGTCAAAAAGAAAGACGGGTCCTTTAGAATGTGCATTGACTATAGGGAGTTGAATAAACTCACTATCAAAAATAGATACCCGCTACCCAGAATCGATGACCTGTTTGATCAATTGAAGGGTGCGACGTACTTTTCAAAAATTGATCTTAGGTCAGGGTATCATCAGCTGAGAATTCAGGAAGACGACATACCAAAGACGGCCTTTCGCACTAGGTATGGACACTATGAATTCTTGGTAATGCCTTTTGGCTTGACAAACGCTCCAGCTGTGTTCATGGGTCTGATGAATAGAGTGTGCAAGCCATACTTAGACAAGTTCGTGATTGTGTTTATCGATGACATCTTGATCTATTCACTGTGTAAGGAGGATCATGAGAAACACTTGAAATCCGTACTTGAATTACTTGCGAAGGAAAAACTATAAGCTAAACTCTCAAAGTGTGAGTTTTGGTTGAGAGAAGTGCATTTCCTTGGACATGTAATAAATGAGAAGGGGATCCACGTGGATCCAAGCAAGATTGAAGCAGTCAAACGGTGGGAAACGCCCACGACACCCACTAAAGTCCGACAATTTTTAGGTTTAGCGGGATATTACCGGCGATTCATCGAGAATTTCTCAAAAATTGCCCAACCCCTATCCGCTTTGACTCAAAAGAATGCGAAGTTTGACCGGACGACAAGGCAAGAGGATGCATTCCAATTGTTAAAACAAAAGCTATGCGACGTTCCAATTTTAACATTACCCGACGGAACCGACAATTTCGTTGTGTACTGTGATGCGTCATGTCTAGGTTTAGGCTATGTCCTTATGCAAAAGGATAAAGTCATCGCCTATGCATCACAACAACTCAAGGTTCATGAAAAGAATTACACCACGCATGACCTAGAATTGGGTGCCGTAGTCTTCGCCTTTAAAATCTGGAGGCATTATCTTTACGGGACGAGATGTGTTATTTACACGGATCATAAGAGCTTGCAACATATATTCGATCAAAAGGATTTGAACATGCGACGACGAAGATGGGTCGAATTATTGAACGATTACGAGTGCGAGATTAAATACCACCCGGGCAAAGCCAACGTTGTGGCCGACGCCTTAAGCAGAAAAGAAAGGGTTAAGCCTATAAGAGTACGTGCTCTAGGCATGACTATTCAGACAAGTCTCAAGGGCCGAATCCTGAATGCAGAAGGAGAAGCAGTTTTGAGAAACAACCTAAAGAATGAACTCAAGTGTGGAGCAGAAAGGAAGCTAGAACATGGGTCTGACGGAGTACTCTACTTCCAAGACCACATGTGGGTCCCGAACGCAGATAACCTCAGGAACCTAATCATGGGTGAAGCCCATAAATCCAAGTATTCAGTTCATCCTGGATCTGAAAAAATGTACGAAGACCTTAGAAAATTTTATTGGTGGCCCAGCATGAAAAAGGACATAGCTGTATATGTCGGGAAGTGTTTGAGCTGTTCAAAAGTCAAAGCCGAACATCAACGACCGTCAGGTCTGCTTCAGCAACCTAAAATTCCTCAATGGAAATGGGAACAAATCACAATGGATTTCATCACCAAATTGCCTCGAACTTCCAGTGGTCACGATTCGATATGGGTCATAGTTGATCGATTGACTAAGTCTGCCCATTTTCTTCCCATCCGAGAGGATTACAAAATGGAGAAATTGGCCAAAATCTATGTGAATGAGATTGTTGTTAGACACGGGGTACCAATCTCAATCATTTCGGATCGAGATAGCCGATTCACATCTCAATTTTGGTAATCCCTACAGAAAGCCTTGGGAACATGTCTAGACCTGAGTACCGCCTACCACCCTCAAACCGACGGGCAGAGTGAACGTACCATCCAAACACTTGAAGATATGCTCAGGGCCTGCGTGATCGACTTTGGTGGCAATTGGGACTCCCATTTACCCTTAGCCGAATTCTCTTATAACAATAGCTATCATACCGGTATAAAGTGTGCACCGTTTGAAGCCCTATATGGATGCAAATGTCGGTCACCCATTTGTTGGGCAGAGGTCGGTGATCATCAAATTACTGGCCCAGAAATCATTCAGGAAACTACTGATAAGATTGCCCTTATCAAGGAAAGAATTCAGGCTGCAAGAGATCGACAGAAGAGTTATGCAGACAACCGTCGCAAACCGCTAGAGTTTCAGGTTGGTGACAAAGTACTACTTAAGGTCTCACCTTGGAAGGGTACCGTCCGTTTTGTAAAGAAGGGTAAACTCACTCCTAAGTACGTCGGACCATTCGAAATCCTAGAAAGGATTGGTCCGGTAGCCTACAAACTTAAGCTACCCTAGGAACTTAGTGGAGTACACACCACTTTTCATGTGTCGAATCTTAAAAAGTGTTTAGCCGACGAAGGGTTACACATACCGATAAGAGATATTCGTATTAATGACAAGCTCCATTTCATTGAAGACCAATTGAAATTATGGATCGAGAGGTTAAGAAGACGAAACGAAGTCGTATACCGATAGTCAAAGTCCGATGGAACTCCAAGCGTGGTCCCGAATTTACATGGGAACGCGAGGATCACATCGTATACCAATAGTCAAAGTCCGATGGAACTCCAAGTGTGGTCCCGAATTTACGTGGGAACGCGAGGATCACATGAAAGCTGAGTACCCACATCTATTCTCGGGCGAACTCAACAACAATCCTACAACTTGAATTTCGGGACGAAATTCTCCCAACCGGGGGAGACTGTAACAATCGTGAATTTTCAGGTAACTTTATAGCCTTATACGTTAAGCTCAAAAACTCTAACTTTCGTCAACCATAATATGTTTACTTAAATTTTGGGTTATTAACTATTGTGCCTTAGATTTAATTGGAGATTAGATTAAGTACATATTTACATATTGACAAGTTTAGTGCATCAATGCATTTACGTGATAATTCATGATGATAGCAAATAATAACCTTTGACATATTATTTGAGCATGCAATCATGCATGAAGTTACCACCTTTGCATAAATTATTAATCATTTCATCAAATTATTAGCACGTTAACATACCAAGTTTAATGCAACATGACATCTATTAGTATTTAACGAACGAAACTATAAACCTGACTGTGACACTTATACAAAATTTGATGGTTCTAGTAACTCAAAAATCTTACTTGTCATTCGAAAACCTCAAATACATGACTAATAATCACATAAAGAGAATCATTAAGCATGAATCACCAAATTCATTAACATAAATTGGCAAATTCAAGAACGTAAATAAAACCATATTCATGCCCTCATGATACTCGATTTATTGAGGCTAAAAACAACACCAAAACACTCTTAAGACTCCCAATACATAATACTAGATACAAGGGAGACTAAACCATAAACTAGTGGGTAATAGAACAACTAAACATCACCTCATGGCTTTCAAAAAGATCCTGCAACAGGCCCTCCTGCTACTCGATGGAGGCTGCTGAAAGCACCATCAAATCACCACCAAAAACCCTCCAACTCTTGGTTAAAAAGGGTGGAAAGAACCATTATACATGTAGAATAGACCAAGTGGCAAAAGGCATGCACACACCTCACATCATGATGGTCAAAAGGGATGGGAATGCTGATGGGATGCTGCTCAAAGATCCTGCTGCCTGGTACTCGATTATTTTGCTGCAGAAAGCTTCTTAAAGCTGCATTAAAACTCATTATTGACAATGCTAATTACCAAGAAACTATGCCCTTAACTTATGGACTTAATATCTTAACATCATGAACTAAATCTCTGGCCATTTGATGGCTGAAAACTAGTACAAAAGGGGACTGATTTACTGCTTTCCCTTGGCTCAAGAACCTGCAACTCCAGCTGCCCAAGAAAAGCCTCACCATCACCATCCCTTCTTGTTCTAAGATGCCAAGCATCTAATGATGGCATCTCCTCCCAGATTTTTCTATATAATAACCCTTAATATCACTTTGTTCCACTCACCAAAACCCCACTTATCAGATAGTAAAACAGTCCAAGGAGTCCTGCTACTGCTGCTGCGATCGTGAGGAGGAAGAGCTCAAGTGCACGGTTTGGACCTCTAACACGCGTTTCTTCTTTCACCAACACTTACCAACGGGTATGAACTTAAAACCACTTAAACTAAACCTTTTAAATGATATATTAGTTGTTAATAAGGTCCATGACAGGTTAGAAAACAAAGTCCAGAAAAGAACATGTAACCGATCATAATAGGGTTTTTAGGACTACTCATACATTGCAGAATTGAGGTCACCCTAAGCACACAGTTAAACCACGAATTGAAACATGAAATAGATGCCTTTCACACTTAGTTTTAGTTCTTTAACATGTGTGAAACTCAATCCTTAGTTAAAAACTTAGAATACATAACAACAAGGCTGGAAAGTGACCTCGACAGCAACCTGACAGATTCATAGACCCGAATTTAAGAGGCTGTAACTTGGTCAAAAATAAACCAAATGAGGTGTTTCTTGAGCCTAGAATTATTTCCAACAAGTTAGCTTTCAAACCTAACTGGTCTCGTAATTTTTCATGGAGATTTGTTCTCCCAAAAGTGCAAAATAAAATAAAGTGTCAAAAGTAACTTTTTCTGACCGAACATTGACCCGACTTTACAAGGCCATAAACTTATCAATGCTTAATCAACAAACGTGATTTTTGTGTCAAAAGTTAGCTTAATGTCTTAGCTTTCCAACGCATATGCGTACACCTGTTAATAATTAGTTTTAGACCCCCATCCGACCAAGATACGAACAACTGTCCTGAAAATGTGCAGCAGTGAACATTTACTTAGAAGTTATAGTTGGTCATTATAATGCATCAATGCACGTTAGTAGTAGACGTATAAAAATATGACCTATGGGTAATAACCTAGATATTAGATGGACAGAAACCTCTCACTAGCATAAGTATAACACACACACAATACTAAACATGTATACACAATCTCTAACATAATATACTACCTGACGAACTTTAAAAATAAACTCAACGGTTTAATCTAAGACAAATTACACATTGACATACTAAACTCACCGACGAACCCTATGTATATATATATGTAGGAAGCACACCGGTTTACCATCATCACACTCCAGAACAAGGAATCTCTAAACCACTCAACAACAACAGTGAGTTCTCGTATCCCCTTTTTCCTTTTAAATGCTTTTGGGGGAGAAACACGCTTACAACAACAACAACACTTGAATCATTGCTTTATATGTTATGTCTATTACTTGAATATTGCATGAGTTTACCTTATCATTATCACATGCTAAATTCCCCATTCTCACAACGCAATCAATTAACTCTCGGATAGAGACGCTGGAACATATTGATAGTACTATCGGGGTAGGCACCCCCATTCTCTAGACTCGTTGAATGCGTCAATCAACGGTCACTCATATTGAATGTTTATTTCTGCAACAACAACAACCAATACTCGTGATAAGTATTGGAGGGGTTTTTAGTTTTCTCATGGCTGTAGTTTTGGTTTTGGGCTCATGGCTATATGTCTCTGATTTACATTCATATATATTGCTTGATTCAACTTTACTTACTACCACTTACTATAACAACTGTTTATCGAGTCTCAACTCTACGAGCTCACCAACTTTTAGTTGACCTATTTCAGCGTGTTTTTCAGGTGATAATTAAGTGTGCTAGCTTGGAAGTCAATCTTTTACGCATCTAGGCTACAATGGAAGATTGCTTAAATATAAATTTATGATTTAAGTCCATATGTAATCTTTATTTTGTAACCTAAGACAATGATGTAGAACATATATCTTTTGAATGCATTACGTTTAGTATTTCCTCGTACCATGTGTTCTTAAGATACTTCATTCGTCACTCACTAGCGTTTCCGCCTTGGCGAGGGTGTGAGAAGGATGAAGTTTTGTTTGATTTTTGATGTCTTGCTGATTTCATCTCATCAACTTCATCTGAAGAGTCAGAAGAGTATTCAAACCTTTGGTCCCTATTTCTTTTAAGAAATTGGACACATTTTTTATTGTCAAACTTCATTTTTGATTTATGAAAATCATGAGTTTGTTTGATGTTGTGGTTTATATTTCTTTGAACATTCTTCAACTCTTTCTGATGACCTAAGTCATCTGAAAAATTTGAAATCCTGGATTGTTTATTATAAAAATGACTTCTGATTTTAGGTTTCACAGATGAGATTGGTGAGATGGGCTCGTTTTGTGGAATTCTCAAGCCTTTTTGTTTGAAGAAACAATCTGATGTATTGTGGTTGGTCATATCACAGACAAAACAATAGTTGTTGAAGTAGCAATTTTTTGTAGAATGATTGTTCATATCACAGATTGAGAAGTATTGATTAAAATAGCACTCATCTGTTCTGTGATTTGACATTTCACAAATGTCACAATACATGAGTTTGTCTTTTGTGGTTAATCTTGATGCCTTAGTAGATTTACCAGCTTTCTAATCTTTGATTTTGAAGAGAAAGCAATATCAGCCTTGTTAGCAGTTTGTTTCACAATACTACTGTTTTTCACTCTTTTGGGCTGATGTTGTTTCCTTAATCCTTTTCTATCCTCCTTTTCTTGTTGGTTTACATGATCTTTATTGAAGATGTCAAAACCAACTCCTTGCTTAAGTTTTATTGATGGTGAATCTGTTTTGCTTTTAGTCTTTTGAATTAGAGGGGTTTTCCCTTTGCTTTTCAGTGAAACTTTGTCTGATATGGTTGAATTCTTTGGAGATTTTATCTCACAATCAGATCTGCTTTCAGCAGATGGTTTCACAGTTGCATCAGTTTTCTTTTTTTCTTTGGAAATTACAGGGATGATTTTCATAAATGGTACTATGGCTTTGACTGGGCTTCTTGGTTTAATGACATTTACTGACTTGTCTGAACACTCTTTGATTTTAATTGGATGACCTAACTTGATTTTCTTCTTATTTGTTTCAATATAAACACTTGATTTATTTTGAGGATTTGTAATTTATGTTACTACTGATTTAGTTTCAATAGTTTAGGTTCATTTTGTTCAGTAAGAGTGATTGACTCAGGCATGACAGTGTAATTATCATTGTATGGTGAGGGACATGAATTGTATCCAATCCCAGTCATATCCTTAGGATCCTTTTCTGAATCAAGCATCTCTTGCAGTTTGGCTGAAGAAAGTTGAAACTTTTCAAGTTTCACTTCAGTGGCTGATTGCTCAGCTTTGGATTGAGCCAACATTTCAGTTAACTTTTCATTTTCAGCTGCAAGAGTATATTTTTCTCCGTGCAGTTTTTCAATATCAGAGATGAATGATTTGATTTTAATTTCAAAGCTTTTCAGTTCTCTTTTAAGCATCTCTGATTTTACCTTTTCTTCTTTAATCTTAGTAGCTAATTTGTGATTGTGCTCACGATATCCCTGCAGTTCAGCAATGCATTTATCACTGTAAAGATTAGATTTTACCTCGGATGGCATAGGCGTTGGGCCATCATTTATGTGAGCCATAAGAGCATGATTTTGAAATTAAGGCTTCACTTCCTCAGCATACGGGCTCTAATCACATACTCCATCTTGTCTGATGACAAGAGCATTAGAAGTAGGTTGGCTGCTTCCATGGGCTTGATTGGTCAGTTGTGGCTGACTTTGGTATGGTTGTTGATGTTGTCTTTGATGATGATATTGATGTTGATTGTTGGATTGAAAGCTTGAGCTCGGTTGTGATGATTATTGGCCCTGAGAACTCCTCTGAAAGCTATTATTGTTTCTTCCTGGAGCATTGCATTCTCTTGAGAAGTGGCTAGTCATACCACAGTTGAAGCATTTAACTTTGGATTTGTCATATCCAAGTTTGATATTCTCATTCAGACTTAGCTTCCTACCCTTCCTGAAAAACTTTTTAGCCCTCATGGCTATCATAGCCATCTGCCACTATAGATCCATTTCTTCTACATCATCAGGATCTATTTCTTCTAGGTCTTTTTGGATTAAATGAGCAGAAGTGAGTCTTCCTCCCAAGTAAGCTTCAAAACTTGCAACAAAGGCATTGTAGGTAGCCTTTTGCTCTTTAGATCTCTGGTCTTCAGGCATACTTGAGGGAGTGGCAGTAAATCCAGTTGATTAAGATGAGGTTGATGGCTTGTTGGTTGATGGAGCAGCAATAAATCCAGTTGATTTTACTTGATCTCTGGATGAGAGGAAGTCATCTTCTTCAGTAATGAATGTATTTTCCACAGAATGAGTTTCTGATGGAAATTTGTATGCTTCAATGACTTGTGGTCCACCAAGGTTTCTGCTCCTTTCATCAAGTTTAAGAGCTTCAATTTTTGCAATCATTATATCCAGAGTGGTGCTTTCCAAATCAAGTGTGTTTTTTAGCATGGTTACATTTTGCTTCCAACTCTCAGGAAGACTGTGCAACATCTTCTTGTTCA
Organism: Flaveria robusta; assembly: GCA_025506415.1. Classification (NCBI taxonomy): domain Eukaryota; kingdom Viridiplantae; phylum Streptophyta; class Magnoliopsida; order Asterales; family Asteraceae; genus Flaveria; species Flaveria robusta. The sequence continues at coordinate 12,336,394 of CM046460.1, read as the reverse complement.
GCTCCTTTTCTTTATATGTAACCCCCATAATCTCAAGATCATTGACCAACTACACAAACCTATGCAGTTGTTTTGAGATTGACTCCCCTTTGGAGTGATTGAAGGTTTCATATTGATTGACCAGCTTGTCTTTGTTGATTTCAGCCACTTCACTTCTACCTTCACACATGATGAGCAATGCATCCCACATAGCCTTTGTTGTTCCATATTTCTTAAGTCTTTTGAGTACATCCATTTTCAAAGCTTGTGTGAGAATGGAGTATGCTTTAAGGTCAATCTTTATCTTCTTATACTCATCATCATCAAGAGTTAGATCTTCAATGTGTATTCTTGATGTTTTGTATAAAGCAGCTTGGTCAGCCGAGAGTGACATTAGGATGTAAGGTCCTTTGCATATGGAAATCCAATAATCCGGATCTACACCTGTAATGTAATTCATAAACCTGATTTTCCATTGCTTAAACTCAGATTTGTGTCTAAGCATAGAAGGTTTAGGAGCATGACCAAGTTCAGAAAAGTTAAGTGAATCCATTGTAATAAACTTGTTTTAGATTGTTGGAATAAGAATTAGATTAATTTTTAAGTCCAAGTGGTCCAAACAGTCTACTTTTTGAATGTTTTAACAGATCTGATGAACGGTAACAATTATTTTGTTAAGAGAACCGTCTGTAACTATTCTGTTAGCTTTAATGTTTGAAGATTATGATGTTGATGATATTGTTGTTCTGATTTTTGGGTAGAATAAGTTGTTCAATGATATGTTCTTGGTTCGGTACAGATGAATAGTGAATCAGTCGATGTTTCAGGAGGATTTCAGCATGAATACATGTTAGAAGTTGATGAACTTACTAACAGTAACTCAATCACCAGTTCAATCGAGTTTCGCTTAGATTTGGGCAGATTTGAGACGAATCTGAGAGCCAAAGCTCTGATACCAATTGACTGAGTGTTGAGAATGATATTCTCAGTTGATGTGAATCAACTAGGACCGAATATGATGATTGAGTCAGTGGTTATATTACGGAATAATATAAACACAGATCATTGAATGCTTGAAATACTCATAAGTGCTTTGTATTAATGGTGGTGTAAAGTTACAATGAATGCTAGGGTTTTAGCATGAAACAGTAACAAGACACCTCTGAAACATATGACTATCGAAGATTCTAATATTCTAGTTGTCTAGTCATTCCCAAAAGTAGGGTTTTCTATTCTATTTATAGGCTGACAAAACGCCTTTACAAAATGACTAAACTACCCCTGTACTATACATCAGGAAACTAGTCTAAGTACAAAAGTCTTCATTAGCATTTTCTTTTGTTCATCCGCATTAACTAATGTGGATGTGTTGATCTTCATCAGCATTTCTTTTTCTTCTTTCGCATTGGTGTTTGGTTATCAGCATTGAGAAATGCGGATGAACAAACACTTAGGCGCATTTGTTGCTGAACATCCGCATTAGTAAATGCGGATGTACAAATACTTGGCAGCATTTGTTCGGCTATCTGCATTTGTTAATGCGAAAGAACAAATACTTGTCAGCATTTGTTCCATGGTCATTCGCATGAACAAATGCGGATAGCCGACACTTGTCTTCTTTTGAGCAGATTCTTCATCCGCATTAGTTCTTGGACTTAGGGAGAATTCCAGCAGAGCAACCATCAATCACCACTTGAATTGGCATGTATGATCCTTTCAAGGTCCAACAGTTTTTCCCCAATTGAAATCATAAATAAGTTAAATGGGGCGGTGAAACTCACCTTATGTCTTCAACGAGATTGTGAAATTTGTGAAATTATATGACTGGCCTAAATGCGACCTGAATGGTTACAATAACCTTAGGGCCATGGTAGGCTATTATTTAATGCCTCAAATATATATGGAGTCCACCCAAATTACTTGATTTCATAGATGCATAAATTATATATTTTAAGTATATTTTTATTAAAACACTAGTAACTAGTTTTAAGTCTTTACGAATAGGCGCACATGAATTTCTTCAAATGAAAGCATTCCATGCCCTTTTATAATTTTATTTCCCATTTATATAAGTCGTCTTATATTGATTATGATAGAGTTTTAGTGGATGGTAAGCCAATTCCCTTTTATTATATCGACCCTAACCCTTTTATATTTTTAGAATTTTAGACTCTTATGTGACACTATTTTAGTAAATCAAATGAGTTCTTTTGTTCCCATGACTTTGGCCACATAAGTTCATATATGTTAAGTTGTAATAAATATAAATTCTCTATTTGTTTATTATATTTAAGTGATCCAAAACTATTTATTTAGAAAAAGGGGTACAACAGCAATATTTCTAGTGTATTTTTAGTATTTACTTCGGTTTACCAGCCAAATCTTCTCATTTCGACATGAGGTCCCCCAACTTTGAAACCTTACTCTAAGGGCTACATTTTAAAAAAAGATATCACTTTATTTGGAACTGTTATGACCGAGTTTTGTTTCCAACAAGTAGGAAAAAACAATCTGCTAAAAAATACAATTTTGACGTTTTAATTTATTTTTGCAGTTTGGGATATTAAATATCAAGGAATTCTAGTGAGACCACTTGGGTTGCAAATATAACGTCTTAAATTTATATTTATGCTCAAGAATCATTTTAATTGGACATATGACCAATATATGACTCTTCAAAGTCAGTGCAAGGAATTTGTCAGCTTGTTCTCATATTTTTAGATTACTATTAAACCTATTTTCTTAGTGTCTTTACACTTGCCTCTCTTTACCCACTTGTTATTACCCACTATCTTACACTTATTGACCATTTTAACATTATACAAGACCTAAAAGTGCAGGTCCATCCCATTTTATAGCATAGATGTTAACTTTAACCACCATAAGTTGCTTGTTGTCTTTATTCAAATGTCACCACCATATCATAAGTATGTTCTGTAGAGAATGATGTTAGATTTTATCATGATGAGTATGTTTATTTGTATCACACTTGGTTCTTATTTTAAATACTTTTATAATTAAATTTTGTAAGGTTATTATAATTATTTTCTAAATTGATCACAAGATTAATGCAAACTTTCACATGTAAAACAATATATCTTTTTATGCCAACTTTTCCTCTATAAACCCATGGATTATCAAGATTTTACACTTATTTAAAGTTTAGGTTTTTAGGACAAAACTTGTACTTTTGTTTTTGAAATCACATTTTACAAGCTTAAACATGAATGTTAGTGGGTGGCTTTTCATACAAGTTCCAACACTTGTATGTGATCATAAAATGAAAGAAAATAGTAGGTGTTTAGAGCCTCAATTTGATAATATAAGAAATAAAGGGCTAGATGGTTTCTTCTAAGGCTTGATCTTCTTCAAAAATACTTGAATCCTTATGAAGAAGACTTTATTCTTTGGAAATAAGATGAGGAAAAAATGAGAGTGTAGAGAGAGATGGGGATGGGGACGGTTAGGAGGGAAAAGAGAGGGAGAAAGAAGTTATCTTGAAGTTGATTTTGCAAATGAGTTAATTGGTGGATATTTATCAAGTCTTTTGTCACTTTTAGAAGTATGAAAGAGATGGATGGTTGTTGATGTGGTCAAATGATAAAGGTATGGGTAGTGAGATTTGGTTATCTATTTTTTTATATAAATAATACATGTTAAGTTGATGTACAAAAACGTAGGGTGTATGGTTTATTTTAAATAAATCAAGACTTTTTTCAAGATTTTTATTTCACATGAAGCATTTTTAGCTAGTTAGATAAATCTTGACATGATGATTTATTGTTTACTTTTGTTATAAACCATGATCATAAATGTTTATTGTTCTTAATTTATAATTATAGATTTACTCATATGGTAATGATCATTAAACGAATAAAGTTGGTTTTTTTAATTATGTAGAAGACATAATTTTTCCTATTAGATATTATAACTTACGTTGTTTTTTAAATTTGATATATTGATTTGGGTGATATGGTTTCTTGGACTCTGTCGGATCCTGATTTATTTACCAATGCTCATATAACTAGGCAATCATGCATATTAGTCATCAAATTTCCAAAATTCATTTGTAGTGATTATGAAATTGCATGTCTTTTCTAGGTTTTAAAGAGATTTATTTGATGTACTCACATCTATCGACAATTATGTTATGAAACTATAATGAAAATTCATACGGATAATGACCTGAAATTAGGGTTGTCACAAATGTCCATCACCGAAAGTAAGTCCACGGTCGAGCTCTGATTTCGCATTCATGATATCATTAGTTTTTATATATGGGTGATGTGCTCTAAATTATACATAAAAATCCTATTAAAAGCACATCAATTATTCCTAAATATCTTCCTGTAAATGGTGAAAATATACTTAAAAATGTTAAAGTATGTTTTCAGGTGTTCAAAAGGGCAAGATGGACAAAAGAAGCATATTAAACAAGAATTTAAAGAAAATCGAGCTTTGAAGTCCAAGCATGGAGTCATGCCTTATTAAGCACGCCCCCATGACCTGCCTAAAACACACCCCCATGCTTAAATTGGCACCTCCGTGTTTGGACATCTGACAGGACAAAAAGTACTATTCCCCAAAAGTAAACACGGGGCTGTGCCCCAGGAGGCACGAGATCGTGCCCCACCTCAAACACGGGGCCGTGCCCGACACTTCCTACACATACGAACCAACCAACTTTCGTAAGCATTGTACTAGCACGGAGCCGTGCCTTTTAAGCATGGGGTCATGCTTAAACACTCTAGAAAGCCTATAAATAAAGGCCTAAGTCCATCATTTAGGAGAGCTTTTGGTGTGAGAGTTACTGTGCTAAATTCTCTCGAGAATTAAGTCTTAAAGACCATTTGGAAGCTCGAGAGATGGATACAACACTTGGAAGAAGCTTGGAATTGTCTAAACATCATCCATTGTGGATCACCTATTTGATTGTTCCATTTCACCGATGATTTCATATCTATCTTCTATGTTACTTGTTGTTATGTTCAAGCTCATTATGAGCTAAACTCTCTTTATCATCCTAATCGGATGAAACTTATGTAATTTGTGATGAACTAATAGTGTGATTTATGTTATGTTAATGTTATGGTAATCTTGGGTAAGCTTTTGATGGGTAGAATCTACATTTGAACAATAAGTTATAAACTTATGATTTGTAATTATGAATGTCATACAAGGTTGGAAAACGTATAAACAAACTTTTATTCATGAAATCGGTCTTCATAACAAATCTATGGCTAATGAACTAGAAATGGTTATTAGAAATCATATGACTTTAGCTTACTAATCATTTGCACGTTCCCTTTTATTAGTTTGAGAAATCTCAAGTAATTGTTATGGTTTTCTAAAATTAATGGTATGTTAAAAAGGAACTTGATAAACTCTCTTTCTAACATTAAGTTTTGTTTTCAAAAATCGTATTTTAAAAGATTACTATGGATCTAACTATATTACTAGTGGCTTTGATTGATCAGTACTATAAGTTACTATGCTGGTGTCCTCGTCACTACGGAGTCGGCAGACGAGAAATCCGCGTTGGCTCACGTTTATAAATTATTAACATAACTACTTAAACCTATATCTTCACTCACACCATGACATTCATCATAGTTACGTAAGTGTAAATTAATTAGGATGATAGCCTTAATTCCCTGCCTTAAGGCCCCAAAAGTCTCAACTTTTATTTTCATTTTAGTTTCCTGTTTTAAAACTCCAAAAAGAAAATATTTGGTTACATTAATGCAACTTATCATTTTCCCAAAACAAAATCAAATCTAGTAGTCAATCATAACGGTTGTTGAGTAAGCTTGGTGTGTCCACGGATTGATAATCGGTTCTTACCATCACTATATTACCACACGACAGATACAATTGTCTTTTGTGTGTGTAGTTTAGTATTAGTAATAACCGATTAAAACTAAATTTGTGCAAAGAAACTTTATCAAAATATACATACCTTTCACATGCATCAAGTTTTTGGCGCCGTTGCCGGGGACACACGGCAGTTTTGAAAGACAATCTGAATTTTTAACTATCTTGTTTATATCTTGTTAATATATTATTATTCAAACATGTTTAACTTTTCTGTAGTTAGATTAGTTAGTTTTCCTTAGTTAGTTTAGTTACATTTTCCTGATTCATTTTAAGCCTTAGTTAGTATAAGCTTCCTTAAGTTAGTTTATGTTCGACTCGTCTAGTCCTAAACTTGTTTCACCTCTTTTGGAACCCGAATGACTTTTCCGTCAAAGGGTACGCGAAAGACCACGAGAAACAACAACAATCATAGAATAAGAAGTTTTAGAAGGTACACCATCTAAAGAAGGCATGGCTAACCAAGACGAGGAAATGAAGATGACACAATATGCCACACCATCAATAGATGGTTATGAGTCTAGCATTGTCCAACCAGCAATAGCGGCCAACAATTTCGAGATTAAGTCTAGTATTACCCAACTTGTAGAATACTATGTTTAGTTCCACGGATTGCAAGACAAAGATCCTAACGCTCACATCACACGATTCCTTCGTATTTGCGTAACTTTCAAAATTAACAACTATTCGGACGATGCAATTAGACCAAGACTTTTTCCATTTTCACTTCGAAGTCGAGCCATTGACTGGATTGATTCACTTCCGCTTGGTTCCATCACCACATGGGAGAGATATAAAGGTCTCCTTCAAAGATGCCCACATCACGGACTTGATCTATTGATGCAGTGTCAAAACTTTTACGATGCAATCAGCGGAGCACACAAACAAGCTGTCAATCAAAGTGCAGGAGGAGATTTCGGAAGTGTCACGCCAACCAAAGCATACCAAGCTCTAGAAAGAGCAGCTAAGAAGAGCTTTACTTATAATCCCTTAAGACACAAACCTAGTTCTAAAGGCATTCATCAAGTAGGCTCTGAAACCCTTGTTGCAGCCCAATTACAAGCCCTAACTAAATGATTCGAACAATTGGAAGCCGAACTCAAAAAAAACCCCAACACGATGCAACACATGCGAAAATTAACACAAGACCAACGAATGCCCACAAAGCATGATGATGGTTGAGGATGTTGATTACGTAGCATGCCCAAGCAATTCATATAACAACAACTCAAATTGGAGAAACAACTCAAATTATAGAGAATCCGGCAACAACCAATCATCATCCGGATTCAACTGAAGACCACCCTACCAACAATAGAAACCACCGTACAAAGGTCCAAGCAGTAGTAACCAAGATCGTGGAGCATCATCAATGGAAGACCTATTGCAGCATTTGTTGATAAGCACACAAGCCATAGATGAATACATCCGAAAATCTTATCGAAGAAATGAGGAGAGGTTTCAAAGAAACGAAGCTGACATCAAAAGCAACAAATCATCATTGCAAACCATTGAACACCAAGTAGGTCAGATAGCACAATAGCTATCTGAGAGACCCCATGGTGCTTTGCCTAGCAACACTATGACAAACCCTAATACATAAGTGAAAGCCATCACCACAAGGAGTAGCAAAACCACTCAAGGTGATTCACCTGCATTGCAACCAATCCTTAAATAAATTGACACTATAATTCCAAGTAATGCAAGTGATAGGCAAAAGCAACCTGTTGCTGTTGAAGAACCTACCAGAAATACGTTCCACCACCACCCTATGTTCCACCACCTCCACATCTAGGATGTTTGAGACAACAACGATTGGAGGCACAATATGGCAAATTCCTAGGGTTGTTCAAGCAACTCCACATCAATCTGCCTTTGGTAGAAGCCTTAGCCCAAATGCCTAACTATGCTAAGTTCTTAAAGGGTGTGTTGTCAAACAAAAAGAAACTAGAAGAGTTATCACACGTAGTTTTGAATGAGGAATGCTCTGTAGTTCTTCAAAACAAACTACCTCAAAAGATGACTAATCCAGGAAGCTTTACCATAACTTGCCTAATAGGAAATCTTTCTGTTAGTAACGCATTAGCATTAACGATCCATGAAACATCCTCAATACCATGACGACTCACTCTATTACATTAATGTTTGCGATTCAATCATAAGTTGTCATTTAAGGGAGTCCCTTGAAAATAAAGTGTGTAATAATCAATTGATAGAAGTCCGAAAGACAAAACCCATCTGTGAAAATTAAATCATTTCAAAACCAAAAGTTGATGAAGCATCATCTCATCAAGAAGCATTCGAGATCATCGAACAAGAACTAAAACCTAAAGCTAAACCGTCTATCAAAGATCCTCCGGTTTTAGAACTCAAAGCCTTCCATCTCATCTCGAATACGCGTTTCTTGAAAACACATCTCAACTTCCTATCATCATCTCATACAGCTTATCAAATGATAAGAAGAACAAGTTGCTCAATGTGCTTAAGGCACATAAACAAGCAATTGCTTGGAAAATCATGGACATTAAAGGAATCAGTCCATCCTTTTGTACTCACAAGATACTAACGGAGAACAATTTCAAATCCGTCATTCAACCTCAAAGACGTTTAAATTTGAGCATGCAAGAGGTTGTGAAGAAAGAAGTAATAAAACTGCTAGATGCCGGTTTGATCTACCCCATTTCTGATTCGCCTTGTGTCAGTCCCGTCCAAGTTGTTCCAAAGAAAGGAGGAATGACTATTGTAACTAACGAGAAGAATGAGCTTATTCCTACTGGTACAGTTACAGGATGGAGAGTTTTCATCGACTATCGCAAACTCAATGATGCCACAAGGAAAGATCACTTTCTTCTACCTTTTATCGACCAAATGCTTGAAAGATTATCCAAAAAATGTTCTATTGTTTCCTCGATGGTTTCTTAGATTATTTTCAAATTCCAATTGCTCTCGAAGATTAAGAGAAAACGACATTCACATGTCCATATGGCACGTTTGCTTATCGGCGAATGCCTTTTGGATTATGTAATGCCCTTGCTACATTTCAATGATGCATGGTAGCAATCTTTTATGACATGATCGAACATTCTATGAAAGTTTCCATGGATGACTTTTCCATCTTTGGGAACTCGTTTGAACAATGTCTTGAAAACCTGGAAAATATGTTGGTTAGATGCGAAGATTCTAACCTTGCCTTGAATTGAGAAAAGTGTCCCTTCATGGTTAATGAAGTAAAAGTGTTAGGACATAAAATCTCTTGAGCAGGGCTTGAGGCCGATCAAGCCAAAGTCGACACTATTTCCAAACTTTCGCATCCCACAACCGTGAGAGCAATCAGAAGCTTCCTAGGTCACATAGGATTCAACTGACGTTTCATCAAAGATTTCTCAAAAATTGCACGACCAATGACTCAACTCCTCGAGAAAGACGCACAATTCGTATTTTTCGATGAATGCATTAGTGCATTTAATTTGCTGAAGGAGAGATTGGTAACAGCTCCAATCATGGTTTCCCCCTATTAGACACTACCATTTGAACTCATGTGCGGCGCAAGCGATTTCACAGTAGGAGCTGTGTTAGGCCAACGGAAAGACAAGCAATTCCATCCAATTTACTACGCGAGCAAAACCCTAAACGATGCGCAAGAAAACTACACCATTATTGAGAAAGAGCTTCTTGTTGTAGTTTTCACATTTGACAAATTCCTCTCATACCTCATCCTTTCAAAAACAATTGTTTACACCGATCATGCAGCCCTTCGTTATCTATTCAACAAGCAAGATGCAAAGCCAAGATTGATTCGTTGGATACTTCTACTTCAAGAATTTGACATTGAAATTCGTGAAAAGAAAGGATTAGAAAATCTAGCGGTCGATCATCTCTCGCATCTTGAAGGTTCAAATCCTTCATAATATGAGGAATACAAGATAAACGACAATTTTCCTCACGAATTCCTTATGCACATCCAATCCTAATTCAATGAACATCCTTGGTTTGCTGATTTTACAAATTACTTGGAAAGCGGAATTCTCCTCAAAGGAATGACTTATCAGCAAAAGAAGAAATTCTTTGCTAACATTAAGCATTACTATTGGGAATATCCGTATCTATTCAGAATCGGTGCAAACCAGCTTATCCGAAGATGCGTATATGGAAGTGAAGCACAACAAATTCTAAGGCACTATCATGAATGACACATAGGAGGATACCATGGAGGAACCTTAATAGCCAAGAAAGTTTTTCACTCTGGATTCTACTGGCCCACGATATTCAAAGATGCTCACAACATGGTACGCACCTGTGATGCATGTCAAAGAGCACCTAATAACTCAACACGGGATGAGATGCCTCAGAAACCCATTCAAGTATGCAAGTTATTTGATATATGGGGTGCTGATTTCATGGGGCCCTTCCGACGTCTTTTGGCAACCATTGCATCTTGGTAGCAGTCGATTATATCGCAAAATGGGTCGAAGCTCAAGCTCTACCTACTAGCAATGCAAGAAACATTGTCAGATTCCTTAAGAAACTATTCTCTTGTTTCAGTGCCCCCAAAGCTTTAATTAGTGATCACGAAACGCATTTCTCTAAAAGAGCAATGGCTCGTTATGGCATGTACCATCGTTTTACAACTGCTTATCACCCACAAGCAAATGGGCAAGCTGAAGTCACTAACCGAGGCATCAAACGAATCCTCGAAAAAACAGTAGGTTAAAATCTCAAGGAATGGTCTACCAATCTAGATGATGCATTATGGACTTTTCAAACAGCCTATAAAACTCTCATCGGCACAATAACATTTAAACTGGTATATGGAAAGTCAAGTCATCTACCTGTGGAACTCAATCACAAAGCCTATTGGGCACTCAATGCAGTAAACCTATACCAAAACGTTATGGGTAAAAATTGATTTCTACAAATCCACAAACTCGAGTAATTGAGAGAACAATTGTACGAGAATGCTAGGTTTTACAAGAAAAAGACAAGGAAATTCCAAGATTCTATATTAAAGAACCCTAAATGATTTCATATGGGAGAACGTGTCTTACGGTATAATTCTCGTCTACGTTTGTTCACTAGAAAGCTGAAATCACATTGGTTCGGGCCTTACACAATTAAAGACGTCTTTTCGAACGGTGCCATCGAAATCAAAAACCACGATGATTTAAGTTTCAAGGTAAATGGTCATCGTTTGAAACCGTATACCAATGGACCAACAAAGATCTTCTTCGAGGAAGTGTACCTCCGCCCCAATAAAGACTAAGTGTGGGGAAGGGTTGCGCCGAAGCACCCAAAATTGAAAAACGGCACTTGTGCATTGGTTTTTCTTTAGATTTTTAACTTTTTGTAGGACCTCTCAAGCCAATCACGAGGCCGTGCCCCATGAAGCATGCCCACGTACCTCTGACAAAAATTTTCCACAATCTTCGCAGACGACTCTCGAAAATTAAAGGTCGAATTTAAGACGAAATCTGACAGACACGCGACCGTTCCTGGCCAAGCACGTCCCCATGATCAACTTTCCAGAATTGTATATAAATACCACACTTGTTCCAGGCTTTCATTACCCCAATTCCTGCTTAAAAACATAACAAAATGAAAGAATCAAGTCATGGAAGTTCAAGTGGGAACACTGAGATGAAATCACGTTCTGAAACACAAGAGCCGACAATGCAAGAATATTTCTTCAAGTTACACGAACTAATCAAGCAATTGACTAAAATAAACCTAGTAGTATCCCAACGCCTAGCTAAACTTATCCAAAAAGCTCGGCAAATGGATGAAGAACTCATTTCCGTCAACCGTCAGCTTGCGGAATTAAGCAACCGCACTTCACACTATCCCATCCTGAGCTTTCCACACAAAATGTGTGGAGGCTTCTTCTAGAAGCATTTCGTGATGTATTATGTGTGCTGGCGCGCGTTTAAGAGTCTAATTTTACAGTCATAGGCTCTCGGCTTTAACGAATTGTGTAACCGTAGGACTTTAGGAAATGTAATTGTCACTTGATTTGTTTTAATTAACTTTAGAACTACTTCGTACCTACTCTGATGATTTGGAAGTGATAAAACTTAACCGGGAAAATAATGTAACGCGCAACGCAGAAAAACAGAACAACAAAAATTGAACCCCGGTAGCATAAGGGAGGCACGCCCCCGTGCTTAAGGAGACACGCCCCCGTGACCAACATTTCATGACACCATCTGACTTGTTTTAGCAATTTGTTTTGTTCCCCATCAATTCACCATGTCAAAAACTGAATGTGTGCTAGTGATCTTTCGCATTCAGCTCCATTTTCATCACCTTTTTCATTTTCCTTTCTTATTTTCAAGTATTCTTTCATTTCCGTTTAAGCTTGATAATACAAGAGGTTAGTATTGTTAAATCCTAGTTGTAATGATGGTTATTTACATGAAGTTAGTTAGTTAGGTGATTAGGTCTCTAAATAACCGAAATCCTAGCCATTATATGTAAAACCTTATAATCAATGTTATATGGAATGATTAATACTATAAGCCTTCTTGTTCATGTTTATTTTAGTAGCTAATTGCATGTTAATGATTGTGTTTAGTTAGTTTTTGTTTATTCTTTTCCTTAGGTTGTTAACATGACTATCTTCATAAATCGTGGTTGAAACATTGTTAAGTACATTCAAGTTACAAGGGTTTAATATTGTCAAACAGTTGTGTTAACAAGTGATTAAAATGATAAATGTGTAATCTTTGATTTTTCAAGCAAGAAAACACCAACCCATGGTTGATCAAAGGTTTACAAACAAAACCACGCGTGCTCGAGTCAAAATTTCACACCTCAAAATGTTCACCGCACCTCCATGTTTCACAAAACACACCCCCATGTTTAATAGTTTTTCTTGAATGTCAAAATTTTAACTGGTTTAAACATGAATCCAATAAATGTGGTGTGATGCCTCATCAAACCCGTGCCTGTTTACTAACATCATGAAACTATTCTAGAAATTCATTTTGTATAGTTTAACTTATTTGTTTAAAATTTCAAAAATATGAATCATCCTTATCTACAATTTGAAGAAAGCCGTGAAAGATGGTGTCGTGACATGTTACAAATACTGTTACAGAGAACCGAAAGATCACATCTACAAGTTGATTGATGGAATTCGTGTTTTGAACTTAGAACAAAAACAAAAAGGCATAAATTCCCCCAATGATCGTTTTCAATCTCTCAAATATAACAACAAATTGTTATATTCAATACTCAATAATCATAGTGCGGAAACGCATGATTAATGATATGATATCTATGTGTGTGTATGATTGTGTGTGTGTGTTTGTGTTCTTGAATAATAATAACTGCTTGATTGTATTGATTGTTTAAATACTTACAAAGTATTAGGGTATACTGCTATTTATTGCCTATATAAAAAGCTATATATAGTTACAAAAATACCATTATGTTAAAACTAATTACATATAATCCTAAGTATAAGTGTTGTCCGTAGTGGATGAACACATGTCCGCTATGGATGATGAATGAGTTGTCCGCTGTGTATGATAGACATCCGCTGTGGACACTTGGTGAATGTATATCTTGTTGGTGTCCGTTGTGGATATGTTCATCCGATGTGGGAAGTTGTTCATCCGCTGTGTTAGTACTTAGTCATCAGCCGTGAATTTCTTCATCTGCTATGAGTACTTAGCTTCTTTAGACTTCATCCACTATTGACTGTTGTGCATCTACTGTAGATAGTTGTTCATCCGCTGCCAACACTTGCAAAATTTCTTTATCTACAAAACCTAAAAAAGAAATTTAAACAATAATTAGTGTATGTTATGAATGTTAATGATGCTAATATGTTAGTTAATGATTGTTTGAATGTTAGAACACATTATGTTTAATTATGGCAAACATTATCCTTTTTATGCATTTGTTGAGTCCAACAATACTCCCCCTAAGGATGATGTTGCCATCCATTAATGTTTGTTTGTTACTATTTTGTTTGTTAGTGATAATGTGTTTGATTATGTTTGATATGAATGATTGCATGATTGCATGATTAACTGAATGTTTGCATGATTACACATGTGTAATCAGATTACCTTGTATGTTTTGATTCATGTATGTTTGCTAATTTGATTTATTACTTGCATGATTGTTGTTATGTTTAATAATATGTATGATATACATGTATGATTGATGTTCTAATATGTGTGTTATGTCTATTAAGTATGAATTGATGTTTTGATTGTTTGAGAGGTTAAGTATGTATGATTGTTGTTTTGCATGTCTGATTGTTAGAAACCTTTATGAATGAGATGGACCAGCTTCATCTACACTCCTTTGCACTATTGATGTGGCCTTTAAAGATTCCTTAACATCCTTTTCTGTGATCAGATCCTTTTCAGCATCTTTAACTTGATCAGTCAAAGGAGTAATCTTCAAGGCATTATGATAGTTAACTATATGTTCAGCAAAGTATTGCATTGCATTATTTTGATCATCATACTTGCATTGGATGGAGAGGTGTACCATCTATTCCAAGGTTGATTGATCTAGGCTTTGCACGTCAATGTTGCTAACAAGAGTGGTTACAACATGATCACCCTTTAGAACTTCAAGATTGTTGTTTTCTGAGATCCTTAGGCCTGTTATCCCTTCAATGTATGTTAGTGATTGCTGGTTTGTCCCTAGTCTTTGTTTTAGAGCAGCAATTACATACATTGTGCCTAGTATTCTCAGCATATGTATAAAATAACAACAGTAACCCTTGCACAAGACATCTTCAATGGCAGGGAATGACTTTATCTTAAAAAATGATACATAAGAAGGATGTAGCAGCTTTATCTTTACAGGATCAAATAGTCTGATGTCAACTGCTTCCTTTCTTTCCAGTTTCCTCTCCAATACCACTTCAAAGTGGGTTTCATCGTAGTACCATCTTGTGATTGGATTATTGTATTGGTTACCATCAATCTTCTTCATGATTAACTTCAAATCTGATGGTCTCATTGGTTATCCAACTCTTTTCAATATCTCACTATCAGGTTGAGCTGTTTGTTCTTCGCTTTGATTCTTTTGTTTGCTTGCCAATTGTTGTTCTTTTCTCAACTTGGCTAAATGAAGTTTATCCTCTTTGTCTGCTTTCAATCTCAACTCATTATGTTTTCTATTCATGTATGACTTCATGATGTGGTAAAAGTCAGCACCTTTGGGATTGTTAGTATGATTGACCATTCTCAATTGCATCAGGTCTAATTTGTCTTCAAAGCTCAATGATCTTAGTTGGGACATGTATGATAAGTACTGGACAAGGCCAGATACTCTCTTTATCAACACATCATCCCATATCTCATCATATTTCCATGCCACTATTTTCCTTTCATCTGCTGATACTGTTAGTGTAGTTTGATCATACAGCTTCACAAAAACTATGTTCTCGTTTATCATCTCCCTCACTTCATTACCTTCAGGCCATAGCCTATGAGTCATAAATTATCTAGGTTCTTCTATGGGATGAAGCTTAGGTGGAGCTTGATGATAGGTGGATAATGATGATGCTGGATGAGGTCTAGTAACCTGTGGCTTCAAGGCACTTGTCAGTATGTTCTTGTAGATTTCTCTAGCAAGGTCTTTCATCTATGATAAAGATCTACCTGCATATGACCTGCATGGCATTCTTGCATGACTCAACCAGCTTTTCACCTGGGAGTAGTTTATTTTCTTAATATAAGGATATTTGGGCAAATTCTTTGGAAACTCTTGTTGATCCTTAATCTCTTTATATCTCTTGTATGTTTGCTTAGACTCATTTTTCATTACTTCTTGGAAGTCCTTGAGCAAGTCTTTAACCTCAGATGGGTTAAGCTGCATGAATGTATCATATGGAAAGCCTTTTGATGCTAACTCAATTCCCATAAGAGTTTCTAGATCATTCTGGAATAAGTCTTGAATGTTTTGCATCTCATCTTCATCCTTTTCTTCATTTTCTTCTTCAGAATCACTAAGGATGATGATAGGCTCTTGTTGTTGGTCATGAGATTGGTCTATCTCTCCTTCTTCTAACACATTAGCCTCAGACTCTTTCTGTTTGGGTTCATCTTCATCGACTGGCTCAGCTTTGACTTTCAAAAGCTTAAGAGTAGGAGACTTAGGCTGATCTTGTTCTAGTAACTTTTGTTTTCCTTTTCTCAATGATGCAAGTTACAATATCTTTCTCTTCCTCTCATAGGTTTTCAGTTGAGTCTGTGATGATGATTCTTGATCTTTGGATGATTCAATTTGCACCTTCAATGATTCTACAAACTATCTGATTAACTCCTTTTACTTCTTAGTTAAGGGGTTAACAGGATTGATGCTTGATTGAGATGGCTAGATGTCTGGTGTATGAAAATGTTATCTGAGAATGGGTCAATAATTGATGTTTTTTTCAAATAGATTTGCCTCACAAAACAGCTGATCCATTGAATAAGTCTCCTCAGGGATAATGATTGCATGTTCAGATTCCCATGTGCTAGTTTCTTCAGCATGAGACATGAATTAATGAATAAATTCTTCACCCGGGTCTTGTTCTTGACTTTCTGAATGTTCTTCCTCATTCAGTTGAGTGTTAGCATATTCCAATTCTCTGTTTAGCATTTTAATCTCTTCATTTTGAGCATAGATTCTCTTCTTTAACTCATCAATCTTAGCATCTTTAGCATCTATCTGCTCAAACAAATAAGCAATTTCAAGTCTTATACTGTTCAAATCTTGATCTTTTGCCTTCACTTCTTCCTTTGATTGTTCAAGTTGTTTTTCTAGAAACTAAACAATCAACTTCTAAGCTTTTTGATCAGCTGTGAGCTTTTCTATCTCTTCATCTTTGCTCTTTAACTTTTCTTTCAGCCTCTTTGCTCTATTGTTTGATTCTATTAGCTTGTTGTACTCAGTGAATAAAAACACTTTTAAGTACTCAATCTCTTACTCAGTAGGTACTTCACTTGCTTGTTCTTCCGGTTTTGAATGCTCAACATGAGTACTTTGTTCTTCTTGTACAGACTCATGCAAAGATGATGTTCCAACCTCTTCATGGTGAGTTGCTTGATCTACTAATGATTCATCAATATCTCTTAAAAGAGATGATAATCTTTACTGATCTGATAAATGAGGGCTTTAAGGTGGAGAAGACATGTAATGTTCAACATGAAATTGTTCTTGTTCTTGCACTTCTTCTGGTGCTTGTTCTTGCTTGATGATTGGTTCTTGTTTACGTGCATCTTTCTCTTCTTGATGAATGATTGGTGCAGGTTGGATGATAGGGTCTTGATGAATAATGTTCTTAAACATCATGTGTGGTTCTTCCTGACCTGGAATCCTGATAAATACTTCTGGAACAAGCAAATCATGGTCTATCATGTAAGAAGGAACAGGCACTTCATCACCTTGATACAAACATGACTTTATTTTGTTGAAAACATGTTCATTAAAATGAATAGGATGAAATATAGCACCTTTCCTTGGGATGTTTGGTAAGAGATCATCAATGATCATCTTGAGGAATCTAGGATACATTTGAAATTTATTCCTCACTTCAGTCAAATTATATATCATCCCATTCAGCACTTGTGCAGCAAAATTGAAAGGTCTTCTTGCAAAGATAATTGCAATTGCAAAAGAACTCCTTAATGAAGTGGCATCCCAGCTAGTCTTCCTGTTGGTCATGGTTTTCCGATATGTATGCATAAGAAATCTGAATTGGGCACACATATAGGACTTCTTGATTTGTTTCCTGCCAATGGTACCGGTATATCCTATCTGTCTAAACACATGGACAACATAGTTCTTATCAAATTCCACTTGACCTTTAGCATCTTCATCACCAAGTTGTAATACCGTCCATATGACTTCTTCTGAGACAATAATCTAATGATCATGGACAGTAGAAACAACAACTTGTTAATCATCCAACTTCTCTAAATGAGCATGAGTCCAAAATTGGACAATATGATCTTCATAAATCTCAGGTTTAGTTGTCATAGCATGTACAAGTCTAGTTTGTTTGATAGCTTGTATGATATCTCTGTAATTCTCAGCCTTTGGTGAATCAGGGTTGAGGAATACATAGAGATTATGATCTTTAACAAACACTAGATTTGCCATATCTACAATTAAAGAAGAGTATGTTAGTGACTTGTATGATGACAATGTATGATGTTTAATATGATGAAATGTTGATCAAGTGAACAATGAAATGTTGATCAAGTGTTCACTTGTCAGTTGCAATTGTTGTAAAATGATGATCCATGTATGTTGACCATAATTATTATGTCAAAGTGTTTGTTTGTTTATAATTACCAATTGGGATTCTTTTGAACTTCACTTTGGAAGGTGATCCTTTTTGGGATTCTTTTGATTCATTCACAAGGAATGAAGTCTAAAAGACTTTATTGATTGTTCATCTAAGATAGATGTGTTTCTCATTGGAAATCTTTTGGATCCTGATTAAGGTCATTCAGGTCTGTGCTTAGCACAACAAAGAATGCCTTAGTGTACTATAGGTTTACGATAATCATAACAAAGGAGACATTTGTATGATTGAGCAATTTATAAACAGTTTCGCTTGGTGTATAGTAGTCACTTTACAAGCAACCTATATTTGATAGACCAATACTCACCATAAACCAAAATGGGTGTTATTTATCATACAATCATGAGAATTTAGTTTTTCACTGTTGTATGTGATGTTAGGTGTCCCATGCTGAGCCTATCCACACATCAAACAAGGTATTGTTAGTCTTTAATAGGTTGAAAATGACTCAAGTGAAAATGTAATCTAGTGTACTATCATTTCTCATGAGTGGTCATGTGTGATTCAATTTGTTTGTTAATTTAAAAACATGAATGTTTGTTTGATATCTTGATTTTGAAAAGATGTATGTTGTATGTTAAACTTAGACTTTAACAAAATCAAGCTTGTATGAAATTAATGTTTTGAAAACATTACTTGTTTTGTTCATAGCTGATCATAACAAGTGACTGAACTAGAAATTCAAATCTTGTTGAATCAAATGCTTTTGTGAAAAGGTCAGCCAGTTGATTGTTAGTGTGGACCTTGATCAACTTTATCAGACCCTTTTCTAATCAATCTCTTAGAAAGTGATATCTGATATCAATATGCTTTGTTTTTGAATGTTGAACAGGATTGTTAGTGATAAACATGGTAGCAGAACTGTTTATGTGTATGGTTGTTTTAAGAAAATTAAAGCCATAATCAAGCATTTGATTTTGAATCCAAAGAACTTGAGAACAGCATATAGAAGCAGCAATATATTCTGCCTCAGCTATTGACAAAGACACATTTGCTTGTTTCTTGCATTACTAGGAGATCAATCTAGATCCAAAAAACTGACATCCTCCTGTTGTGGATTTTCTGTTGTTGTTGCATTCACCATAATCACTGTCAGTGTATGCAAAAAAAGATAAATCTCCATCTTTAGGATACCATAAGCCAAGTGTTGGTTTGCCTTTTAAGTATCTTAAAATTCTCTTTATAGCATTGATGTATGATTCTTTTGGATCTGCTTGATATTTAGCACACATGCAAACTGCATACATGTTGTATGGTCTGCTTGTAGTTAGGTACATCAAAGAGCCTATCATGGATCTGTAGAGCTTCTGATCAACTGATGTTCCTTCTGGATCGAGGCCAAACTTCAATCCAGTTGCAAATGGTGTATTGCTGGATGTGCAATCAGTCATGTTGTATTTCTTAAAGATTTGATTCACATACTTGCTTTGATTGATAAAAATTCCTTTAACATATTGTTGAACTTGTAGACCAAGGAAGAAGGTGAGCTCTCCCATTGAGCTCGTTTTGAATTTTGATTGCATAAGAGCCTCAAACTCTCTTCAAAGTTGTATGTTGGTGGAGCCAAATATGATGTCATCCATGTAGAATTGTACAACAAGCATGTTTTGTTCATTTCTATTCAAGAACAATGTCTGATCAATCTTTCCTCTAGTGTACCCATTCTGTAGTAGAAACTTAGATAAAGTTTCATACCACTTCCTAGGTGCTTGATGAATACCATACAAAGCATTAACTAACTTGTAGAGACTGTGTGGAAATTCTAGGTCTACAAATCCTGATGGTTGAGCAACATAAAACTCTTCATCTATCTTCCATAGAGGAATGCACATTTTACATCCATTTGGAAAACAGTGAAATTCTTGGATGATGCTTATGCAAGGAACACTCTGATGACCTCTAGTCTAGCTACAGACATCATCATAATCAATTCCTTCCTCTTGAGTGTATCCCTAGGTAATGAGCCTTGCTTTGTTTCTGATGACAATCCCTTAGTCATCTGCTTTGTTTCGAAACAGCCATCTTATACCAATGGAATATTGACCATCTGGGAGGTCAACTAACTGCCATATCTTTTGCTTCCTGAATTTATGTAGTTCCTCTTGCATTGCTTCTATCCAACTGTTGTCTTTGAGGGCTTCTGTAATGTTTTTTGTTACAGTTAGAGATAGAAAGCAGGAAAACAAGCAAATGTTTGTTGTATCAGATTGACTGTATGTCAATCTAACATTAAGATCACCAGTAATATTCTCTAAATGATGATATTTGAGAGCTCTTGTGGTTTCAATCTGATCAACAGGGATAGTTGAATCAAGATTGGTGATTGTTTGGTCAGTTGTGAATGGATGAGCAAGGGTATTTGATGTTGTGGGATTATCTGGTTGTGCAGACTCATGGCATGTTTGTGGTGCATCATGAAAGAAATCTAAGATTTAATCATCATGATGAGTATCTTGTAGTGAATGGTAGTAATCATCTTCTTCAACTGTGTCTGGATGATATGACTTTGTTTGTTTGCTGGGTTGAGGGTCAACTGAAGCTTGTGGTTGATTGGTCACTAGAGTTGATGATGATGGATTGTTTGTTGATGTTCCTTTTGATGTGTTTGTTTGATCTGGAGGAGTTGTAACTGTGGTACTAGAAGTAGTAATGTTTGTTCTCCTTGGAGGATTAGCACTTAAAGGAACATCAATGATTGGTGGAGGAACCATTGGATATTCAATGTCATGCTTGGTACTTGAAACATCAAATTAAGATGTGTCAAATGATTTTGTTAATGAGTCAATATCAAACAACTGATCCAATGACTTTCTTAGTAAAAGAATGTTTGTTAAAAACAGCAGTTGTTTCTTCCATTATGTTTAGTCTTGGATTGTATACTCTATAAGCTTTTGAGCTTTCAGAGTAAAATCCATTGTCTACTTTTAGAGCAAACCTTGATAAATGTTCTCTGGTGTTTAATATTGAGACAGAACATCCAAATGTTTTAAGAAATCCAATGAAAGGTTTTCTTTTAAACATTAATTCATATGAAGTTTTGTTATGTTCTTTTATTTTTAATAATTAATTTTGAATGTAGCAAGATGTGTTGATTGATTCAGCTTAGAAGGATATGGGCAATAGAGAGTCAGCTAGCATAGATCTAGAAGCTTCTATCAATGTTTTGTTTCTCCGTTCAACAGCGCCATTCTTCTAAGGAGTCCTTGCTACACTGAATAGATGACTTATTTCTTTCTCTGCACAAAAAGAAGAAATAATATCATTCTTAAATTCAGTACCATTATAACTTCTTAAAATTTTAACTTTAAGATCTAATTGATTTTCAATTTTAGTGAAAAAAGATTTGATAATTTCTAATGTTTCTGACTTGTGTAATTGAAAGAAAACCCAGGTGAATCTGGAGTAATCATCTACTATAACAAGACAGTATTGCTTCTATCATATACTTAGGATGTTTGTAGGGCCAAAAAGGTTAATGTGAAGCAATTTGAGTGGTGTGTTGTTAGATTTTACCAATTTTGACTTGTGAGACACTCGATTTTGTTTGCCATTCAAACATGTAGTGTAGTGGTCTGCACAGAATAATTCTTTTTGTGGTAAGCCAATTACTAAGTCATCTGTTACCAGTTGATTCATTGTATTAAAATTTGACTATCGCAATCGTCTATGCCATAATTGGGAAACATCTTCTGATCCTTTGATAGTAGACATGTTTCAGGGGTTAATGCTGAAACAGTGTTCATATCAACAATGTATGTGTTGTTCTGACGGGGTGTTTTTAAAAGGATACAGTCTTCAGATATTTGAAAACCTGTCTTGAAGATGTAGCCATTTTTGGAGTCAAATAAGGTGGCATATCCTTTATCGTAGATTTAGGATACGTTGAGAAGATTAAACTAGAGGTTGGAGCAATAGTTGACATTTTCAAAGCCGATCAACCCATTGGATATTGTTCATTCACCAGTTATCTTTTCACCGGTCTTATCACCTCCAAACGCTATGTTTCATCCATGTTTGCTCTTAAAATCCCAAAGGAGGGAAAAATTGCTAGTCATATGTCGGGAACATCCACTGTCAACATTCCATATGTTGTCATGCCTTCTTTAATGTCCCTACATAAACAAGGAAATTAATTAGAGGGTGCAACCCAAGCCAAGATGGTATTGGATTTTCCATCTTTTCCCATAATACAAATTTCTTCTACTGTCGCATTGTTTGCTGGTTTAGGAATTCTAGGTACACTAGATTTCCTTTGAATGCTTTTAGCTCTGTCGGGAGAAATGTTTTGAGCTCTTCTTCTTTAAGTGCTAATGTCTGACTGATGTCTGATTTGAGACTTATGTCTCCTTTCTGGTTGTTTAATGTTGTGATAGAATGTTTTATCATTGTTTAAAACAACTTTTGAATGAGGAGTTTGTCGTGGTACTCCTCCTTTGTTTTTGTTAGGAACAACTGCCTGTTTCTCAGTTGATTTCTCAACTTGGGCTGGTTTGTTTTGCTTTTTGTTTTTCTTGTTGAAAAAGCAGTTAACAGTACTGTGATTGTTTCTTTCACAATTTGAACAATAGTTGTAAAAATGACATGATTATTTACTATAATTGTTCATATCACAGTACTTGCAGTACTTACTATATTTGCACTTTTCTGTAGTATGGGTGTATTGATCGCACCACTCACAGTAAGGTAAATTTGAAGTACTCTGTTTGGTAAAAACTTTTGATTTTAGATTTGACTTTAATGGTATATGAAAAGTTACAGTTGGTTGTTTTAACTGAATAGGGGCTTTTCCTTTCCCTTTGTTTTTTTCTTTTGGGAAAGGCAGTGGAAGATTCAGCCTTTCTTCCACTTGAGCAGATATCAAAAACTTATGTCTCATTTGTTTGTTTTGTTGTTGTATAAACCACACTTGAAACCTTTTTATGTTCAGTAATGGGTTGATCTGGCTCATCATACAGTAGATCTTCATCGTCTTCATCTGTTGTGCGTACATCAAACTCATTGTTTTCTTCTTGATAAAAATCTGTTGATTTTATTTGTGATGGTGCTTGGCTTTTAAAAAACTTTATCCGGGGTGATTTTGATATCAATGATGATTTAGATGATGATGATGATGGCTTGGAGTCATCTGTCTTGTCATGTGGGTCAAGAGCTTCACCCTGTTTGTTTGTCATTGAGTCAGGTAGTGGGATATAGCTGTCACTATAAGATGAATTGACCTTATTATATCCTAAACCTGAAGGTTTTTTGAATGCCCTTTGTTGAGCAAGAAGTTATTCAAACTTCTTATTGCTCACCTGAAACTTCTGAATTTTCACTTCAGTTTCAGCTTGTAATGTTTTTGACTGAGTCAAAGATTCAGAGAGTTGCTCAACTTGAGCTGCTAGTGTTAATTTTTTAGAAAACAGTTTGTCCAAGTCAATTTTAGTGACAGAATTTTAATCTCATATTATTTTTGTTCTGTTTTTAAACTGTCATTCAAAATGTTTGTTTCAATAACTTTATTAGAAAGTTGATCTACATGTTCTCTGTATCTTGTGACTACGTCAATGCATGCTCGAGAATAGAGATTCTCCTTTACTTCTTTTGGGATTTTAGCAATTTTATCCTCTATATTTGCCATGAGGGTATGGTCAGGAGATTGTATCTTTGCCTCATATATACTATAGTCACACTCACCATCCTGTTTGATTATCATTGTAGATGACTATAAGCTTTGATTGGGGTTATATTGTATGATTTGTGCTGGTGTCGGTGTAGCAGGAATGCTAATGGGAAGTGGAATTTGTTTGTTTATGTGATAGCTACTTGAAGTTTGTGTTTGTTGGTTGTTTCGGTCAATTCTAGGTTGTGGACATTCTCTAGAGAAGTGTCCATAGAGCTAGCAGTTGTAGCATCTCACCTTGGTTTTATCAAAACCAATCTTTGTTTTCTTATCCATACTTAACCTCCTGTTCCTTTACAGGATCTTCTTTGATCTATATGCTATCATTGCCATTTACTATTGAAAATCCATTTTTTCAACCATGTCAGGAGGCAATTCATCCAAGTCTTGCTAGATGACCTGAGATGGTGTGAGAGTTGCACCCAAATAAGATTCAAAGCTTGTGGAGAAGGCTGCAAAAGCTACCTTCTGCCCTTCACTTTGCAAGATGACTATTTGAGCATCCATGGGTTTCTCAAACTTATGGATGTTTTGTGTCTTTGCTTAGTGTTATTTGCTAGAGCTGGAAGCATGTGGGTGTTGTTTGCTTTGAGGTATTGCTTCATAGGAAGCATGAACACCAGTCTTTTTGGACTGTTGTTTGTTTTTAGATGATTCAGGAGCAGAAAAGAATGAAGTTTCACTTGAATCAAGAAACTCCTCAGTTTCTTCTTTACTAGTGCAAGTTAAGAATGCACTATATGTTTGAGCATCTCCTTGAATTTGTATGATTCAACATGTTTGATTGTGCTGTTATTCCTATTCCTAGATCTCTCATCTAACTCTAGTGCCTCTACTTTGGCCACTAGTGCATCCAATGATAAGGCTTCTAGATCTAATGTTGCTTTCATTAAATACACTGATTGAGTCCAGCTCTCTGGAAGTGTATGCAACATTTTCTTGTTGATCTACATTCGTATTTAAGACCATATACAATCATCTCATTTACCAGTTGAACAAATCTATGGAGTTGTTGTAACACCTAGCCTCTCGTACCACCAATATTGTCCGCTTTGCCCACGAACAACTCACGGATTTGCTTTTGGTTGCCCGGGTGAAAACTTCCCACGGAGGTCACCCATCCCTGGATTGCTCCCACCAGAGCATGCTTAACTGTAGAGTTCTCCTCTCATCCACAGCCAATACGCTCAAAACGCGTTGGTGATATTAGAGACCAAACATTACTAATGAACCAGGAATCTCTCCTATCCACGGCCGATGTGGTAAGTATGTAGGGTGTCACAATCACCCCCCCCCCCCTTTGGACTCATCGTCCTCGATGAGCCCGAGAACACACTCACCATCCCCGGTGAGGTTTGTCCCATCATCCCGAACGGCACAGGAGTGGCTCTAATACCATTTTGTAACACCCGGTCTCTCGTACCACCAATATTGTTCGCTTTGCCCACGAGGAGCTCACGGATTTGCTTTTGGTTGCCCGGGTGAAAACTTCCCAGGGAGGTCACCCATCCCTGGATTGCTCCCACCTGAGCATGTTTAACTGTGAAGTTCTCCTCTCATCCACAGCCAATACGCCCAAAAACGCGTTGGTGATATTAGAGACCAGACATTACTAATGAACCAGGAATTTCTCCTGTCCACGGCCGATGTGGGAAGTATGTAGGGTGTCACAATCACCCCACCCCCCCATTTGGACTCATCGTCCTCGATGAGCCCGAGAACACACTCATCATCCCCGGTGAGGTTTGTCCCACCATCCCGAACGGCACAGGAATGGCTCTGATACCATTCTGTAACACCCCGTCTCTCGTACCACCAATATTGTTCGCTTTGCCCACGAGGAGCTCACGGATTTGCTTTTGGTTGCCCGGGTGAAAACTTCCCAGGGAGGTCACCCATCCCTGGATTGCTCCCACCTAAGCACGCTTAACTATGGAGTTCTCCTCTCATCCACAGCCAATACGCCTAAAACGCGTTGTGATATTAGAGACCAGACATTACATATGAGCCATTGATCTCATAAATCAAAGGTGGAGATTTAGTTTATTGGTTTACACAATTTCTCTTGTTTTACATTTGAACCATCCCCTATATATATATATATATATATATATATATATATATATATATATATATATATATATATATATATATATATATATATATATATATTCACACATGCATGCATACGTACGAATACATGCACACACACACACCCAACACACATACACACCCGTATATATATACATATATACATATATATCACGGCACACACACATAAATATATATATGTATATTAATTTTACATATTAAGTTTTATTTAAAAAAAAAGAAATTAACTAGAAGACTAGTCTAGTCACCACTAAAGTCACCAAATCCATACAAGCCTTTCATGCACTTGGTAATTTGTAAAATCCACCCAAATCAAGTCCAAATCCATGCAAAATCTTCAGATAACCAAGAAGTTGACCCACTTGTTCCCCCTCCCTCTCCCCTTTCAGCCGCTAACACCTATCACCACCCCTCCACATTTCATTTTCATCTAAACCCACTATTAAACACTCTCCAAATCCTCCCTATCGATTATATTACCCCTTGTGCTCAAGAACTCCAAGTTTCAGCCCCTTTTTCAAGCCATAATCAATCTAAGAGAGAAGCATCATCAACCATTGACACCAAGGTAACATCACATAAACACACACACACCCCTTCAAGTTCACTTCCATTTCATTGATCTTGTGACCTACACTAACCCATCATTTTGAACAGCCTTCTCTCACTATCTCAACCTCATTCAACACCCCACACACTCATCTCAGCCCCTCTCACGACAAGGGAACTAGTTACTACCCGAAAACGCGTAAAACATCGCGTTTCGTCACGTTAGTGACAAAACTAACCCCATGACACCCCCAACTCCTTATGAAAACTTTAAACACTTTATTTTTTAGTAACTAAATGATACTCAAGATTTCTCAAAACTTTATTTGATCACAAACAAGATTTTGATGAGTTTAACACACCCGAAAACCCGGTTTTCATGAAAATATAACAAGTGTACTATTTAAGTCCAAAAACAAGTATTTTACAAAAATATAACAAGTATTTTAAAAAAAAATTTAAGTTACTTAAATTGTGGGATAATTTATAAGTTACTTATGATATTAATATTATTCGGAAGGGAAAAATCAGATTAAATAAAATACCAAAACCGGGACTTAATAGAACTAACTGGTAGACTTAACGGAAATGACAAATATGCATGAAATACAATTTTACAAATTTTCAGTGGACTAATAATGAAAAGAAATGCCTATAAATTAAATTGCATAATTTATAGAGTTTGTATTCTTAGCAAACGAAAATATAAAAGTTATTTATGCTAAAATGATAAAAATACATAAAAACGAGTCCTTAAGCTAAAACCATAAAACCTCCAGAAACAAAAAGTTATTCCAAGAATATTAAAGTTATATATCCCCAAATATTGACCCAAGTCAAAGCAAAATCAAAAACCCGTTAAAAACCGAGACCCGAACGTTAAAATACCAAAAATCGATAAACCACCTCTGAAAAATGGAATTATAGTAACTAATGGCCTAATAATTATAAAAAAAAAATAAAAACAAAATGTTACCATTTATGGAATTTTCTAAAAATTTATATAAATTTTACCGTTAATATGAGCTAGTTAACGCCCCTCAAAATTAAAATAATAATAAAATACATAAAAATTGTTAAACTAAGAAAATACCCAACCCACCAATTCTATGTACAAGACCATATTATTTTAGAGGCTAAATAACACTCTAAATAAGTTATAACTAAAAATAAATATCACTTGGAACTCTCAGCAACCTAAATTGTGAAAACCCTAAATTCCTACTTCCCGAAAACGCCTAACCGGAAAACAAGGCATTGAACCCGTAAAGAAAAACCAAAAGACACAAATATAAACTTATTTCAATAAACTCAAATAACTTAAAACAATAAAAGTTACCATAATTGATAAGAATGTCAAATTCCAAACTTTAGGGTTAAAAGTGTCAATTCATCAAAGTTGAGTGACCAATCTTGCCAACAAATTTGGACTTTACTATTTTAGAGCAAAATTGTACCTATAATCATTATTATAACCTGAAATCATGAATTAATGACTCGATTATAACCAATGGCCAAATCAAGATTTCAAACTTCACGAGCTGAACCAAATTACACACATGTAATGTAAATCTTCTAATGGAGTAGGATAAACCTAAACTAGAGGGGGTTGGGCTTATATAACTGATTTAAATGAATCTAATGCTCATAAAATTAACTTAGGAACCTTGCCAGTCGATAGCTCGCTAGACCATGAACACTTACTTCGGGAATAAGTTAAGGTGAGTCTCACAACCCATTTTTACTTAAACTGTTTTGGGGTGGAATACACACTCTTGTAAATTATTATTATGTTGCTATGGTTACTGATCTTATCCCCAAACGTGAGCACAATCATTAACTCCATTGGGAGTCGCGTAGTTTGTGGATAATACTATTTGGGAATCCCCCGCACACAATGGGCCCTTCGGACAGAGAAACCCCCCATTAAGATTTAAAAATCATTGCAAGACTATTAAAGGGGGTCAGTACAATCAGTCTCACAGTAAGGAGAGACTTAGAACACCTAACAGATCAAATAAGAAACTGGAACATTTGAATGACACTAAGGAACACAAGCAAACAATGAGACAGAACTAAGAACAATAACTAAGAATGGTTTTCAAGGATAAAGTATATTGCTCTCAAGTTCTTTTAAAAGTGTTACAAAAGCATAGAAATAAAATACAAGGACCTGAGATACTTTATACTACATCCTACAGCCGGCCATACTTTGAAGGCCAACTGGAAACACTAATCTAGACAACAAGATCAATGTAAAGTCAAAAGGCAGATTGCCTTTTGACTAGTGACTATGACATGCCATATCTCACATCCTAATATATTATAAAAAGGATAAAAGTACATAAAGTGGAAAGTTACAGACTCAAAACCATAATCTACAGTTTCATAAAGCATGGACCTTTTCACCAACTTATGTAAGTTGGTGAGTCTTCAGAGTGTCAGCGGAAAGTTGGTCGGCTTTTTGAAAAGGTAGATCAGAGAAATCATATCTTCTCTGTACTCGGAAGAAATCAGTCTTCTATCTTCATGGCTTCGGAAGACTTTGTCTTCTAAGCTTCGAAAGACTTCATCTTTGGCTTAGGAAGGTTTGGTCTTTAGCTTCGGAATATTTTACACTTAGAGTATTTTCTTTGCAGAGTGTAAAACTTTCAAAGTAACTTCCACTATGCACAATGTGCATGCATGTAGGAAGCACCTTGAGTGTTTTGGGTGCATCAGCCTTTTCTATATTCCTTACAAACTCCCCCTAGGTTGATGCTACCAAAACAGAGATGATGTTCAACAGTTGACAGTCCTCATGTCTGGATTAGCAGCATAGATCCAAGACAGGATTGGTCTTCCGGATGCAAGAGGCTCTACTTGAATGGGGTTGATTGAGTAGCCTCTTGTTGCACTTTCTCAAGATGTTCTTATTAATCCTGAGGTGCTGAGGTGGATGCTTGGACTTATTTTTCTTCTTCTTGTCCCTTCTGATGGCCATCCTTTTCCTCAATCTATATTTCAACTGAGGAGTGTGGCCTGCAGCACCAGTTGAGCGTTCTTTTTTCCCCTCAGTTGGGTCCTTCTTCCCCATTTGTTCAGAATCAGGGGTTCAGAACCCTGCTATTGGTCAGAAGATGAAGTTGGCTTGGATGTAGCTTTAGGATCAGGTTATGTTGTCTCTTGTGGTTCAACCTTTACCTCAACTTCAGGTATAACTTGACTTGGTGGAAAATGCAAGTCAACCAGCTGATCTTCCCTTATCTTCTGCTTGATCCTTCTGATATGCTCATCCATTATGGATAGAGACATAGGACCAAGTCTTCTTCCGGAAAACCCATATAGCTTCAAGAAGCTCACTATCTTTAGCCTGTCAGCAGATTTATTTTCTTGGTGGCTCTTATTTTAGCGGCCTCCTCTCTTATTTTTCTCTTAACAGCTTTCCTTTTAGTTTGAGCTTCTTCTTTTAGATGTTTGAGGTATACAAACTCAATGTACTCATATGAGAGAGGGTTGAGAGCTACTGCCTGATAGAGGCCTGTGGCACTCAGATAAGCTATCATTTTCTGTCTTTCTTACTCTTTGCCTATCCAAGTTTATTCTTGTTATTCAGCCACAGCCTTTTTCTCGGGCCTTTCTTGAACTAGAGAAAGGACAGGGGCTTTATAAAGTTTCTTTGTTTTCCTTTCTTTCCTGATCTTGAGGAGTAGTTCTGCAGCCTCAACCTCCTTACTCTCTTTATATAGCTCTTTGTTTGCAATTCATTTAATTCTATCAAAGGGAGAGAGATGATTTCATCTATATTATAATTTCTTAATCCCAGATAGTTCAATCTGGCTGCTCTTAACTTATCATCCTGAGTGTTAGGCCTATGAGCAGCCCAGATTGCAGCTTGCATAAAGCTTGGGATCTCTCTAGATTTCTCTCACCTGGCCTTCCTCTTCCTCTATCTCTCTCTTTTTCTCCTCAATCTCCTCAGGAGTCATTTTCCTTTTCCCTTTGTCAATTGTTGGACTGTATAACTCAGGGTGGAAAGAGCTTTGGCCTTCTAATAATTATGTTGAGCTTGAGCTCTGGCCAGAGAGAGGTTGTGATACACCTTCACCTGTAGGTGTTTCAATGAGGGTACTGGGTGCTGAGGTTGAGCCTGTCTCAAGGTTCACAAGGTCCACTGTTGGGCCTTTAACCAAGGCTTCCCCTTCAAAGCTATTCTTAGGGTCTGCCTTAGTATCCGGTTGAGTGACAATTTTCCCTGCTAGCCTCTGTATATATAATTTTGCTCTATTTCTGAACTCCTACAGCACCCATTCTTGAACTGCCTCAGCTAATCTGCCAGCCAGTCTGTTTTGGCTTGGGTTGACAAGTGGCAGATCAACCAAGTTAATACTCTCATGGAATCTCAGGGTCTGAAAGTTGAGAAGCCCCTGCTGCCCTAGAGATCTTAAGAGCACCAATGCCATTCTTGTATTGTCAAACCACCATCCCACTATCGGATTTTCAGCTGGGTAGGATGGGACAGACATGGCCATTGGAATTCCTTCCTCAAATAGTTGTTGAATTATGGCCTCCAAATCAGTGTGAGCCTGAGAAAGTTGTTGAGTTTGTACAACTGCAAGTGAGGGTGGTGAGTCCTTATTGTCTATACTCAGGACTAAACTCACAGGTTTTGTGGTTGTACAGACTTTCTCCCCCTTTTTGGTAGCATCACCCACTTGCATAGGTAAGCTGGAGGTCAAATCTACTACTTACACATATTCTTGTGGACCTGGTTGAGTTTGTCTAGTTGGTCTCTTAGAAAACTTGCCCTTGAGATCGGTGATCTCAAGTTGCTGGTTATTGATCTTCTTCTGTAAGGTAGTCACTTGAAGTTCCAAGTGACTAACCTTGAAAACTAAATAGGTGCATAAATTTTCAAGCTGTTGCACATTTAGTTGCAGACTCCCCACATCTTCAGATTAATAATCATGGGGGGATGAGAGAATTGGACCAAGATCCTCTTCCTCACCACCAGCATTGTGTTCTTGGCCTCTGGGTTTCCTCTACTTACTAACAACTTCAGGTGAGGTGTCAATGGGCTGAGTTGCCATGGTGGAGGTCTTAAGAATGTAATCACTAACAATAGTGAGAGCCTCTTCCATATGGACCTCCTGAACATGTTCAGGGAGATCCACCTCAGTATGGGGTGGATGATGTGGCCTGGACATGGGAGTGGCAGGAGCACTCATCTCTCCTTGAGCGAGGGTGGAGAGGAAAGACTCATGGTACTCACTGAATCCCATGTCCTCATCATCATAGAATTCTAGGTTAGGGATTGGTTGGTTGAGATCAAGAGGCTGGGGATGGTAACTGTCCCCTGAAGGTTGTTCACTAGAGTTTTGAGACTCTGAGTGAAGGCTTAAGCCTGTTTGGGTAATGAGCTCATCAGGCTAAGCATGAGGAACCTTAGCATTGATCATGGGAGAGATGGGAGTGGTTTGCTCCTCAAGGGAAGTGGGATCTCTAGTGTCCACTTTCCCTTGCATGGGTGGTGATATAGGGGCCTGCACAAACTGAATAGCTTGAGCAGGGGTTCATTTGTATTTTCTTGAGTAGGTGAGGGTTATTTTAGGTTGTAGGGGATGCTGGGAGATAGCAGGTGTGGATTCAACACTAGCTGGTGCTGTTAGGTTGTCACCTTGAGCAATAAGCTCTAACTTTTTAAGGACAAAGGCTGTTTCTATCCCAGAGAATCCCACAGTTGGTTTTCTCATGGTTTTGAAGATGCCGGGCTTCATCTGTCCCAATTTAAGAATATTACATGTTCCCTTTAACTATGAGCCCAGTTCACAGTTGAGAATGTGCTGGACATATCTAGAAAACATGTAATATTCTAGGGAGTCCAAGTTAGCAAGCAGATTTAGGTATACAAATCGTGAATACCTGAACTTGACCCCCTGAACCAGTCCATGACCTGTGAAGGAGAGATCTTCAGGAATCTGGTCCATCCTCCATGCTTGTTGGATAAGCTGTGTATGATAACATGGAGGAGGTACTTCCACTGAGAAGAGACCTTCCCTTACCTGACAGAGAAGTCTCCCTCATAGCCCATCTGCTCAAAGGATTGGTTAACAACAGATTTGGGAAAGGACAAATCACCTTCTGCATCATCCAGCTGAAGATGAGTGTTTATTATGGCAGGAGTGATGAAGATTATCCTCCCCTGCACTATGGCAGCCAGTGTCTTTTCCCCATCCATGGTGACCTCTTGGTAGGTCCTCCAAAAGTCCAATAGTTGATCCTCATAAAAAGAAGGATCAATGGTGAGCGAGGTGAAGTAGTTAGACAGAGAAAGAAAGCGGCAAGCCTCTAAGAAGCCAGGATCTTTCTCAGAGTTCAACAGAGTAACCTGATTGTGTTGCCTGTGTAGGTGTATGGAGAAATCAGGTTGGTTTCTGCGATCAAGGTTGGCCATTTGAGAGAGCTTCAGCGTGAAGGAAGATAAGAACAAGGGCGGTTTATGGGTGAATTTAGGTTAGAGAAATTTTGCAGCTGAAGAGAAAAGTGAAAGAGGGGGAAACCGTTGGATATTTATATTTTAAATGGATTTGAGACAAAGTTAATGCGAAAGGATAAACTTTGAAATCCGGATGTCGGTCCCACCTCTTAAAAAGTGCCAAAAAAGGTAGTTTTCTTGGAAGTCGAAAATCTTCCGAAGGTAATTTGGCTTCGAAAGTTTTGATAAAAGCTTCCGAAGCCAATTTGGCTTCGGAAGATATTTCTAAGAGTTGTGAAAATTTTGCTTCGGAAGGAAAATACTTAGATAATTTTCACTTCTTAGACATGCTTTAGATTCGGAAGAGATCAAGTCTTGAAATTTTATTCTTTAATAGAATAAAACTTCCGAGACATAATTACTTTCGGAAGAAAATTTTTCTTCAAGAGCATATAAGTACTTATGAGTAAATTAAGCTTCGGAAGATATTGCGAAAATTCCTTTCGAAGGAAAATTATCATAACTACTTAGGGCATAATGTTCTTCCGAAGGTAAACTGAGATCTTCCGAAAAGAAATATGTTCAAAGTTTTCAAAAAAATCTAAAAAATATATTTTTTAAAAGACTCTTCTTCCAAGATAATCAAGGGCTTATAAAGGTGATAAAGTAGACAACTTAGGACACACAGATATTTAGAAATAACATTGAGTTTAAGTTTAAGAAAAGCTACTCAAAGTTAATCATCTCAATAGCTGATACAAGATACTTAAATCTCTGTTCATCAAAGGCTTTGGTGAACAAATCAGCATATTGTTCATTTGCGTTAACTTTGATTAGTTTGATTAAGCCCTTTTCAAAATTATCTCTAATTAAATGATACCTGATGTTGATGTGTTTTGTCCTTGAGTGCTGCACAGGATTTTCTACAATGGAGATAGCACTATTGTTGTCTATGTGGATAGGAGTCTGCTTGAAGTTAAATCCATAGTCTAGCATCTGATTCTGAATCCAAAGCACTTGAGCACAGCAGCTAGCAGCAGCAATATATTTAGCTTCAGCAGTTGATGCAGATTCACAGGATTGTTGCTTGCATTGCCATGAGACTATACTTCCACCAAGAAATTGACATCCCCCTTATGTAGATTTTGCAGTCATGTTGCAGCCACCATAGTCACTATCTATATAGGCATACAGATTCAAGTCAGAATTTTTCGGGTACCAAAGGCCTAGTGATGGAACACCTTTGAGATATCTTAGAATTCTTTTGACAGCAACCAGGTGTGACATCTTGGGATTGGCTTGATATCTGGCACAAACGCATGTGGCAAACATGATATCAGGCCTACTGGCTGTGAGGTACATAAGAGACCCAATCATAGCCATGTAAAGATGTTCATCCACACACTCTCCCTTAAGGTCAGATCCAAGGGAGTGGTTTCTTGCTATGGGTGTCTTTGCAACCTTACATTCAGTCATGCTAAATCTTGTGAGTATGTCTTGGACATACTTTGACTAACTTATGAAGATGCCATTGTCAACCTGCTTCACTTGAATTCCTAGAAAGAAATTGAGCTCTCCCATGGCACTCATTTCAAATCTATTCTTCATCGCTTCTCAAAGTCTTTGCAGAGCTTTGGATTAGTTGACCCAAAGATGATGTCATCTATTTAAACTTGAACCAGCATTAAGTCATTTCCTGTTCCTTTGATGAAAAGAGTTCCATCTATAGTACCCCTTCTGTAACCATGCTGACATAGGTACTGAAATAGAGTCTCATACCACTTCCTTGGAGCTTGGTGCAGCCCATAAAGAGCTTTATCAAGCTTGCAGACATAATCAGGATCATCTGGGTGTGCAAAGCCAGGTGGTTGTTTGACATACAGCTTTTCATCAATCACCCCATATAAGAAAGCACACTTGACATCAAGTTGGTAGACCTTGAAACTCTTGGATGCAGCAAAAGCTAGAAATATCCTAACAGCTTCAAGTCTTGCTACTAGAGCAAATACATCAGTGTAATCAATCCCTTCCTCTTAAGTATACCCTTGAACAACTAGTCTTGCCTTATTTTTGATGACAAGTCCTCTATCATCCTTCTTATTTCTAAATACCCACTTGGTTCCTATGGTAGTCTTCCTTGAGGGAAGAGGACATAGGTTCCAAACCTTTTGCCTTTCGATCTTTTTCACTCTTCTCAGATCCATCCTTCACTATCTCCTCATCATCCTCTACACTATCTCCTGAAATATTATTGAGTCATGGTTTCACCTGTTTTGTAGGTGAAATTCTCAAACTGCTGCTTCAAGAGGTCCTTTTTGTTCTCTTTTGCTTTAGAGGACCCCTCATAGATGAGCTTCAGTGCATCCCATAACTGCTTAGTAGTTTTACGCTTCTTGAAGCCCTGTATATGGAGTTTGGAAGAGCAGTTTGGAGGGCAGTCATGGCTTTTTGATCTATATCAATCTTCTTTCTATTTTCTTTAGAAAAGTCAGCTACCTCTTTTGGTATCATGCCACCTCCAGCAGCAGCTGAAGAGGTGCATGTAATGTAAGGTCCAGAGACAACAGATTCCCACATCCTGGAGTCTTGTGACTTGATAAAGCCTTCCATTCTTTGACACCAAGTAACAAAGTCTTCAGGAGTGATCAGTGGGGGCTTTGTCATGGTTCCAGTTTCCATATCAGCCTTTGGGAGAGTTACCATTGGAGTTGTTAAGCTTTTTGTGAAACTAAGAGATCTAAGATGGTGAGATCTTACAATCAAGAGCCTGTAATGCTCTGATACCAATTATAGGACCGTTGAAGAGGGTCAATACAATCAGTCTCACAATGAGAAGAGACTTAGAACACTTAACACATCAAATAGGGAACTAGAACTTTTGAATGACACTAAGGAACACAACATCAAATAGGGAACTAGAACTTTTGAATGACACTAAGGAACACAAGCAAACAATGAGACAGAACTAAGAACAAAAACTAAGAATGGTTTTCAAGGATAAACTATATTGCTCTCAAGTTCTTTTACAAGTGTAACAAAAGCATAAAAATAAAATACAAGGACATGAGATACTTTATACTACATCCTACAGCCAGCCATACTTTGAAGGCTAGCTGGAAACACTAATCTAGACAACAAGATCAATGTAAAGTCAAAAGGCAGATTGCCTTTTGACTACTGACTATGACATGCCATAGCTCACATCCTAATATATTACAAAAAGGATAAAAGTACATAAAGTGGAAAGTTACAGAATCAAAATCATAATCTATAGTTTCCTAAAGCATAGACCTTTTCACCAACTTATGCAAGTTGGTGAGTCTTCAGAGTGTCAGCGGAAAGTTGGTCAGCTTTCTGAAAAGGTAGATCAGAGAAAGCATGTCTTTTCTGTCTTCGGAAGAAATCAGTCTTCTATCTTTATGGCTTCGGAAGACTTTGTCTCCTAAGCTTCGGAAGACTTCATCTTTGGCTACGGAAGGTTTGGTCTTTAGCTTCAAAATATTTTACACTTAGAGTATTTTCTTTGCAGAGTGTAAAACTTCTGAAGTAACTTCCACTATGCACAATATGCATACATGCATGAAGCACCTTGACTGTTTTGGGTGCATCAACCTTTTCTATATTCTTTACAATAATTGTGTCACAAATTAGTGCAGATTACATGTTCTTAGAATGGCACACTTAAGCCCATAACAATAAGGGGTATGGGTTAGGGGATGTTCTAGCACTCGGGAGGGTCACCCGGGTCAAGGTTTGATTGTGATACTTTCATTTTGTGTGCACCATTATTATTGTTGTCTTATTTTATGATTTAAGTCTTGTGTCATAAACTTATGAGCTCACCAAAATTGGTTGAAGTATTTTGGGTGTGTATTTAAGGAGAAAAATGATTTGATCAAGTGACCATGTATATGAGTTGACTTAGTCAAACTTTTTGGAGATTAGCCACCACCCTGTCAAACGTTTACCATTTGAGACAATTTGCCTAACTATATGTATTTGGGTTTAGTCAATATTTAACTTGTAATTGTATTATCATGGATGCCACGTAGGAAATGGATGTCTTGGATTCAAATTAATTAGGTAATATTTACTTTCCGCTGCATTGTGTTGATATCAGTCAATCACAGCCAATCCCGATCAACGGGGTGTGACAGATTGGTATTAGAGCCAATGGTTTCAACGAATTAGGTTCTTACCATAAGATACCTAGGTTTTAACCACGCACTAGAGACCTAAGAGAAACTAAGAAATAGAACCCCCCCCCCCTCCTTAAGCTATGACCCGAGGAAGATCTTCATCGCTTGCTTGCATTTCTTGTAATTTTAAATAAACTTTGGTTTTAATATTTAATTTTGACTATATTTATGACTTTTAATGTTGCAATTTACCTTGCTTGTTTATTAGATGGCAGGAAACCACAATAAGGGAAAGACCATTTACATTAGTGACTCACCCAATGTCCCACCCCCGCACTATTACCAGACCACCATCCCTCCACCCACGTTTGTACCAGATGTGGGTACGGGACCCTCAAGACACCCTAGTCTCACGAGATTGGAGAGTATGCCCCTTTTGGATCGGAGTATGGGGACCCTAAGTGGTACCCAAAAAACAACTACAAGTACATGATGCTCGACCCTAGCCAAGATTAGGAGATGGAGGAGTCCGAGCCCTCGAAAGACATGAAGGGATCGTTGGCGACCGTCCGGGTCAGTTCCCTGCGAGCTGACGGGGATGGAGTCCGGGCCCTTGGAAGACCTGTCCTCTCTCGAGTTCAAGAAAGTCTAGAGAAAGAGATTGTGGCTGTTGAAAAAGAAACTCAGGTAGGTAGGAAACAAGACAGATAAAATATGATAACCTACCTGAGTGCCACATTTCTCTATCAGGTAGCAGCTCTTCACCATCTCTCATTTGAGTATATAGAGTTTGAGTCCTAAAGCAGCTGGAAGAAAAAGCTCAAACCAAAAGAAAAGCTGTAAAGAGGAAAATGAGAGAGAAGGCTACTAAGTCAAGAGCCACCATCAAAGCCATTGAAAAAAAGTTTGCTGACGCACAAAAGATGGTGAGCTTCTTGAAGCTGTATGGGTTCTCGGGAATGAGACTTGGTCCTGTGTCTCTATCCACCATGGATGAGCATACCAGAAGTATCAAGCAGAAGATTAAAAAAGGTGAGCTGGTAGACTTGCTTTCTCCACCAAGTTAGGCTGCACCTGAAGTTGAGGTGAAGGTTGAACCCCAAGAGACAATACAACCTGAACCTAGAGGTGCATCAAAGCCAACTTCATCTTCAGACCCACAGCACGGTCCTGAACCTTCTCCTTCTGAACATGTGGAGGAAAGGGACCCAACTGAGAAGAATACTCAAAGAATAACCGGTGCTCAAGACCAACCTTCTCAGTTAAAATTCAAAAAGAGGAAAAGAATGGCTATCAGAAGGGACAAGATAAAGGAGAAGAAGTCCAAGGCATCCACCTCTGCACCTCAGGATAAGTCAAAACATCCTCTAGTCAAGCAACTCCATTTCATGTAGAGACTCTTGCTGTTGAGAGACCCATTATGTCTCGGACATTCTCAACAAATCCAGACTTATAGTATGTCACAAGAGATCAAGAAAATCAAAACATATACTTCCTGCAAAACATGCTCAATATTCCACTAAATGATCTCTTGCACATGAGAAGATACTTTGAGAGTCTGAAGAATCCGGATCAACTAATGAAAAAGGGAATGTTCCTGATTTTAATGAGGATAATAAGCAAATGATCATCAAGACTCAAAGCTTCTCTAAAGTTTTGGTAGCATCAGTCTAGGGAGAGTTTGTAAGAGTTATCTTAGAGGCTGATGCTCACCAAAGATCTCTCAGCATGCATTCTGAAGTACAAGGAAGTTACTTCGGAAGATTTGAAAAAAGCATTGAGAAATTCTCTAAGTGTCAAATCTATCGAAGCCAAAGACCATTTCTTCCGAAGCCAAAGATGAAGTCTTCCGAAACTTCAAGACAAAGTCTATCGAAGCCAAGAGACTGATTTCTTCCAAAGATAGAGAAGACATGCTTTCTCTAACATACTTTTGACAAAGCTAAACCATTTTCCGCTGCTACCTCTGATGACTCACCCACTTATACAAGTTGATGATAATTTCATACTTTTGTCAACTGTAGATTATGGTCATTGAGTCTGTAACTTTCTACTTTATACTTTTTGTCTTTTTATATTAGATAAAGATGTGAGCTATGGCATGTCATAATCACATGTTAAAAGGCAATCTGTCTTTTGACTTTACATTGATCTTTTTGTCTAGATTAGTGTTCTAGCTGGCTTTCAAAGTATGGTTGGCTGTAGTATGTAGTATAAAGTATCTAATGTATCAGTCCTTAGGGACTAAGCCTTGTAACTGTGGTTGAACACTTGAGAGCAATATACAACATTCTTGAAAACCAATTACCTTGTTCTTGTTTGTGTTCTCTTCCTTAGTTCTTTTTTTCAAATTATTGGTTCCCCATTTGATCTTATAAGTGTTTGTCTGTTTTTTCTCCAACATTTGGGAAACTATTGCATCGATCTCCCTCACCCGGTCCTATAGCAAATAGTTACACTTTTATAATCTTTTGACATGTTCAACTCAATTGACCTGTTATATTTTATGTAGTTATTTTATTTGACATATAGTCCAATCAACCAAAATTAAGGGCATGAATGAAATGCTCACATCTTGTACATACATGATGATCAAATTATGATGCAATAAAAAATAATAAAATCATTAATGATACACTCTTAGTTCTTTGCTCACGTCTCAAGTTCTTTTTTCCTCAAAATGATTTTTTTTCCTTTGACCTTAATTTATAGTCAAAGTTCTTTTATTCAAACACTTAAGATTAATGAATAAAATAGAGGTAGGAACTAACCACATTCCTTATTTAAAAAAGTTGAGTAATTCATGTGAAAGAAATTAAACTATCTGCAATGTCAAGATGTGAAGAAGGCAAGAACATAAAAGTAACTCAGGGCGTTTTTAAATTGTTACATACAATACACATGCTATATAGAAATCAACAATTGGCTATATCAATGTAGAACTGAGATTTCAAGTAAGTGAATAGTTTGAAACATATACAAGTATCCTTTCGATAAATCTTTCAAATCATAAATTTACAATTTCAAAATATAATTTTCAAGAACCTTTGAGATAAAAAAAAATAGATCTTCAAATAATTAAATCTGATGACAATATACATTAACCAAGAATGCAGTTTAAAAATGCAAGTCTAATACATTAACCAAGAATGCAGTTTAAAAATGCAATTCTAATGTTAATTCAATAGATGAACTTACTAAACCCAATTAGGTAAGTTTAACTACAATTTAATCTTCATATAACAACTAAACTAAAATAACCAATAAGATCCTATGCAATAAACAAAAACTGTAAAGCAAATGAGGCGACGTTGTTACAATAGCAAGTATTGTCAAAGTTTTCTAGTCTACAATATTGTTCGCCTTCAGGAAATTAGGCGATCTCCAAGAGCTTTCTCATGCTTAGACGTTGTTGCCTCGTGAGAGCATCCACCTAATACCATAATTCCTCTATTTCTTTCTATATCTATTTTGAGGTTTTTAGATCTAATGAGTGCACGAGCGAGAGATAGAGAGAAGGAGACCTGAATTTAACAGCAAATGAAAGAAAATCAACAGGGATATGACCACTATTGTTGAAGCTTTTAAGAATAAAGTGAATCAACAGGATTGGAATTAGGGTTTTTGATGCGTGTGAAAGGTATATATATATATTTTTATAAGAATTTTTGCACAGATTTAATTTTAATTGGTTACTACTAATATTAAACTACACACACAAAAGGCAAGTGTACCTATTGTGTGGTAATATAGTGATGGTAAGAACCGAGTATCAATCCGTGGACACACCGTGCTTACTCAACAACCTTTATGAGTCACTACCAGATTTGATTTTGTTTTGCGAAAATGATAAGTCGCATTGATGTAACCAAGATTTTTTGGGTTTAAAAACAATAATTAAAATAAAAATAAAAGTTGAGACTTTTAGGGTTTAAAACAGGAAATTAAGGCTATCATCATAATTATATTACACTTATGTAACGGCGATGAATATCATGGTGTGAGTAAAGATATAGATTTAATAGTTATGTTGATGTTTATAAACGTGAGCCAACATGGATTTCTCGGCTGTCGGCTCCGTAGTGACAAGGACACCAGCATGAGTAACTTACAGTATTGATCAATTAAAGCCACTAGTAATGCAGGTAGATCTAGTGTAATCTTTTAACATACGATTACTAAAAATATAACTTAATGTTAGAAAGAGAGTTGATCAGGTTCCTTTTTAACATACCATTAATTTTAGAAAACCATAACAATTACTGTAGATTTCTAAGACTAATAAAAGGGAACCCGCAAATGATCAGAAAGCTAAAGTTATATGATTTCTACTAACCATTTCTAGTTCATTAGCCATAGATTTGTTATG
Organism: Flaveria robusta; assembly: GCA_025506415.1. NCBI lineage: Eukaryota > Viridiplantae > Streptophyta > Magnoliopsida > Asterales > Asteraceae > Flaveria > Flaveria robusta. The sequence continues at coordinate 12,294,937 of CM046460.1, read as the reverse complement.
AAGACTAGTTTCACGAATAAAAGTTAGTTCATATGTTTTTCAACCTTGTATGACATTCATAATTACAAACCATAAGTTTATGACTTTCCATTCAAATGTAGATGCTATCCATCAAAAGCTTACCCAAAATTACCATAACATAAACATAACATAAATCACACTATTAGTTCATCACAAATTAAACAAGTTTCATCCAATTAGGATGATAAAGAGAGTTTAACTCATAATGAGCTTGAACATAACAACAAATAACATAGAAGATAGATATGAAATCATTGGTGAAATGGAACAATCAAACAGGTGATCCACAATGGATGATGTTAGACAATCCTGAGCTTCTTCCAAGTGTTGTATACACCTCCCGAGCCTCCAAATGGTCTTCAAGACTTGATTTTTAAGAGAATTCTACAGAGTAACTCCCCACCAAAAGCTCTCCAAAATGATGGACTTTGGCCTCTATTTATAGGCTTTCTGGAATGTTTAAGCACAGCCCCATGCTAGTACCATGCTTATGAAAGATGCTCGATTAGTACGTGCAGGAAGTGTCAGGCACGGCCCCGTGTTTGAGGTGGGGCACGACCCCGTGCCTCCTAGGGCACGGCCCCGTGTATACTATTGGGGAACAGTACTCTTTGTTCTTTCAGATGTCCAAACATGGGGGTATGCCAATTTAAGCACGAGGGTGTGTAAGGAATACTTGAAAGGCTTATGCAACCAAAGTAGCCAAAGAGCTTCTTGCTTGCATGTATGTGCACTGCAGAAGTTATTTCGAAAGTTTTACACTTCTCCTAAGAAAAACTGTCTAAGTGTAAAATCTTCCGAAGCCAAGACCAAAATCTTCTGAAGCCAGAGATGAAGTCTTCCGAAGCTTAGAAGACAAAGTCTTTCGAAGACAACAAGACAGAAGACTGATTTCTTCTAAGGACATAGAACCCATGCTTTCTCTGTTTTACTTTTTCACAAAGCTGACCAACATTCCGCTGCCACTCTAAAGACTCACCAACTTGCACAAGTTGGTGAAAAGGTACATGTTTTAGTAAACTGTAGATTATGGTCTAGGTGTCTGTAACTTTCTACTTTGTACTTTTATCTTTTTTGTAATATATTAAGATGTGAGCTATGGCATGTCATAGTCACATGTCAAAAAGGCAATCTACATTTTTGACTTTACATGGATCTTGTTGTCTAGATTAGTGTATCCAGGATTTCAAAGTATGGTCGGCTGTAGGATGTAGTGTAAAGTATCTCAGGTCTTGTATTTTGAATTATCACTTGATCACTTTGTAACTTTATAATAGAACTTGAGAGCAATATACAGCATTCTTGGAAACCATTGCTGCTTGTGTTCTTTTACTTTAAGTTCTTAGTTTCTATAAAGTCGGTACCCTATTTGATCTTGTAAGTGTTATTCAAGTTCACTCTCCAAACACCCTGTGAAATTATTGCATTGACCTCTCCAACCGGTCCTGCAGGGTGTGTTTTAGGCAAGTCATGGGGGCATGCTTAATGAGGCACGACCCCATGCTTGGACTTTAAAGCTCGGTTTTCTTCAAATTCTTGTTAAATATGCTTTTTTTGTCAATCTTGCCCTTTTGAACACCTGAAAACATAATTTAATATTTTAAGTATATTTTCATCATTTAAAGAAGATATTAAGGAATAATTGATGTGTTTTTGATAGGATTTTTATGTATAATTTAGAGCACATCAGTTTTACATTGAAAACGAATCATAACACAATGAATGTAGGATCCATGTGTCTTGTAAAATGGGTCAAATGGTTTAGGCGGGAAAAAGTAAGGTAACGTTTGGTATCAAGGAATGGAAGGCGGAATTAAATGAACAATTGAGGGTTAATGAAAAATAACATCTTTGGTTGCTAAAGAAAATGTAATGGATCATTACATAAGTAATCATATTTCCTTTAATGATCCTAAATACATTCCATCCATCCCCCTTTTTTTTTTCATTCCATCCCATTTTATCCTTACTACCTTCACCAACCACCACCACTCACCATCCATCAGCCACCGCAGCCATCACCACCAGCCACCACCACCAGCACCACAATCGACCACCACCGACGCCACTACAAGCACCACCGGCCACCGTCACCGCCACCACCACTACCACCGCCCACCGCCGCCCCCACCACCACTAGCTACCGCCACCGTCACCACCACCACGCTACCACTACCAACCAACACGGCCACCATAACCATCACCACCGACCTCCATGGGTCGAAAGCCACCATCACCGCCACCACCCACCACCGGCTACTACCACCATCAACACCGACCACCAAAGCCACCACCGTCGGTCACCACCATAACCACCACCTCCGGCCACTGCCATCGCTGTCACTACCACCGACCACCACACCCATCTCCACCGATCACCACCATAGCCACCACAACTGGTCACCACCACTAACCACCTGATCGCATGCTAATAATTCAGTGTTTAATTGATCTAATGTTTGATTTTACATCATGATTATTAGGAACAAGTTCACTTTGTTTATGTTTTGATTCATAGGTGTTTGGAGCTTAAAGTAGCTTAATTGGAAGCAAAAGAAGCAAAACATGAAAGTTGAAGGACTTAAGATGTAAATACCAAAAAATGGAAAAAAAAGGTCAAAAAAGAGACCCGGCGTATGATACTCCGGGTTTGGGCATATCATACGCCGGGCGGCGTATTTGTGGGCGTATTTGGAAAAAAGAGCAGAAAGTTGGCGTATCATAGGCCAGTGGGCGTATGATATGCCGGTGGCCTAACAGCATCCGGATTTTATGGATTTTCAAGTTTATTTAAAACAAATCAACCCTAATTCGAAAGAGAACTTCTTGGAGACGAAAATTGATGAACTTTCGGTGATATTTGGTGTTCCAAGACTCCTATAATCATCCACAAACATTCTCCAATTTAAGATCGAAGGCATAATGAAGAAGATGAGCGGCTAGTTCTTTCGTGATTGCTTCCGGTAAAATCAATTATGTTAAGTGAGAATTTTTATATGTTTTCATTAGGGTTTTGTTAAACAATGGTTTCTTAATGTAATCCTACATTTTGTTTAAGTTAAGAGATTCGTTTATAAATAAAATTACATGTTGAGATTATCATTTTTTCGGTTTTCTTGCATCGTGAACTCATTAAGATTAATAACATTGTGAATGAGCGAGTATTAAAAGTTTGATCCTTTGTTATTACTTTAATTAAAATTTGAAATCTTGAGAATTAAGTTTTAACAAACCCTAGTTAGGCATATATATTGTTGATCTAGCATAATTGAGGATCGGGAAGTGATTGTGTTTCATTATTCAAGTAAATTAGTTTTAAAGTTTATTGCTTTATACAATAGTATTCTACATATCATTCAAAAGTTTTGATTTTAATTTAAAAAGTTTGTGTCTTTAATTTAATCGAGTCATATTGATTAAACACTTTCCACATATTTCCTGTGGAGACGACCTTACTTACCCTTACACAATAAAGGTAGTTAAGATCGATATATTAACTTGTTTTTGATCGAGTCTCGACAACCAGATAACCACCACTACCCTCGTTGCCGGCTGCCACCACCGCCGGCCACCACCACTACCGACTGCCTCCACCGACCATCACAACCACCACTACTAGTCACCACCACCAACCACCACAATCGCCCTCCATGCACCACCTCCATCGCCCGCCACTATAACCACCATCACCGAAAACCACCGCTGGCCACCAACCATCAATACCATAACCACTTTTATATTTTATTCTTTCGTATTTTCCTACCTAACAAACAACACAAATTAATAATTCATTTCATTTACAAAGAGTAACAAAAAATGACAATGAAATGTAATGTTTTATTTTATTCTCTCATCTATTCTATTCTTTAATTAATTTCATTTATTCGTCTATTTTATTTTCATATACCAAACATAGCCTAAAAGTTGATAGTCTAATTATGTGCAATGTGTCTGCAGTATTACTTTTTTATTAGATTAGGTAAATTATTTATTTTAATATTTAGAATAATAATAATGCGTAGGGGTGCAAACGAGCCGAGCCACTCGTGAGCTACTCGAGATCGGATCGATAAAAAACTCGAAACGAGCCGAGCTCGAGCTTGGAAAAAAGCTCATTTAATTATCGAGCCCGAGCTCGAGCTTCACGTATCGAGCTCGAGTCAGCTCACGAGCCTAAATGAGCTTTTTATATATATATTTTTATTTAATTTATTTAATATATTATATAAATAATATCTATTATATATAAAATTATGATAAAAGCAATTAAATAATATGAATTATGTTCTATATAAATTATATAATTATAAATATATATATATATATATATATATCAAAACTAAATATAAAAATATTAAAAATAATATTTAAATAAATAAACGAGCCAAACCCAAGCCGAGCTCTAGTTTGAAAAAGTATTTGTCGAGCCGAGCTCGAGCTCCTAAGTCTTCACGAGCCCGGTCGGGCCCGGCTCTTTGCACCCCTATATTAATCTGGTTTGGTAGTGAACGAAGAGAATCTCAAGTATTCAATCGTGAAAAGCAGCTCCGATCGAAATCCAACACTCCACTGTGTCTGCTTGCCTGCCGCTCACCCCAGAGGAACACACCACCACCACCACCACCACCACCACCACCGCTGCCGTCTCTCCCGACCTTCGACTGCGGATTTTGAGTAAGTGAGGTTTCACGCTAATTCCAATCCTTAAAATTGTTAAAGCTTCATTGCGATGGAATCCAAACTTGATAGTTGTTTTTTGTGCATTTGATACTTGAAATCCATCTCACGACCTAACAATCCTATATGTATCTCGCACACACACGCAATAGCATCTAATAGACCTAGGGTATACTGAAACTTCATAAAGAAATCGATTTAACTTTCTGCATTCATCAAGCACACGAATAAATGAAGAAACAATGTTTTTTAGCTCTTTCCAACTACTCTGTCGAAAGATCTTGGTTTGGTTTTTGCTTGATGGAGATTGAATGGTAGCTAAGGGGTTAATGGTGCAGGTCTTCAAAACCATTAATATTGAACTAGAAATGTGTAAGGTGATGTTCTTGTAAGAAGTATGAAAACAATATTATGACATGGAAGCATGTCAATGAGTGGCACATTTCTTAGAAGCTGGTGTGAGAATTGGTTGGTTGTATAGTTTATAATGCAAAATAGAGTTAAAACTAAGAAAGGGATCTGGTGATTATGTTTTCGTTAGCCATCATGATATAGGCTTCGCATGTTGATATTGTCTTGCAAATACAAAGCTTATAATGAGGAGAAAGGTAAATATTGTAAATTGACGTAGATGGTTGTGTACCAATGTACTATATTGCGTGCCAATCGATTATGTTTGGTGCATCTTCCAAGGGGGCCATTGATGATATATGTTTAAAATATACATTATAAAGTAGGGTTAGGATCATTTGAGAACTCACAAGTATCTACAGAACTACAAGAACTCCTATAAACACAACTTTCTTATATGTTTTATATAAAAATGATTGAAATATAATGTTTAATCGTGTTTCTTGAAGTTCAAAAAGAAAATAATTAACGAATTTGTAATCAACACATGTGAAAGTCATATGTAGGTTATACTATCTACCCATCTGTAGCTAAACATATAAAAAATTTAAAAACATATGAAAAATTAGTTTGATGGGTTTTTTATATTATTTTGATGGTTTTTAATGTATATAATAATATAAACAGACACAGCTGAGTGTAAATAGTATAAAATTTTAATAATATAAACCATTTATGTTAGTTCTCGATGTTCCTAAAATATTTAGTAGTTCTGAAATGATCCTAACCTTTACACAGTACTCCTCATATATATATACACACTTCTTTTGACTCACCATGCATGATTTTATTGATCATTAATCAACTACGTACCTTGTTTATGCACAAAAAGTTACATTCAAGCTAATGTTAAATATCGTTGGTGATGAACTACTTCTGTTTTTTAGTTATCACTATTGATGTAAATATGAGTACACCATTATGATTTTCTTATGGAACATGCTTGGCATTCTAAAAGTTGAATATATTTATCCAATGAATCAATGTAGTCAAAGGCACTAGAGGTGCTCATCTGGGTTCTCAGGCGAGGCGAGGCGTAGCCGCCTTCGAAGACTGACAATGCGACCATTGTGATGAGGCGTAGGTGAGGGGTTCGCCACAGTCCACTGACAGTCACACATGGAAATAAAGTTGTAGATACTATTATAATGAAGAGAGGCTAACTGAGATTTGGGGTTTTCATTTTATGAATGGTAGAAACAAGTTGCCTTTTCAGATGGATGATATAAAGTAATTCTTGGGCAAATGCTTTCTTTTTTTAGACTTTTTCTTCAGTGTTTTTTTTAACTTTCCTTTCTGTTGTTTGAACTATTTTTTCATTATTGGGGGTTCTGCTTATGTGTGAGGATAGAATTGTTGTAGCATACAACTAGTATAACTAGTTTTTTAATTGGATGATTTTGAAATTTGATATTAGTTGGATTATTTTAATTGCTAATTATATTTAACTTTTGTTATATTTACCTTATCGTATTAGTTTTCTATGCTTGGAGCCGGGGGTCTCAATGGAAGCGGCCTCTCTTTCCTTTGGGAAAGAGGAAAGGCTTGCCCTCAACCCTACCTCTCTCAGACCCTACAAATAGTAGCGACTAAGCGTGGGATACACTGGGTATGTTTGTTTGCTATTAGTTTTCTCTTCCTATTATATATTTTTTATGCTCGTGCTTTTCTTATCTTGAGGTTGAGCATGTGCTTCTTTTGCACTTTGTGCCTAGACAGCAAACTAGCCCTTACGCTTTTGACTTCCTAGCAATGTTAGATTGTATATCTAACTTCATAGGTGGTAAAACAGTTCAAGGTATTTAAGTTTCGTAGGAGTAGAATCCTAGGTAGTTGTATCCATGTTTCTTAGATTTTGTTTTTTCACCCTGTGTATTAATATTTTAATCTGCATCTTTTGTTGAAAATAGTGCATTACTCTAAATAGCATAGTTGTCAATAGCGAATAGCGGTAAATAGCGACAAGCCACCTATATGCTATGTAGTGAATAGCGGTAAATAGCGACCACTATTCCGTGTTTAGCGATTAAGTAGAATAATATGTAAGAATGTTTTACATTCAACAGATAAGCATGTTTAGCAATAAAGTAGTGGGAAATCTAAGCAAAGACCCCCAAAATAGCTAAAATACTAGATTACTAATCATCTAAATCTCATATTTACCAAAAATAAAATTAAATTAAAGTAAAAATAAAATTAAAAAACAAAAAATTCCGTTATACAATCGCTATTTACAAATAGTGAGGGAGGGGTGTGACACTACATAGCGTGCTATAGCGGTTGCTATAGCCGCTATTGACAACATGGCTAAATGGAGATGTTATTATTTGTCAATGCATGTCTTATCTTTAGATTTGCATGTTTATAATGATAATATTGCATTGCTTGATTTTGTGAATTCTTGGTATGTTTAGTGAAATAGTATTAGAGAGACAAAAAATCCACTTTGTTTTCACACAAAGACTAGACCATGCAAGCTCACCTCACATCCAATATTCCCATGAACATGAAACTAACATGAACTTTGTTGATTTTTTAAGTAATATACTGTTAAAAAGTCAGTAATGTACTTATATATTAGATAGAATTATACCCTAGATGGAGCAACTTGTAAGGTTACTCCTTCGTGACCTTAAAGGTCGATGACTTATGTGGCAAACATTTTTTTGCAAACTTTAAATGAAATGCAACATAGAAGCACTCTCTTCCCAAGCATTGCAAAGGAAAGGAGACCTTGGTGCTCTTAGGTCTTGTTTGATGCAAGGAAGTTGATGCATACTGTTAGAATATTGGCCCAGAAAAAACAAAGATAATACTCAGTACTGAGTACTCTTTTTATTAATACGAAGAACAAAAGACCACACCTTAAACTCTATACAATGACCCTCTTTTATACTACTTATAACCTTAATTACTATGAAATCGCAGCTCAAACACAGCTGGAATGACAACCCATTCACAGCCAAAACATTCAATACTTTCCTAATATTTACCTTGACTAACATATTCTACATTAACAACTAATTCCACCTTCTTCTTTCTTGGTTCACCCGTATACACCCTTGATAATCAAGATTACTTTCTATACATATATGTATTTGACGTTCTTCATATGTTGTTATGAAGAGCTTTCCTTCATGTGTTTTGTTTCTATTCTGCTGTTGTATTCTCATTCTGCACTTAACATTTATATCTTGCAGTAATTTGCTTGCAAGCATGTGCGCTTTTGACTTTCTATCTCTTTGATATAATTTTATATATATACATTCTTTTTCAGGTATCTAAAAGTTTTGCTCTAAGATTGTGAAAAAACCTGTGCAAATATGGCAAATTCATCCATACCTGGTATCCTGGAGAAGGTAAGTTGTTATGGAGTTTTTTTTTTCTTGTTTCGTATCAATAAACCATGTTAAGACTTCAGTTTTGGAGCAATTTATGCATTGTGTATCTTCAAAAGATGTTCTTACACATGTCGATGGGTTCATGTTTAAATGTGTAGATGACGGGGAAAGATAAAGATTACAGATACATGGCAACTTCTGACCTATTAAATGAATTAAACAAAGAGGGCTTTAAACTTGACATAGACCTTGAGTTGAGATTGTCCAATATTGTTCTACAGCAGCTTGATGATGCAGCTGGTGATGTGTCTGGATTGGCCGTTAAATGGTTTGAAGTGTTTCCTGATACCATCCTTAGTTATTATGTAATACTAGTTGGTTTTAAAAAAATGTTCTTTTTTACTTTTGTTTGACTGTGGTGCACTTGCTTGCTTTACCAACTATTCATATTCCCTATCCTGTGAATATTACGCCTTATTGTGAGACTATACACATGTATAATTGCATTCACCGACGACATCTACATACTTACATTACTACACACACATACCAGCACACACGAATACACATACACACATATATATGTACATCTTATTGTACCTCTTTTATTTCCCTTATATATACTGCGTGTTTCCTTAATTATCTTTGTTTAACATGTTAATATCTTAGCATATAACTCTTTGTATGAATGTTGAGCAGTATCTGCCATTATAATTTTTTACTCTTCTCTAAATTAATTTCTTGCAATATTTTTCTGGATGTGTTTTTTGGTTCTCTCTCAAGCCCTCAACTAATTTGGGTATAGTAGTGATCCGTTTTTTGTTGTTATACTAGTGTTAGAATGGATGAGGTTCTATCTGATGTGCTTCATATCAGATTCATTGGTCTTCCACTTTCCTATCCATTGGTGCATCCTAATTCTTACAGAGTTGCAGTGTTTGTGGATGTGATAGCTATGCAGCGATGTTTAATCTAGTGTTATTGACTTTTTAATTTGTTTTCTAGTCTTGCTCCACTGGTGAAGAAAATCCATGAGGCACAGGTACTGGAGATGACAGATAAGCTATGTGATAAGCTGCTTAACGGGAAGGATCAGCATCGTGACATTGCAAGCATAGCTTTGAAGACAATTTTTTCTGAAGTACCCACCTCATCTGTTGCACAATCAGTTCTTGTTTCACAAGAGTTAAGTTGACAATTTAATAAATTAGCATAATACTTCTACTTTTGAGTACATCAATCTTAATTTCCAGCTATCTCTGTACGTTGCTCCGAGAGGCTTTTGTATATTAATACTATCATGATCTCATAGTGTCGATCGTTTATTTGGAATTTTTAACTAGGCTTTATTATTTCTCCTTGCCATGTCCAGCTTTGTCTTCAATTTTCTTGTTCACAATATTTGTTTGTAAAAAAGACAAGTTTGTATTGTTATTTTACTAGTAGGTTTAATTATGCATGAGATAATTCCCTTCTCTTTCTTATCAATGGAAAGAGGTACAAAAATAATGTTTACATGGATGCTGGATTCTTCATACTCGTTTGTGAGAAACATATTCTTTTGGTTTCCCAGGCAATGAAGATAGACATAAAATGCGAATGCCTTGATATATTATGCGACATTCTGCATAAATTTGGAAATCTGATGACATCAGATCATGAAGGGCTGTTAGGTGCGCTGTTGCCACAGTTAAGTTCCAATCAAGCCAGTGTTAGAAAGAAGACTGTATCATGTATTGGTAAGTAAGTCACCTTTATACTATAAGTGATCTTTACATCCTGCAGTAGAAATATTTATCTGCAGTAGTGTTTTAGTTTATAGATATTTAACTAAATCTCTTTTGCATTACAGCTTCCCTGGCCTCAAGCCTTTCAGATGACTTGTTAGCAAAGGGCACAACTGAAGTTGTTTGTCTTTTACAGAATAAAGGAATAAAACCTGAAATGACCCGTACACACATTCAGATGATTGGGGCTTTAAGGTTTGTTTGTGTATTTGCCTTTCATTCTGATGTTGAAAATGAATAGCTTCTTGCCTTACACTGTTTCTAGCATCACTTTTGCGACATTTGGTATTTTCAATTTCATCAACTCTTTTGCTTTCTGGAACTTTGTAATGCCATGTGTCGACCAGTAGCCTGACAAAGAATCTGCTAAAGTAAAACACACATAGGGCCTTAACTCAAATAGTTAGCTTAGGATTTAGATCAGTGACAGTAATTAAGGTGATGGTCTCTCTAGAAGGACAATTACTTATTCAAACATTTTAACATTATTTCAGAACAAATAAATACTGAAAGTAGAGAGTTCTTTTTTCTCTAAAGTCTAGACAGCGTCTCTCTTCGATTATCTATCGAAAGATCCCTGAATCTACAATAACTTACATCTTTGTGCAACTTTTCTGCTCTAAGAGCATTCCTTACTTTATTTGTTGCTATTATTTGCATAATTTGTAGTACTATTTACGAATTATTAATTTCTCATATTCTAGCCGTGCTGTGGGTTATCAGTTTGGTCCACATCTTGGAGATACAGTTCCAATTCTAATTCAATATTGCATGAATGCATCAGAGAATGATGAGGAACTTCGTGAGTATAGCTTGCAGGTATAGGATTTGGTTGTGCTTTTTTTATGTTTCTATTTTCCTTTGTTGTCTTTCTCCTAAATTTAACTGTCTTTATTTTATCAACTTGAATTTGATTGTAGATTTTGTGTGCAGGCACTGGAAAGTTTTCTACTTAGATGTCCCAAGGACATTGTTGCTTACTCCAAAGAAATTCTGCATCTGACATTGGAATATCTTAGTTATGATCCCAATTTTACTGATAACATGGAAGAGGACCCTGATGAAGAAGTCAACGACGACGAAGAGGATAAGTATGTGTTATGTTTCTCCTCCAGGAGGCCGCTTTCGTTAACAACGTTTAGGATAATGTATCTTGCTTGCTTTATTTGCAGCTATAGTGCCAATGAATATACAGACGATGAAGATGCCTTGTAGCACTAATTGTTTCTCGTCCTGAAATGCTCCCACATCTATATAATGAGGTAATAATGTTTCCCCCTTTTACAAAAAGAGTATTTAATACTTATCAGGAACAATATTCACAAAGGTATATGAAATTTATTGTCTATAATCAATTGTAAAAACAATAATGCGCATTTTCAGAACAAGAATTATTTCCATATACCTCCATGGTCTTAATTTTTTTTCTTTTTCTTTTTTAATGACCACCAAGGTCTTTTCTGGACATGGATTTCAGAAAATGACAATAGGAAGTAGAGGAGAAAAGAGCTGATGGGGATAATGCTAAATTAGTATAATATTAACTTATGTAGTTTCATCTTACCACTGTAGATTGTAATGTTATGAGCTAAACTGGTGAGACGTGAATCAAATGTTTTTCCTTTTGCAAGGATGAGGTGTTTGGGATTGTGCTAAGAGTAGAAGAATACTATTTTATAATAATCAAAGTAACTGGGCAAGATCAAATTTGATCTTTAAGATGTATAAGTTTCCCAAGTATAGAGTTTAGCAAATTGTGAAGATCATCCTTGCTTGGTGGTTAGACGAAATATATAGTGTGGAGACCAAAAGACTAATCTTTTGTCAACATGCAAGTTAATCACCAAATTTTATGGGACTCAAAATTTATGTGCAACATGTGTTTAAAATCCTCGAAATGAATTCAATAACTTTCCCCGCTTCCTTCACAATTTATTTTTTGTGACTGAAGCTTAAGTTTTGATCTGTTTATAAGCTTCAGTTGAGCTTTCTATACTTGACAACTTATTGATAGATATGATCACATCATCAATATTGTTCCCACTTGTAGCTTCTTTACTATCATATCATTGATCACTAGTTATAAATTTGGAGCTTTAGTTATATTGTTCCCACTTGTGTGTTGGTGGACTTGAACTGAATTTAGTCGACTAAAGGTTGGACACCATGATTAGATAGAGGGTAGTTGTAAACATAGAACTTCATTCTAACAATACTTATTCTAAAGATAATAAAATGCTAGGATGATGCTAATGCTTTTATCCAACTTGAATTTGGTTAAGCTAAAAAGCCCTAAAAACCTAAGAATTATAAAAAGAGTTATTAACATTTGATCAAGGGTAATTAATGTTAACTTGAGTGGGTGGGCATGTGGACTCATTTTCATGGAAGTTTTGGCAAGAAGGGGCAAAAGGGTAATAGTCACCCATTGTTGACTTTTTCTTCGTCCACCTTTTCTTTAAAACTTCAATACTTGTTTATGTCAATATTTTTTTAAAATGATGATACCATTACAGTGAGCATTTTTTATTTTTAATTAAAATATGGTATCGCTTCTTCTTTAGAGAAATAATTTAAAATGTGTTGAACTAAGAATTTTTTATAAGGCGCGTCAGGTTTTTTTTAAAGGTGTGTCACTATATATAACAATGCGTTAGATGTGTGTATTATCGCTGCCAATATTTTGTTGAGCGTGGAGGCTTTGCATTTCCGCAACCAGCCCTATGCCTCTCGGCTGAAAATATGGCATGTTGCCATAATTATATCTTTTTTTTTGTCAACCAAGATTTTAGCCGTAATCTAACATTATAAATATATGCCTTAGCCATTGTAATTTCTATCACCTCCAAAAGAAATAAAAAGAGTACTAGTTGTCGTGGACGTAGGTCAGCTAAGACCCAACCACATTAAATTCTTGTGTTTTTTTAGCTTTTTGTATTGTGATCATGTGTGAATACCTGGCATATTTTTTGTTTAATTGGATGCATCTACCCCTACCCTCGAGACACGTGGCGCATTCTAGAAGCTTCTTACGTGATGCATTCCGATGCCCTTATGGCTTTTATAGCATATCCCACCCATATCTAACATTTTTAACAATTATTCTAATATATATTCTTACATATTTTCTTCTTTATTTAGTATTACCATTTTTTTAAACTCTTCTATTCTTTTTACCCTCATAGCTTCTACATATGGTGTACAATTGAATTAGTTTTTATGCTCTAAACTCTTAACCCTCATATGCAACTGCATTATAAACAACAAAATCATGGATCCACTAGTTCATTACATCATCCCTTTAGCACATATACCTTTCATCACCACATGACGAATTTGCTTAGGAAGTTAGCATATTGGATACTACCCAAAACCATTGTTCATACAAAGTATAGAAACCATTTAAAAATGGTTTTGATGACTAGCTTTATAAAGGCGCGCTCAGGTGAGAAAGTCATCACACTTGACTGCATCGGAGGCTACAGAGACTTGGTTTTAAGAAATGCACGCCTAAGGCGGCGCCTAGGCATAAGGCGACCTTAGGTGCATGGTCCTGCAATTCAATTGTAGACGATGTAAGGTAAGCTATGTACTGAAAACAAGCGCCTAGGGAGATTTCCAGTTAAGCGAGAAGCGACTGGTTCTGGGCTTTCTGTACGGGGCGATACCAATGCAGATGTGTTGGATCGACACGACAAATGAAGATGTATTAAAATTGATACTATAAAATGGAGATAAAATATCAATATAAAATGATGACTTGTTAGAAAAAGCAGTGAAATGGAAATGACGAGTGTACATATTTAGGGTTACATAAGCTATTTATATGCCTTTATGTTTTTTCCCTTTTAAGTAAATCATATTTTCATCCTTACGGTTATAGTTTTTACCAAATTTAACTCTAAACTTTTACTAACTTGTTTATTTTTTTCTTTTTTTGTTTATTTGAGTAGAGATTTTGTGCTTCTTAGGTTATACATATAGGTTATTTAAATATTAAACCATATATAGGGTTTATTTGTCTAAATTTGAGTAAATGATACTAGAAACCTCTCATAAATATATTTAAGTTTTATATAATAAATTGCACCTCGCATACGAAAAACGGTGCGCTTTTGCGCCTCGATTTTAGACCTTGTTGCTTTTGGGTGCCTTGTGCTTTTAAAACCAAGGACGGAGGCTTGCACATCAGGAGTGAGGCGAAGGTCAAAGTTGCATGAGAGTTTGCAGTGGGAGCTCCTCATGTACATGTTGTGTTGTGGGCTCCGATCCATCTTGGGTCGGGCCCTGGAACAGCCGCAAAGCAGCTGCAGAAAGGGGTTAGGGGCAGCCGGCCCTAACCCTAATCTGCCAAAACTTATTTATGTTAAGTTTTTTGTTGTCTTTTATTATAAATACCCACATATGTACTTGTAATTTTAAGTCTTGAAAGTAATAAAAAGAAACCCTGGTTCGTAACCCGTGGACGTAGGTTAATCCTTGACCGAACCACGTTAAATCCTTGTGTTCTTTACTGCTTTGATATTATTTTGTGCTCGTGTGATTGTGTGTGTGTTTCTGCCGAAAGAAGGACAGCAGCTTACAGCTGCTGTTTTACTGCCATCGAATAATCACCAACAGCCACCATTACAGCCGCCGCGAAGGGGTTATGTAGCTGCCAAGAACAGGCTGCTGTTCTGTTCAGTTTTGTGCACTGCTGCTGCTGTTTTCTGCTCTGTTTCTGGTCAAAGAACAGCCTTCAAACAGGTTCTGTTTTAGGTATTTGTTCAGTTTGACTAGTTCGATTTATTGGTTGTTTGGTTAGATTATTGTTCCGCTGCGTAGTTATGTTTATTACTACTATTATTACTATCATTATCTCGTCACTTGTTTTAGAAATCAATTAGAAATATCTACAAGTTCTTAAGGCCCGAGCCGTAATATTGTATTGATTTCATACCCTATCCGACTCCTCGGGTCAACTACCTAACAGTACATGGGTAGATATTGTGCTTCTTTGGTTTGTACATTGGTAGATTTTTGATTCTTTAGGTTGTAGATAGAGTTTAAACATATATTAAATTGTAAATAAAGGTTTTACTATCTAAATTCTGGATGCGTGATAAATGATAATAGAAACCTTTTAGAAGTATAAAAAATATAATATTAATATCTTGCCTCTTGCGTATGTGATGTGTGTGCTTCGCCTCTCGCCTTGGCTCTGGGGACCTATCGCTTTGGTGCGTCTCACGCTTTAACTAAGGATAAAATAGGGGAGACATGCAAATGTTCAACATGTTCTTCCAATAATAAGCACTTACATTTCTAGCAGCATAGTGCATAATAATGTTGTCTGAGTGCAAGGAAGAGCGGTGATTATTCGACAAAACACAGTTTTATTTTTGATTGTGTAGGAAAGGACATTGGCTTGTTGCTGTCTACAGCCTACAGGGATTCGTTTTTGGTGACAGTTGTCCAAGAACAATAACCTTGAAGCTATAGATTCACTTATATTTTAAATGATGCATGTCATGCAGGCTTGCCCAAAGTTGGTTGACAGGTTTAAAGAGAGGGAAGAAAATGTCAAGGTACAGGGTAAAGTTACTTGCCTTGTTTGTCATGAAGTGATCAGATTACTGATTTTGTAGTCTGGAGATGGATATTTTTAACACCTTCATTGAGTTGCTACGCCAAACCGGAAATGTCACGAAGGGGCAGGTTGATGTTGACAAATTGAGGTAAGCATGATGCTTATTTTTATAGCTTTGGATTAAACCTGAAGGTTATTCTGAAGATTATTATATATTTGTGGTAGCTTTATTAAGTTAAATATAATGTGATTCATGCATTGCTTCCATATTTTGTAGCCCCAGATGGTCATTGAAGCAAGAAGTACCCAAAGTTGTTAAATCTATTAATAGGCAACTACGTGAAAAATCTATCAAGTCAAAGGTACTTGATGATGTGCAAATGCACAATATTTTAAATAACCACTACGTATCCATTGTACCTAATTTTTTGTTGTAAGCAAGTAATCTATATTCACATCATGCTATTATAATGCTTTATCTTTACATTGGTGCCTTTTCGGTTCTAAAAGAGCTTGTAGTTGTTTTGCCTGACTGCCTTGCTGACCATATTGGGTCGCTCATTCCTGGGATAGAGAAAGCACTTTGTGTAAGGAAATCTTGCTATTCTGATTCTATTTGTTTTCCGAATCCATATGAGTTATGATAATGTATCTTTGTTTTTTCCAAACACATCCGTCTCCAGGAAAAATCCTCAACCTCAAACCTTAAGATCGAAGCTCTTATGTTTACGAGATTAGTTTTAGCTTCACATTCTCCGGCTGTTTTCCACCAATATATTAAGGTAATCCTATAGAAATTTAGTTTTAATTTTTTGAATGTATTTTCAATGAAGCTCAAGCAATGAGTTTGAGTTTATATAATTAGATTAACTGTATGTGCTAATTCTATTGACATTTTGGGGATCTGTGCAATTGCAAATCTAGATTATCACACTTTTCCCTTTCTCTAATAAATAGTTAGCCAAAGATTGATGAATCATTTTAACATATTATTAAATATCTTTGCACCATTTATGGAATTGTGGAGTAGTGGAAGTCAAAATTTTCATCACTATTGTTTTATGTGGTTAACTATGCATAACTATTGACTTGAGGTGCAGTTTGGAAGAGTTCCCATTGTCATTCTAAAGGTTTTCTGTTTTCAACTTTTATCCTTGTGAATTGATTCTTTGAAGAAATTGATTATCAAATTTGTGTCTAAACAATCTATGGGTCTTCATGACACAAGATGAAGACATGGACACAAATCACACATCTATAGGGAATTATTTGAAAGAATATACCAAATACAAATTTTATAGTAATGAACATCAAAAGAAACTACGTACTGCGTAATTAGTGCCATTACTAAGTTTACATGTCTATTTTCTGGTTTTATTTCTAAAGGGCACTATGTCATAAACTTGGCTACCATAAATTTAGAAAAGGTGGTAATCTTTATGATCCTTTTTTTATTTGCTAAAGAGCAATAATGCTTTGTGCGTTGAGTGCATGTGAAAGCTATTTTTATGTAACACATAATTCGTGTTACTCTCCTCCTTTAAGTGCACAACAATAAAAGCTACCACTATTTTGGTTTATCTCTAGTCTTTATAGGCTCAAATTGTACCGTTTTGTTGCTACTGTTCTTCAGTTTGGCTCTTGGGACTAGATTTCATGAAGTTTAGTATGTTATTTTCCAGTGTCTTTATTTGTTTTTGTGTCTATTTAACTGGTAATATAATTATTCTATATACAGAAGTCCTATGTAACTATATTATGCACACACTCAATTTACAATCACCTGGTTTTCTGAGGTCTGTATGTTTGTGGCAGTTTATGTAGTATGTAACATTCATACAATTAGTGATTTTATTTTATATTTTTAGGCTATTTCTGCTCCTGTTTTATCTGCTGTTGGTGAACGCTATTACAAAGTTACTGCTGAGGCATTAAGAGTATGCGGGGAACTTGTTCGAGTTGTGCGCCCAGACGTTAAGGTTTTATCATTTTTGTTCTCTGTTTTATGTGTTTCTTTATTTTTCTCCATCTTGAGATTATATTTGGAATTGATCAGGTTTCGGGTTTTGATTTCAAACCTTTTGTCCATCTGATATATAATGCCATCATGTCACGTTTTACAAATCAAGATCAAGACCAGGTTAGTACTTGTTTTTGAACTTTTCTATGAGGATGCTGCTCTATGTCGCTCTAACTGTGTCTATGCTCTTCCTCCAGGAAGTCAAGGAATGTGCTATTTCTTGTATGGGGCTTGTTTCAACTTTTGGTGATCACCTCACGACGGAATCATCTGCATGCCTACCTGTTCTTGTTGATCGAATGGGAAATGAGATAACAGGACTTACTGCTGTAAAGGTTAGTTTAAATGGCATTATTAAGGTTTACTACTTTTCTATCTAAATAGCCAATTGCATCTTTTTACTAGCTGTTTTCTGCTATAGTTGCTCTGCAACAAGGTAAGGGGTATATCACCATTGTAAGGATGAATTTGTTCTTGATAATTAGCTCTACTATTTTTTAATGGGCATGATGGTTAAGCTGAAGTATTAAGTTTCAGACTTCCATAGATTTCTTATTATTGATTTTCACATGCTGTTTAAGGTATTACTTTATTTTTTCTACTTGCTTTATGCTTTAGTTAACATGAACTATCTGACACCTGACCAAGCTTTGGTATGTGAAACTACAAAGTTTGATGCAGTTCAATGCTCACTTAACTGCCCAGGTCTTGTGTTGATTCTAGAATTTCAATCACATAGATCAGGCAGCAACAATTTGAGCTCAGGTGATGCCTAATTTAGTGCTGAATATTCTATATTATCAGACAGCAAAGGAGATTTAGGTCCCTCAAAATTGTAAGCCTCCCTGAGAGGAGTAAGATGTGACATGAATATAAAGTTTAAACTGATGGCTCTTTGCAGTTCTTAATTAAATGGGAGGTGAATTGTATACGTCTTTTAGCCTTACGTCCTTGACTTTAATGTTTTCGACGATTATTCACCTTCACCTATTAGTGTGTTTTGTTGACCACTATGAGGGGTAAAATAGTAAAAAACATTAAAATTTTGTGGTATAAGGCTAAAAGAGGTGATTTACAAGTCACTACCTTCATTAACTACCTAGGTAAACTTTAATCTTTAGTTGCTCGTTATAACTATTTGTATAAAAGAGGGGAGTCGTATATTCTTAGAAAATCTTGTCCCGTGACATTTTTGTTCTTTTGACATTCTCTTAGCACTACTTATGGCCTTCCACTTTCCATTGATCCATTAAAAGATATAGATATGAAGTGAACTTGATATCTAGTTTAAAGTCAATTATAATGTGTTAGTGCAAACAATTATATTAGATTTTTTTAATGGCAAATGTACGACCCAGCTATATGTGTTATCATAATCGGGCCCATCTATTCGTTTCCAGGCCGGGACCGCACCCCTAGCTCAACTTTGAACATTTTACTCAGAGTGATACTTGAACCTATGACATCCCTATATTTACATGTCATGGGTACCTTACCTTAACCAGTTTGGCTAAGGATCATTGGTGACAAATATATTAGATAAACATGCCACTATAGTGCTCACTTTGGTAACTTATTAAGTGTTCTAGTCCTTGTACGTACATGCTTGTTCTAGTAATACTAAAGGAAACTTTTGATTTCATTTACTCACTTCTTTTTAATATTCACAAATAAAAAATGGTATAGCGCAGTTCAGTAGATGGACACATATTTTCTAATATAAGGCTTTCTCCAATATAGGTGTTAGTCATGATGGTCCTCTTGGGAGCATCACCACTTTTTTCATCCTTCACTTTTCTTGATAATATTATGGATCCTAATTTATATAAAATGCTTAGCAGGCGACTGCATATATTTTTCTCTCTGATCCCTTAAATTGATTTTACAGGCTTTTGCGGTCATAGCTGCATCACCACTGTAGTTAGACCTTTCATGCGTACTAGAGCATGTTATTGTGGAGTTAACTGCATTTCTACGAAAGGTAAGCAACACCAATGTTTAAGTATTATGCTATAAGGTGGTTGTTCTTGCTATATAAAAACTTTAAGGAAAAACTGAATCATGGTTGAGTTGCTTTTGGGAGATAGGCTAATCGAGCATTAAGGCAGGCGACATTGGGTACTTTAAATACAATGATTGTTGGCTATGGTGATAAAATTGGTTCTGCTGCCTATGAAGTTATCATTGTAGAACTTTCAACTTTGATCAGGTTTGCCCCTTAGACTTTTTTAGAATTTTGTAATGTCATTTGTATCTCAGATTAATGTATCTACTAATTCTGGTCCTTGTAAATTATATGCCAGTTCTCTTAGAGAACACTAATTTGCATTTAACTACCAGTGATTCAGACTTGCATATGACGGCTCTTGCCCTTGAACTCTGTTGTACATTAATGTCAGACAGGAGGTCTGGTCTAGCAGTTGGTTTGACTGTCAGAAATAAAGTTCTTCCCCAGGCCTTGGCGCTAGTAAAAAGTTCATTGCTTCAAGGGCAGGCCCTCTCGGTACTACCTCACTCTTGTTATGTAACTTTTACTTTTGATCATGGTTTAAAAAAACGTCCGAGGCGTACGCATTGAGGCGCGCCTCGAGGCGAGGCGGTAAGAAAACGTATATGAGGCGGCGCCTCATAGAATTCAGATGGGGCGTACGCCTCTTAGGATGAGGCGGTTCGAAAAACGGTGAGGTGGTGAGGCGGGAATGAGGCGTTTTTGTTTTTTCGTTTTTCTTTCTCCGCAGAACCGTTCACTTCCAGCCATTTCTGCAACTTCCGACCAAAACCGTTCACTTCTGCTTTCTTTTTCCGTTTTTCTTTCTCCGTTGAACCCTCTGTTATTTGTATATTAAGAAAAGGTGGGGTGCCTTTAATGGAGAAGAGATAAAGGTTAAGAGAGAGAGAGGGGGGGGGGGGGGGGTAGGTGAATGATGGTCTGGGATTTTGTGTTTGTAAAACTTTTTGACTTTAAAAAGTGGTGATAGGACTTGAATATGCAGACTTCAAAAGGAAAAAAATTCACATTATTTTTGAATATTATTAAATTTTTGTTGGACTTTACATATTTTTAATTTTCTAAGCCTAATATGTATATTTTTATCATTTTCTAATATTGCACTTTTTGTTATCTTGGACGTGCTTTTTTTTTTTTTTTTTTGCGCCTAGTCAACAGGCGAGGTCATTGCGCCTTAAGTGCACCTTGCGCCTTTGACTACTATGCTGGTAGAATACTAGTATCGTGTCAATTTGATGATAGAATGATCTTATATTGTGCAGAATGTTTGGGACTGAATATTAAGTCAATAGGTATCAAATTTGTGATTGAAATTAGATCAATTTGAGACTGAAGCTAATTTTATTTGAGATATGGAGACTGAATATTTGGATCAAATTGATAATTTTTTGCTTAGATGATGAAATTACTAAGGAAAGTGCTTTGTGTGATATTTTAGTATTTTATTTTTATAAGATATATAATTTTTATATTTATTTTCTAATTCCGCCTCATGCTTACGCCTCGATTCGCCTCGAGGCTTACGCCTCGTGAGGCGAAGGGAAAACGCCTCGAGGCTTGATTCCGTTCTTTTAAACTTTGCTTTTGATGAGGGAAGGTTTTGATTCATTTCCCAATCTGTTAAATCTTGCAGGCTTTGCGAAACTTTTTTGCTACGTTAGTTTACTCCGCAATCACGAGTTTCGATGCTCTGCTGGAATCTCTTCTTTCAACTGCTAAACCATCTCCCCAAGGTGGCGGCGTTGAAGCTTTGTTATCCATAGCACAATGTGTTGCAGTACTCTGCCTTGCTGCAGGTGACCACAAATGCTCATCTACAGTAAAGATGCTCACGGAGATCTTGAAAGATGATAGCAGTTCTAATTCAATATGTTTCTCACCTTTCTCATTCACTTATGGCGATCTGATTTCAGGCAGATGGGCTAATGGCATAGTGCCTGTTACTAGGCAAGCAGATTAATTCTATATCTTGTCTTAGATGACATGTATTCTTTCTACCTGATTAGCCATTAAGTTAGTTCACTACATTCTCACCTGGCCTTGGTTTGCTACCTTGATAACTGTGATATCTGACTTTCAGCACTTTTAGTTTCTAATTGAGTTGTCCAAGTGTGCAATAGTGGCCAACTTATTGCTATACCTATGGAAAGCTAATTGGTGTGGACATTTGCTTTTTTTCCACTTTAGCCTTTACATGAGATTCTTTCGCTGCTGAAGGAATATTTTATATCTTTTTGTAGTGTCATGTTGATTAATACTCCTAACAAGCTTGTATAATTAGATGGAGTCTACTTCAGTAGTGGAGTGTATACATAACAAAATGTGAACAACAAGAATATAGTTTGCGTTTACAAGAATGAAAATGTGGTACATTATCTTCTTGATGCAATTAATTTGGTTGTTTGCATCCATGTCATGTTGATTTTGTGTTTTGTAGATGTAATCTAAGCAAGGCGTCCCTCAGATCATGATTACTCCATTTCATTGAACTACTCGTTTATAAGTTTCCTCTATATTTTCTGGTTTTTGGTATTTAGTTGGCGAATTTCTGTGAAGTGGTGTTGGTTAACAACAACATTTGTATAGCTTATTATGTATTCTCCTCACTTATTGAGTTGATCAGTAGAACCTAAAGAATAGGTTCTGTGACATCTTACCCGCCTCTAATTATTGCTGCTTATATTCTGAGCAACTTTCTCTGATGTGATTATTTTTTTCGTTTTCTTAGAACTTGTAAAGGGTTCTCCTTTATAGCCCATTGCATTTTTTACAACTGTCGTCTAGAGTCACTTCTCTTTGTTGTATCCGAGTTATGAAATCTGTGCGAGCCCATCGTTTATTTACAAATGGTAGTTGTAGTTAATGCTGATAAAGCTATATCTCTTTGCTTTTTTTTACGCATTCATTGACGGTTTGTTGTTCGAGTATGTTTTCCGAGTTTGTCATAGATTATGTATACATGTAATTGTGAGTGGTACTTATATGACATCATGCGTGCCATCATAGAGTTGATTGGAATCTTATTTCGTGGTCTGTGGAGTAAGGCCTTCTGTGACTCCTCTAAAATTGAAACAATTGGCATTTTTAGACAAAAGCAAGATCATAATCTTGGATATGGCGTAAGAATATTTCATTATGCTTGAGATATAGTCATTTACCTCAAGTACAAAAATGTACATAAATGCAAAAAAAGCACATAGAAAGGGTATATCAAATTGTATTACGTGCATTTTACTACTTTAGATGAAGATTAATGGTCGTAGTTAGGCAAATGCAAGAAATTGTCTTTTATTAGTATAGGAATATATCGAATCTGACAAACCGACAATGTGATTAGATTGTCATGTTTGGCAAACCTAGATCTTTTGCATGATGATTTTTACTTACAATGCTATTTGGCAGGTTTATGAATCTCTTTACGTTGTGTTGTCAGCTTTCTTTAGTAAGCTATTTTTAAATACTGTTAATTTTTTATTTAGGCCAAACAACACCTTGCTTTGTTATGTTTGGGTGAAGTTGGGAGAAGAAAAGATTTGAGCTCACATACGCACATAGAAAGCATAGTTATTGAATCTTTTCAGTCTTCCTTTGAAGAGATAAAATCTGCAGCTTCTTATGCACTTGGTAATATTGCTGTTGGAAATCTGCCCAAGTACTTGCCGTTTATCCTTAACCAGATTGATAATCAGCAGAAGAAACAATACCTGCTTCTGCATTTTTTAAAAGAGTTATGTGCTAACCTAAATTTATTAAAAATTTCATTTCTGATCTACAAACCCTTTCACAAACAATAACATTTTCAAATCAAAATAAGCTTTACTTCTACATCACTTTACCCTGTATTATTTATCTATGTTACAGGTGATAGTGAGACAATCCGTAGATAAAGCAGAATTTCAGGATTCTAGCGTTGAGAAGATACTTAACTTGCTATTTAACCACTGTGAAAGCGAGGAATAGGGTGTCCGCAATGTAGTAGCTGAGTGTCTGGGAAAAATTGCTCTAATTAAGCCTTTGAAACTCGTTCCTGCCCTCAAGGTATGTTCTGTGAGTTATTCTTAGGCATGCCAAGACGGGTGGGTTGAGTGAGTGGGTTACGGGCCAAAACTAGTCACTGTTAGCAAGGGTCATTCACAGTCTAGGTTAGGTTAGGTTTACCTGTAAGCTCTTTTCTTCTATCTTTTGAATATAAAAAATTACATGGTCATTATGATTTCAAACAACATTATTACAATAATTATCTAGATCTTCGAATAAAATGACTTAGGAAGTTGTGTGCATTAAAAATAGACGACGAGCCATTTTCGACCCCACTCGAGCATTCCCCTTTTTGCTATCAACCCATTTTATGTCAGTTGAAATTGCCACCTCTAGTTAAGACTAGAGGCACTGCTACTTGTTACGTATACATGTGAAAGTTCATGTTTAAATGATATATTTCTGTAGGAGCGAACAACCAGTCCTGCTGCATTCACCAGAGCAACAGTAGTTGTTGCTGTGAAGTATTCTATTGTTGAAAGACCAGAAAAGATTGATTCGGTCCTGTACCCAGAGATTTCTTCATTTCTTATGCTTATCAAGGATCTGGATCGGGTAACAAAGAACATGCTTCAAGGATTAATGTTTTGGATTATATATCTTTTTTAAATGACAGTAATTGTCTAACATTGATGAGCACTGATTATGCTCTATCAGCAGTTCCTATAGTTGAGATTTAATTTTTGTTATATTTGGCAGCATGTTACGCGTGCAGCTGTTTTAGCTTTAAGTACAGCTGGCCACAACAAGCCAAACCTCATCAAGGGCCTTCTTCCAGAACTTTTACCACTTCTTTATGATCAGACAGTTATTAAGGTAATTGTTAGATTTGCTTTCAATAATCCCCTTCTAAAGTTCTAATTTTTAAAAGAAATCCTATATCAATTGTGTTATATATGGTACAATATAAAGGCATTTTGATGCTTGTAATGGGATAAAGGGAACATTAATGCCTCATGCTAATAAAATGGGTGGAATTACTAATGTAATAATCAATCATAATGAACTATTCGAAATTGCAGTAAAAGTTCATACATTTTGAAGCTTATAGAAAACCATGTAGAAGTTTGACACCTCTTTCCACAAAATTGCAACATTTGACTAGGCACGTATAATATTTTGAATACCATCCAATGAAGACAAGAATAGGGGAATCTTGGGGTTCCGAAGCAACATCAGTTCTTTAAATTGACGAAAATGGGCAACCAAGTAATTTAAATTTCAAAGAAGAAATGTTGCAATTTTCATGTAACATCCCAAGAAGAAAGCTTTACAAATCTTGTTGGATGAAAAAAATTATATATTGGTGGGCATATCTTTAGTGATTGAGGACTTTAGTTGACTACACTAAGAAAGATGAGGACCTTAACACTATTATATTGCTCATAAACAAAACAGGTAAATCAGATTCTAACAGGGTTATCTACCTTCCAACAGAAGCTTCATAAGTTGGAAAAGGATTATATTTTATTGGTTAATAACTAGATTTAATCGGCCCTTTTTGCCACAAGGTATGTATGCCTGAAGTAGCTACTATGTGGAGGTCTTCAAGGACTATACTTCTCAGATCTAGAAATCTTTTTTGAGTCAAAGTAAGACTGATGACTGCCAATTCATATATCAAATGTTAAAGAAACTCTAATAGTGACTCTTATAATAGTACAGATCTTATTAAACCTTATATACTAGTTTTTCTTTCTTGGAAAAAGAGGCTAGATTTGAAGAACTGCAAAACTTTCCTGTAGTAAGATGCCCACTTCAAATCCAACTCCCTTGGTCACATGTTTAAGATTTATGTTCTCTTTTTTTTTTAATTCCAAGGATGGAGTGGTATGAGCCTCTTCATTTTTTTAGGTAAATACTAAATACATGTGGAGATAAACAAGCAAAATATTTCCTGTAGTTATCAACTTATCATGAATGATTATTACAAACTTTATGCAAATTATTATGATATTAATTGGTACCTGAAACTCTGTCTAGAAGTAAAGCTTGTTTTGCTGTTGGATCTATTCATCACTAAGAAGAATATTGGGCAGAGCTACCTGACATCAAAGACAGTTGTTTACTTCCTGAGTAACATCTGATACCTGGAACACATGTGTGCTTATTTTGGGGTTTTTTTAATTGTTATTAGATTTAGAAGAACCATTTAGGTAATTTCATGCCTAAACTTCCTTTCAAGATCTTAACTTTGGTGAAGACTTGAAAAGCTTGCACTTTATGCTGCAAATGTGTTGTCTAGAAATGCCGTTGTCTTATTATTTTCCTCAATTACTTATGCCCTTTGTGAAGCTTTTGCTTGATCGTTTTTGTCATTAAAATCATTATTGGTCTATATATATCGTGTATTGACTATAATACTTGTGCAGAAAGAACTGATTAGGACGGTGGACCTTGGTCCTTTTAAGCATACAGTTGATGATGGCCTTGAGTTAAGGAAAGCAGCATTTGAATGTGTAGATACATTGCTTGATAATTGCCTTGATCAATTGAACCCTTCATCTTTCATTGTGCCTTACCTTAAGTCTGGTCTTGATGGTAAGCACATTTTGATCTCTAAATATTCTGTTGTAATTGGAATCAATAACTTAACACGATCTATTGGTGGCAATTTCAACATATTAACGAATGAGTTGATTCTGGTTTTTTTTTTTTTTTTTTTTTTTTTTTTTTTTTTTTTTTCTTAATCTCTAAATTGTTTTAATAAAAAAACAAGTTTAGGGAAACTAGTCGAAAGTCGCCTAACATGTTTCTTTAATGCACAAATCCTTGTATATCGTTTTATTAGTTTTTTTTCCTTGTCTAACGTACTAATTGTTTTTATTTATTTTTGCACTAATGTTTTGAAACGACCCATGCAAAAAGGTACCATTTTTGACCTGTCAATCGATGTTGCCGCCTACTCTTCTCTTAGAAATTACTTGATAACATGGTTCATTACACATTTACACAGATACCGATTGAATAACTTTGATATATATTTATCACACAGATCATTATGATGTTAAGATGCCTTGTCATCTTATCCTCTCAAAACTTGCAGACAAGTGTGCTTCAGCTGTCTTAGCAGGTGAGTGTTTTTCTAAGTTTATTGTTTGGGCTTCTAGACACTCTGGTTCATAGCTCCGCTAAGTTACAGAATTGGTTTAAACCCTTACAGTTTTAGATTCCTTGGTGGAACCTCTTCAAAAAACTGTTAACTTCAGGCCAAAACAAGATGCTGTAAAGCAAGAAGTTGACTTAGAGCTATTGCATCTTTGAATCATGTCAGGTGTCTCTCTTCTTTTTCTTTACTTCTTTCTGAAGTATTTGATACCTTAGCCTATAAACAGTCCACTGCTTCCATGAAAACGCCCATTTAATGTTGCCATGGCAGACTTCAGCTATTTTTTTCAGCGAAAATGGAAAACATTCTATTCTAAAACAAAGATGCAACCTCTTAAACCTGTTCTTGTTCATAACTAAAAGCAGCAAAATGGACGGGTTGGTAACAAGCTTGGTTGAAGTTAGTAATTATCAGGGCAAGTCAAAACAGGTCATTCTTTACCTGTTTGTTTGAGTTTTGTAAACAAAAGCATGTTAGAAATGATTACATAAGTAATCTGATTTTTTTAAGTGCCTCAGAAGTTTCTAAAATTTTAATACATTGACATACATTTTAAATGACTTCGACCCAGTTTTCTTTCAAGTATCTAAACTTACATATTTAACCAGTTAAATATCAACACATAACCTGAATAGATCTATATATAGGCAAATGGGTTAAAATTGCCACATTGATCATCAATTGTTGACTTTGCAGCGGAGGAGATTGCAGTCATAAGTTCAAGAATCTGATGGCTGAAATGGCTAAATCACCGTCTCAATGGGAGAAATATTGTTCCATTCGTAATGAGTGAACATCGTTTTCAATTGTGGGAAACGAGGGTGCATCCTCAATACCAATGGATAATGGTGTGAGACCATCCCGGGCTTGAATGTCCTTTTTATGAGGCTGCAGAATATCATATGGTAGGTGTTAGATTTTACTGTTGATTTGTATGCTTCCCTGGTTTCGTGGTTTTAATTCTTTGAAGCAGGACTTTTTTTGGACGTTATGAGTAGTAAACTGATTTTAAGGGCAGAGTGATACGAAAAGGAAACAAGAGAACCATTTCGGGCTGTGTAACATTATCTTGATTCTCCATTTATCCTCAAAAATTGCGGTCTGACTGTTTGCTTGCCAACAGTAGGCATCTTCACCATGTCACTTGTAGTACAAGTTCATATAAAAGAGTTATCCTTTTTCTGAGACCTTTTGTCCAAAATTTTATCCTCATGAGCTTAACTTCCCTTGCATCCTAATACGTTTGTTTTTGTTATCGGCTCAAACTATGCCACATGATTATACATACATATATGCATACACTCCCTTGTATGACAACATGATGTTATCCTTTGATAATTACAACACTACTCAGGTTTCCCCATCTTGAGTCTTATTGCAATCCTGTTATTATTTGACTTGCATGTCATTAGTTGGTTTGTTAAGTTCTAATACTATGAGAAGAAAAATGATTTAGAAACATTTAAAAACAAGATTTACAATTTATAAAAATTAAAAGGGGTTAAAGGTGAAATGTGGGTGTGGGTATAAATTTGGAAACCAAACCCTAGTCCCCCCAAATCCCCAAAATCGGCCGAAACTCCTCCCCTTTGCCCCCTTGCGATCGCTCTCAAGCACACACAAACATACTCGATTTTGATTCAAGTTGATCAATTTCACGTGTTAGCAAGTTAGTTTGTCAATCAACAACACGTGAGTTTTACAACTTATTTTTGTTGTTTTTCATGGAATGATGATTATGAACAAACCCTAGTTCAATCTTGCAAGATAACATGAGATTGGTGATATGGGATGATGTTATATGCTGGTTTGTTTGTATTATTAATGATCTACGTGGATTATGCATAGAAATCATAATTTCAACGTCTAGTTCATATGTTACTAAAAGTATAAATTTTAATTTTACAAAATTGGGGCTTTTGTGATTCTGTTACGTTTCTTGAGTTATTATGATTGCTATGAACTAGATTAAGCATGTAATGAGTGAATTTATGATTGGTTTCGATGAAAATTGAGTTATTGGATATTACTTTCCTGAAGTGGAAACTTTATTAACATGTTCGGTGAAATTTCATGTTTTGAGCATGCATATAATGTTAGGATCATGCTAGATTGGTTATTGGGATCATTTAAAGTGCTGGAATGTAATGATTAGATCATATGGATTTAACATTGGGAAAAATGGTATGTTTAAGTGTGTTATGCGCATAGTTAATTGTTGATGTGATGATGTAATATGTTGGATTATTGTTAGAAAATTAGGGTTTTGTGTTATGATGATAATACTTGAGCTATAATGGTATGTTTGGATTGTCTTGCTAGTACAAGTCATGTTTGGGAATGTGATGAACATCATACAAACATGTGGGTCTGAGGCCCTTACGTAGTAGGATAGACAAGATTTAGAATGGGAAGTGATAAGTTACTTCACATGTCAAGTGGTGCATGGTTAAACCATATGTGTGATTAGGTACATTTGGGAGTTATTTCTTGTTGCAAAATACATGATGATTACTTGTTGGGATCGTATGTGTTGTATGATAATTTATGCTAGTACCAAAATCTTGCTAGAATCTAGGATTCATTATATGCTATACATGAATGGTTTGAGTTGAGATTATGAATAATGGATTATTAAAATCGAGCCAACAAGTTTTCACTTATCGCCACCAATGGGTCAAATAGGTTAACCGGGTCAATATTTTCAAAATCATTTAAATCAATGAGATCGGTTGAACGTTTAGGGTTTTTGAAGCTGTCTTGTCTTGCACATACTAATGTACTCACGTATTTTAGATCACCTTCGATGAGTTGTCTATCCTTCCATTGTTAGGTTTCAATTTTTTTTTTTGATACACTTCTAGTGAGTTCAATGTCCTTATTTTACCTACTTAGTTGATTATGGTCTCAACATTTATGATATAACTAGGGGTGCAAACGAGCCGAACCGCTCGTGAGCTACTCGAGATCGGATCGATAAAAAGCTCGAAATGAGCCGAGCTTTATCGAGCCCGAGCCGAGCTTGAGCTTGGAAAAAAACTCATTTAATTATCGTGCCCGAGCTTCACGTATCGAGCTCGAGCCGGCTTACGAGCCTAAACGAGCTTTTTATTTATATATTTTTATTTAATTTATTTAATATATTATATAAATAATATCTATTATATATAAAGTTATGATAAAAAAACATTTAAATAATATGAATTATGTTCTATATAAATTATATAATTATAAATATATATATCAAAATTAAATATAAATTTATTAAAAATATTATTTAAATAAATAAACGAGCCGAGCCCGAGCCGAGCTCGAGCTTGAAAAAGTATTTGTCGAGCCGAGCTCGAGCTTTAAAAATAAAGCTCAAAACGAGCCGAGCTCTAGCTCGAGCTCTCCTAAGTTTTCATGAGCCGAGCTCGAGCCCATACGAGCTCGGGCTCAGCTCGGCTCGTTTGCACCCCTAGATACAACCATTTGGTGTGATAACTCTGCGGTTCCAAACATCTTCAAGAATCCAACTCAACACTTCAAGACAAAACACATCAATATCCGCATGCATTTCATTCGTAATTGTTTTGATAGGAAACTAATTTATCTTTCACAGGTCACATTAAACGAGAACATTGCTGACTTGTTTACCAAGGCGTTTGATCATTCTCAGTTTGACTTTCTTGTCAAATCGTTGGGAAGGATTAACTTTGCTTAATTTCACCATTATTTTCTCCAAAAATATTTTTTCATTTTATACTGTTAAAATTGTTATCTCTTTAGAGTAATCACAATTTTAAGAAGAAAAAATTTGAAAATAAATTGTAAAAGATTTGATTTAGGGGGAAAAAACTTGAAAAAAATAACGAAACAGATTTTGATTTTTAGAAAGGAATTTTGAAATGTAAAAATGAATATTCTGTATATGTAGAAAATGATAGTGCATTTATTGATTTTGATTAAATACATACAAAAGCTTGAAAGAAACTAACTTGATTGTGTTTGATTTATTGATAGATTAGACCTTCAAAGATTGGAAAGATGTATAAATTGTAATACACTTAAAGTAAATCAATTATGACCGAAGAGAGTAACATTTCATGAGTTTGGTGTAACTATGATTTTATACTAAAACAAACTGAGAGACAAAATCTTGTCATACTCAAACTAGTTATTTTCTGAACATTGATTGTCATAAATATATATATACTAGGTTAGTCTCCGTGTATTACACGGATTGACTAAATAAAATATCAAATAATTAGTACTAAAAATTTATGCATTATAAAATCATGCTTGAAGATAAAATATGATTATAGTTGCGTACAAATAGCTACTTTAAGTAATTAAACAATTATGTATTTTTCTTAAACTTTTGTTTTATCAAAAATTATGATTTCTAAATATTTTATTTTAAGAAAAATAATAAAAAAAAGTTCATCATATTTTGTATTTTATAAAATTTTTGTTTTTAAAAAGTGTGTTTTTAATAAAAATAGGTTTTTAATTTATTAAATTATACATTTTTAATTTTAATATGATACGAGTAATATTATTAGTATTCAATATTATTATTAACAATATAGAGAAATGAGAAAGTAAGTATAATAAGTCTTACAATTGTTTCATGCTTATTTTAGTTTTTTTTGTAGATAGATAGATAGTCTAAAAACAATTAATTAAACGTATTATAGTTAATCATAAACACGAAAAGTTACAGTATAATATTTTAATATAAAATATAATTAAAGTTATATACACGTAATAGTTCAAGAAATAAAACAATTATAATATTTTTAACTATCTTATCTAAATAGTTTCACTTTTAAACATTTGTTTTAAGATTTTTTTATTTTTTTATAAAAATATTTTTTTTAAAAAAACGCTTGTTTGTAATGATTTTGGTTGTTTTAATAAGACAGTTTTTAACAAAACGATTTCTAATTTGTTTAATAAAATCTGTTTTAAAAAAAAATAGTTTGATTTAAAAAAAATTAGATAAGATAGAGAAATATAGCAATTAATAACATTCATTTTTAAACAGTTTTTAACGCTTTTTAAAAAGAAAACGATTTAATATGTTTTATTTAAAAATGTTTAGTGTTTTAAAAAATTTCATATTATATAAAATTTTAGCTTTTTTATTATTTAAATTTTAATTAAAAGATTTGATTTCTAATTTCTTTAATAAAATCTATTTAAAAAAATAATTTGATTTTAAAAAAAAATTTAGATAAGAGGGAGAAATATAACAATTAATAACATTCATTTTTAATAAGAGAGAGAAATTTATATGAGTATTTAAATTACTATAATACCCTTTTGGAGGGAAATTGATATGTGGATGTCTAGAATAATGACATGTTGCAAAAAAGTGGGATAAGAGAAGAACAAGTGGCAAAAAAACCTTGTTTTATTAGATGCTATATATATATATATATATATATATACATACATACATACATATATGGGATGAGTTTTTTTGTAAATTAAACGAAATTGTGTAAACCAATAAACCAAATCTCCACCTTTGATGTTTAAGATCAATGACTCAGATTTGTTTGACTTTTTCAACACATGGTCCCACAAAAGTATAAACTTTTGATTTTTTTTATTCAAAAAAATCTGAGCCATTGATCTTAATATATCAAAGGTGAAGATTGGGTTTATTGATTTACAAAATTTCTCATGGTTTTCATTTGAACACTCCCCCATACATATATAACATGTAAAAGACAAAAGGAGAAAAGAAAGAAATGCCAAAAAGAAAAAATTGTCAAAAAGAGCAAAAATATGCCAATGAGCACAAAATAAAAGATATGTAGAAGACATCCATACTATATGATAAATATTTTTTAATTTTGAGAATATGTTCTTACACAGTAGGCAAAATCAAAAGATGGGGCATGTAAATCCGAATTGACATATAAGTCCTAAAAATTTTGCGAGGGCAAAACATAATTCTGGATGACAGTTAATAAGTCTTAAAATTTGTTAGAGTTAATTTCAATTTTACTCCCTAAGGTTTGACAAAAATAACTATTTTCATCCAAGAGATTAAAAATATCAATTTACCTTCAAAAGTTTCATAAATTGTTTTAGTTTTAGTCCAAAAGTTTTATTATTTTGGATTCAAGTTGAAACAATAATGAAACTTTTGGACTAAAATTGAAACAAATTATGAAACATTTGGAGTAAATTGATA
Source organism: Flaveria robusta (assembly GCA_025506415.1). NCBI lineage: Eukaryota > Viridiplantae > Streptophyta > Magnoliopsida > Asterales > Asteraceae > Flaveria > Flaveria robusta. Next base: position 12,261,763 of record CM046460.1, on the reverse strand, counting down.
TTTTCAATCTTTTGGAGGAAAATTATTATTTTTGTCAAACCTTAGGGAGCAAAAATGAACTTAACTCAATTTGTTAATATTCTGTGTTCAAAATCATTTATCAGGTTAGTTATGCTCTGTTAGATACTAGTGGGAAGACCCGCGCGTTGCTACGGGCATTAAAATTTGTAAGACTCGATTACAAAGAGTTAAACATTATCATTTACTTTCTCCTCAAAATAGCTATTTGGTACAATGGAACCCCAGCTATAGCTTTGGCAACAAGGGTCTAATTGACATTAATTAAGTTAATATTCGCAAAAGAACAGCTATCATATCTTACCAAAAGAACACATTGAAAAAAAACAAACAATTCTTCTAAATTCTGATGTTCGGAAAATCATTAGAAAAGCATAATCATCAGGGTGTTTGGATGAGTCTTGTGGAACTAATTATTTAATATATGATTTGAAGTCGTAATAGTATGTATTCTAATGTTCAGGTAAGCAAATTCCACTTGTCATTACCTAGTTATTTATTGGTAAAATACTATGTTCCAGGTATAAACAACTACAACAAAGCTTATCATCCTAGGTTAAAATAAAGTTGCATATTCACCTCTTCTTTTAAACTAAATTTAAAGGCTTGTACTTCTAGTTCACAAGACCGGTGACTTAACTTCACAAGTGAATTTTAAATGTTTTGATTGCTGTGTGTACATGAAAACAAGTTTATAATGAGGAATGGGTCGAGCAGGTTACAACAAACCCATAAGATAATCTAAGTGTTTATTTTTTCCAGTATACAAAATGTGTTAAATATTTTACGATAAAGAAATGGATTTTTTCTATATAGTAGTGTTTGTAATCATGTTTAGTATAATAAGTTACAAAATTCAAAAATAGGACAAAAGCATTAGGGGCCAACTGCTCAACCCATCCCGACTTGACTCGTTTAAACTGGCCTTCAAACTTATACCTATTTTCCACCAAAACTCCCTTGACCCATTATTTAACTCATCAAGTGAACTACACTTAAAGCATGATAGTATGATACAAGGGCAAACATTAACATGAATATATAACAGTTACCAATTGGGATTATAGATTATGAGAAAATGGTAGCTATCTTACTTCAGCATGTAGGTGTTGAATGTAATCGAATGTGCTGCATATTCATGAATTGCACTAATGTCCTCACTAAAAAATCTAGCAAAAAGGTTAAATCGAAAAAAGTAATGCATCTTAGTGCTTAGAAGTTTAAGCTGACCAATAACGTATCATATATGCAACATCATTATATACAGCAAGCAAACCTGCAAATTTAATCGGATAAAATGTTATTCAGTTTCTTTGTTTTGTATCGTAATTTCTCATGGAAACTTGAGATCAGAGTCTTGTTGCTAGCAAAAAATGGTTTTTACTTTAATACTCTGAAGCTTGTCAGCATCTAGAGGAGTATCATATATAAAGTATATGTAAACATGCGACATCTTCAATATGTAAAAGTTTATAAAAAAAATCAAATATCAATATGGCTTATATTTTACCCCCAACACATCATATGGGTGGACCTAAATCTTGGCTTTAAATTGGACAGGTCAAATTGGGTAAAGGGGTCAGAAGGCACCATAAGCGTATTTAGATGGTTAAAACTTACAACCTACTAATTTATTTAATGAAAGAAAAATTAGACAACCTATTAACTGTAATCATATTAAAAAATTAACAACAACTTGGGTGGCATTCTCAAATCATAATGAACGGTTAAAAAAATATCATAATGAACGTTGTACCAAATCAGGGGCAGCTCAAGCATTTTGGGAGCTTAAGGCGAAGTCAAAAACTGAGGCCCTTGAGAAATTGTCAACATTATAAGGCTTCTTCCGGAGTCGTTTTATTATTTAGATTCAACAATTATAAAATAGTTGAAACTAAGTCTAGAATTAGATTAATCAACCTAAAGCAAGTATAGATCAAATTAAAATATGCGTATTATAATCAAGCTAAACTCATAATAAAACAAATATATGATGTTCTAGAATCAAAATAAGTATGAAATCGGTATGACTGAAACCTAAAATGTAATTGTTCAAATAAGGTGTTTTTGAGGTTGTTCTTAAATCCCATTTGGTTTGGGTATGTACATCTACTTGCAGAGTTGTAGTTGTTTACTCAACATCTCATGGAGACATTCATTTTCTTTTATTGTGCAAACCTTCAACTTTTGGTGTTTAGATGTAGAAAGAAATTGACTGTAAAATAGCACATACGTATGTTCCTTCATGCAAGTGTTGTTCAGATTTTGTATTTTGTCAAACATTCTACCAAGAGAATACAACAAGCAGAAGTTAATGAAAATAAAATAAAGAAATCAAACAATAGAAATCATTCAGCTTTGTAGGTCTTTTAGTTTTGGAAAAAACAAAAATTATAATTAGATTATATCGGAAGATTGTTGTTTTCATTTCAAGATTCATCTATTTCTATAAAGAAAAAAAAAAGTAAATTAGCACAACAAAACAAACAGTGTTGTAAAATCGCGACTAGCCTCCGATTAGTCGGCGATTAGTCGCTAATCGAGGTTAGCCGCTTCGATTTCACCAAATCGGAGGTTCTAGGCGGTAGTCGGTCAAAATTGGTCAAAGCCGGACCAAACGTTCTAATCGGCGGTGTTCCGGCGATAACCGCCGGATTTTCCCATTCCGGCGCCGGATTTGCTGATTCCGGCAAGGATTTGTGACTCCGGTAACGGAATGTGAGAAAGGGCAACCGGCGGTGGTGACTGGAACGTGGGAAGAAGACGGTTGTTTTATGTTTAGGGTTTAATGACTCAAATAAGTTTGTGTATTTTTACATTTAACCCCCTCAATATTCATCAATTTACCCCAAACTTGTAAATTAATTCATAAAAAGGTATAAAATTATACATAAATTTGAAACTTTATACATAAATCTGAAAATTTATACATAAATTTGAAAAATTATAGACAAAAGTATGATCCGATTAATCCCGATTAATCCCCATTAATCCCGATTAATCCCTAGTCCGTACCTCACCGCCCGACTAGTGCCTAGCGAGTTTTACAACATTGAAAACAAATCATCAAACACCCGATGTGCTTCTGAATGTTCTATAAATCAGACAAAACTTGGCAAGTCAGCCCAACACAAGATGTTTTGACCTTAAAGAACAAAATTGCCAAAACACAAATTTACCAAATTCTAATAAACAGAAATGTTGATCCTAGTTGTAAAAGCATACCTGATTCGGTTGGTACGGATGTGGCTGTGTCGATGGTGATGATGAAATTGCAAGGAGAAAGCCCTAAAACCCTATAAAAATTTCAGAAGTTTGTCTAAGGGTTAATCGAATTTCAATGTTATATAGCAATGCTGATCACAACTAAAGCAAGTTAACCCAACAATTGTGTAAAAAGTTATACCTTCTTCATTATGTTGATCTGGATGCTAAAACCGTAGTGGATTTTCATATGATTGAATGAATGCAGCAGAGGTTATAACTTATAAGGGAGAGAAGCGATGAAAGGTTTCGTACCTATAAAACCACAGAGACGAAGCAAACCGTTTCAAACAATTGCTCGGTTCACTGATTCAAAAAGTGAAGAACACATAAAAAAGTACATACATAGACACATAATAAACACAGTACACACATAAAAGTAAAGGCACAGGGAAGTGAAGTAATGAAACCGAACGAAACGAAATGACACTGTCACCTGAGATTTTGAGGTCGGACTGCAGTGGAATGGAAGGGGCGTTCGCTTGGGTGTCCCGCGCTATATATGCATATGCGGTGGGAAATAGAATCGGGTAGGGGGTTTGAAGTGGGGCCTTGAATGCCCATTCAATTGCTGATCAATGATTTGTAGTTTCTGCTTGAAGGGAGGGAGGTGGGAGGTCAGCACAGAGGGTCGCTGGAATGAATTTAGCAAATGAGGGAAACGCGGGGAAGGAGGTGAACCAGCGCGTCTTACAAAAATTACAGAAATGACTATTTTGCCCACATGTTCTCCGTTATATAGTAGTAAAGATAATAATAAAATATATGCTTATGATGTCATTAGTCAGAAATGAAAGGTTTAATTCAAATTGGAGTAACTTGAACATCTTAAAAGTTTTGAAGTGTGGATAACTGTTATACAAAATTTGTGAGTATGAAATTCTCTGATTTCATAAAATTATGTAAAACATCATAAAATCATAATTTATTAGAATATGTAAATAATCAATTTCATAAGAAATATGATTTTGTAAATTCATAAAAATTAAGTTATACTTAGTTAAATTTGTTATAATTGGGTTAGATATATTGAAATTAAAATTACAAAATTTCAAAAAGATTTGTTTGTTTGTTTTGATTCATAAATCGAAATGAATTTACCTCACGAAAACTGATCATTTGGTTAAATATATAAGTCAAAATTAATCAATCAAAGATTAATCAAATAAATTTAAAGGAAATTTTTGAAAAACTTTGAAAATTTTAATAAAAATGAACTTCTCGCGTGCGAAAAGTTCAAACCATGCGAAAGGTTAATGTGTGCAAGATCTGACTTCTCGCGTGAGAAGTCGAAAGGCTATATAAGCAGCAGTTGTGCAAATAGAAACTATTCGCATCGCACAACTGTTGCTACACTTCAAAATTTTTCAAAGTGACTAATTGAGTTTAGCCTGATTAATACGTCCATTGTGGATGCATATTGATAACTAAGAGATAGATAAGGTAAAATGATGATTATTGATTAGATTTAAGGGTATTTGATGTTGAACCAAAACTTAATGAACAAATAAACTTAAAATCTGATAAAATTGATCAAAATCAAACTTATTACTATCTTAATCGATACTAACACAACAGATTTCTAATGCTAAAACTTATTGAAATGATGTTAATTTGAAAAATGGTTTTCTGAAGTTATCATGTGCGAAAAGTACCAAAATTGTGAACAGACGCGAAAACTTTCAAAATTGCATGAAACTTCTCGTATTGGAATCTTTGACCAGTCACGTGAATATTTGGCTTTTGGTCAAAATCAGTTTGTGCGAAAAGTAACTTGTCACGCGAGAAGTTGACATCAAATGAAACTTATCGCATGCGAAAACTTTATCTTTGCACGCGAAAAGTTTAATTTTTCAAAGTTTTTGATATTTTTCTAAGTCTGAATTATTAACTATGATACTGATCAACTGTGATGTTTTGATTGCAGATGGCTAGACAAATGATTTTTAATAAAAATCATAATGTTGTGGCTTATCTTGGTGAAGTTCCGGAAGGCAAAGCTTTATATCGGTCTTTTATTGATGGTTTGAAGACTTCACGTATTTATCATGCTATATCAGCCAATCCTACTATCTATACTAATATCGTTGATTAGTTTTGGATATCTACTGTGAACGAGAGGGATTCTGAAGGAAAACCTTGTATTTCTGCCACGGTGAAAGGGAAGAAGATTGTTATCATAGCTGAGATTATTTAAAGTGTTTTACTGTTGGAAGATCAACTTGATGCTCAAGTGACGCTCGATGATGAAGTTGTAAGAGATTGCCTAAGGAGTATGGGATATGATCATAGGTATCCATATCTGGAGAAGAAGCTTTTACCTCCATTTTGGAAATTTCTATTCCATGTGGTTGTACAGTGCTTAAGCAACTTGAAGGTGGGATTAGACAGCCTAAGTGCTATATTTGGATCACTGCTGATTTCTTTGGTCGATGACTTACCTTACAACATATCCAATGTTATTTTCTCTGAGATGCATAAGAACGTAATTGCTAATCGCGTGCCACTAATTCAGTGTTTAATTAACTTAAATATGTGATTTTACATCATGATTAGTGTGGAACAAGTTCACTTTGTTTGTGCTTGGATTTGTAGGGATCGGAATTAAAAAAAAAAGCTTGTTTTGGAGAGAAAGGAGCAAAAGACAGAACTACAAGGACTGAAGTTGAACATAACAAAAGTTACAAAAAAAGGCCGAGTAAATCCTACACCGGCGTATGATATGTCGGGTACGGGCGTATCATACGCTCGTCGGCGTATGGTCGGCGTATTAGGGGGCGTATTTGGAAAAAATTACAAAAGGTGGGCATATGGAAGCAGAGGTTTGTGTATTGAACGATGAAGATGATACGTGGCTAGGCCTTTCGTGATTACTTTCAGGAGTACAATTCTTGTTAAGTGAAACAATTGATATGCTTTGATTAGGTTTGTGTATTGGACGATGAATTATTGAATGAACATTATGTTTTTATTGATTTAAAAAGTTTGCTTATAAATAAAGTTGTTTGCTTGATTATCAGTTTTTGGTTTCCTTGCATCGTGTGCTCATTAAGAAAAGTAGACAATTTGATATAGGTAAATTGGTAACATTGTGAACGAACGAATCTTAAAAGCTTGTTCATTTGTTGTCACTTTAATCAAAAGCTAAGATCTTGAAGTATTGTTCTTACAAACCCTAATTTAAAAGTATCAACTATTGATCTCGCAGAATTGGAAACTCGAAATCGTGTTTTAAGTTTCTTCTAAAGTTTTAATTTTTTATTACAAAGTCGTGTCTTAAAGTTAATTGAGTCATATTGTTAAATACTTTTCACCCATTCCTTGTGGAGACGATCTTACTTTCCATTACTCAATAAAGGTAGCTAAGACCAATATATTAACTTGTTTTTGATCGAGTCTCAACAACCAGATCAATTGCAACAGTCGGGAAGAAGTTTATCATGTATCCTCGATTTATTCAGATAATTATGAATGCTGCTCATCCTGATTTAGCAGTTTCTAATGCTCCTACTTATTCTGTTATGATGATGATGAAGAAGGATATTTTCACATATCTGATGGGCTCAAGAGGAAATGTATGGAAAGGTGATCATTTTGCCAAACTTGGCCAATTTGTAAGCCTAATTATCAACCAACACAGCAGCAAGCAACATCTGAGCCTCAGACTACTAAACCAGTCGACACATCTTCAAGAACTTCTGATGACGCTCCAGAAAGTTCATCTCACTCTGCTGAAAGGTCTATTGATAAAGAGATTGATTCATAGTTTGATGAGAGTGAGAGTGAGACTAATAGTGATAAAGTTGGTTTTGTTCCATACGTGTTACAAGAAAGACCTAGAGAGCAAACCACTCCGATAAAAAGAACTGTTGAAGATACTGATTCTGATTTTATACCTGAAGAATACCTACTTCCAAAAGATGAAAGAAGATGGCAAGAAATAAAGCTGATTCTGGCTTAAGCACACGTGGGAGGGGAAGAGGTCATGGTGTTGAGATTAGGAAACCAAGAACCCTGATGACCAGTATGTCACCAAACAAGGAAATACTAGTGTCGGAGCCTTCTGTTACTCTTAGTAAGGCCATTTCTGAGGATACTTCAGTGATTGTTACAAAATCAACTATTGTAACCGCATCACCTTTGCCCACTATAGATGATATTCTACGTACTCTTCCAAGGAGTCAAGGCGATGATGATACTTTTGGTATGGAAGTTTTTATTTACACTCTTCCTAGGCATAGCCAAACCATCTGTACTTCTTCGAGCTCACCTACACCAATTACATTTGAGCAAAGAGTACAGAATCTTAAGAGACTGTTGGAGAAAACCCAACAGATTTATGATTTACATGCTCTAAATCAAGACAAGGATGAGAGGATCAAGAATTTTGAACATTATGAACAATTCTTATTTAGCTATGTTCGGATTCTAGAGAATAATATTAAAGAACTCACTTCCAAATTTACATTCTCATTTTCTCAACAAAGGACTACGAAAGTTGGAGAATCAAGTGGACAACACTCTGTTGATCCAGATATTGCTGCTGATCCTATTTCTGATCCTATTGTTCCTAAAAAGGCAACAAAGACTGCTGATGTTGATTAAAAACCAACTAACACTACATACACTAGGGTTACTGAAGATCAACCAGTAGTTCATCCTTTTGGCGAGGCGTTTATGGAGCCTGAACATGCCATTGTTCAAAGAGAGATTTGAGAGAATGAGGATTCGGACATACTTGATTTTAATTTTTCTAATGAAGAAGATGAGGATGATGATGATGATGATAATGATGGTGGTGATGAAGGAAAGGATGATAAGAGAAAAAAGAAAGGAGATGATGATGATGTTCAGGGTGGAGGAACGGGTTCAGCTACTGGTCCTTCCGGTTTGTTAGGTTCTGCTAATGTCTCCGGACAAAGATCTGATGATCCAGATAACTATGTGCCTCTAGATCTTGCTACTGAAGTTATGTATGAGAAGGAATTTTATACGTTTCAAAAGGAAATTCTTACCGATGATTCTGATGAAGATTTTAGACCGTTTAATGATTTAACTAAAGATATTGATTATACAAACATTTTTGGGAACAGTTTGAAGAGTTTGCTTTCTAATGTGTTAGTTGAAGAAAGAGAGAGAGTTGCTGAGAGTGGAGCTGAACAACCAACTGACAAGACTGATGATCCAACTAGAAAGAGTGAAGTACGTCATGTTGGAAATAATACAGTTAGTGCTACTCCTCCGCCGACTTATGTGCACACACTCAGACATTCCAAACCTTTCACAAGGTATGAAAATTTAGAGCCGATGTATGTGGTGAAGAGAAAAATTGGTGCTATCGAGTATTACAGGACGAGCATGACTTTCATACTTTGAAAGCTTCAGACTTATGCTATGGGTCATGTGTCTTTCTTCAATTCGAGCAACTATGGGAAGGCTAATTGGATAAGGAACATGGTTTGGCATTAGAGTAAATCCAACTTCAAAGACTTTAAGACTATAAGATCCAAAGTCATTGAGGATAAGACTCGGATTGACCCAAATACAAACAAGTCGATGAAGATTCGAGTTTACAAGCATCCTAGATATGCAAGGAAGATTCCTATTCATGCTCCGGTACCAAATAACAACTTTTCTAAACTTATGTGGTGAAGTTGTGAGAAAGAGATGTTGTGAGAAAGAGATTGGGCATGCTGTTATTAATTGTGTTGACAAAGACTATCGTATCATTGACCCTATGGATTTGCTAAAGTTTGGAAAAGAAGATTTGCAGGCATGTCCTATGGCAGCTGATGAATCTATTCATTTCTTAGTAGCATAGTTTGGTTGGTTGATTACGAAGGACCTAAAGAACAAGATGTATGCTTATGGGGGCAGTTATAAAGTTGTAAACGTAGACTTCTATGTTTTGATTCACCGAGCCTAGGGGGAGATTGTAGGGATTAAACTTAAATTTTCTGATAGTTAGCAAATACTTTATAATCTTCTATCAGAGAGCAATATACTTAAAAGTTTATTTATGTGTTGCTTGTGTTCTTTACATTTTATCATTCTAATTATGATGCCGTTTTAGTTTTCATTCCGCGTCTCTAACACAAGATCAATCTACCATAAGAATGTCGATCCTTACAAGTACATAATGATTTTATTACACCAATGCACTTTTAAAAACTAATAGTATTCAAGATAACACAATGTGTTATTTTGTTATTGTTTTTATAAATTATACAAACTTGTCATCTATCGTTGTGTTTTATAATTAGAAGTAAATAGTGATGTTACTTCATCAATATATTTTTCAAAACTCATAATAGTGTTCAAGATAACATAATGTGTTATTTTTGTTATTATTTTTTATAAATTATATAAATTTATTGTTATCTATCATTGTGTTATACAACTAAAAGTACACAATTATGTTATTTCATCAATGTATATAATCTTATAATGTTTAAGATAACATAATGACGATCAAATAACACAATGATTGTGTTTTATTTTTTATATTATTTTTGTGTTATTTTATCATTGTTTTTAATGTATTAGATTAATTAGTTGTTAATTATCATTCTGTTTTACACACTAAAAATACACAACAATGTTCTTTCACAATTATATATATTTTTTAATTTATCACTTAAAAAACACAATAACTAAAAAAACACATAATGAACTGTAATAAAGACACAATGACAATCAAAAATCATATGAGCTTAAAATTATTAAAAAAATATTATCTTTTTATATAAGGAGAGTGTACTCGTTTTAAGATAAATAATGCTCGTTTTTATGAAGTAACTTATTATAAAAAAACGATTTTGCATATATGGGTAAACACAAGTTTGTGTGACAAGTAGTTACGAGTGTACGGGTAAACGTGACAAACAAAGGGGTGAAAATTGTTATAGAGAGGCTTTGTAGAAAACAAAATTTCATATGGAGACAAGCAGTTCAATGTTTTGGATGGTAAGCGATTGATGGTATACATGGCTGTGCTAAATGCTTCAACCCAATAAGAGGGTGGGGCATGAGCATTAAACAACATTAGAAGCCAAGCTTCAATAATATGATGATGCTTGCGTTCAGCATGACCATTTGATTCGGGGGTATACGGACACGAGACATGAAGAAACGTGTCGTTTAAGGTTAACAGATTACAAATGATTTGATTTAGAAATTACGTGCCCCCATCACTTTAAAAATTCTTGATTTTAGTGTCAAATTGAGTTTGAACAAAGTTTATAAATGTTGATAGAACATTATAAAGCTCATATTTTTGTCTTAAGGGATAAAACCATGTGAAACACAAGTAGTCGTCAATAAATATTACATAGTATTGATAGTTGTCAACAGAAACAAACCGCCTGGTTTTGTTGACTCTCGTTTTCCAAACCATGTAAGTTGGCTCAATAAGGCGTTGTATGGCCTTAAGCAAGCCCCACGTGCTTGGTTCCATCACCTCAGTGTGTTTCTTTTAAAGAATGGGTTCTCATGCAGCCGAGTGGATACTTTTTTATTCATCTTTAAACAAGATGCCTGTATCATGTATTTCTTGGTGTATGTTGATGATTTAATACTCACGGACAATCAAAAAGAAGTCATGACTGCTTTTGTTAAAACTTTAAATCAGGAGTTTGTAATTAAAGAACTTGGCCAATTAAGCTACTTTCTTGGTTTCGAGGTCCTCTATACCCCCAATGGACTTTTCTTTAATCAGTCCAAGTATGCTTTGGAGATTCTTGATCAGGCTCAAATGTCTAACTCGAAACCAGTTAATACGCCTCTTGTTACCAACGGGAATTTTTTAGTCTACCAGGTAACCATATTCTGATCTGTCCCTTTATCAATCCCTTGTCGGTGCTCTTGAGTACTTGACCATTACAAGACCGGACATTTCATATGTTGTCAATCAAGTGAGTTAGTACATGCAACGCCTAACCATAACATTTTTAACAACTTAAACGAATTTTGAGATATGTCAAAGGCACCTTGGCGTTTGGTTTCATATTCTATAGGTGTCCTACCACCTCTATTCTTGGATATTTGGATGCGGACTGTGCCCGCTATCTTGAGACTCGTCGCTCCACGTATGGGTATTCTATATTCTTGGGAGGCAATCTTGTCTCATGGTGTGCCAAGAAACTACCCACAAGTTCTCACTCAAGATGTGAGTCTGAATATCGTGGAATGGCCAATGCGGCTGCAGAAATTAAGAGCCAAAGCTCTTGTACCACTTGTTGGATCGGATTATGGACTAACAAAACTTTTCTAGTGATCAACAAATGACAAATGCGGAATCTAAGTCAACTACCTTTCTAACAAACACACATACTTTGAGTAATAAATATAGACACATGATGTTCTTTCAAAGTATAAACTTGATTAATTTTTTCGGAGTACAAACTATTATAATCAGCAGATAAACAAATGGGCTAACAAGCTTATCTCTAAACTATATAAGTATAAGGTATTTATACTTATGAAAGTTAAACACAAAGAATAAATCACTTTATATCTATTCTTGATTTAGGAAAAGGTATGTACAACATAGACAGCCAATATGCATATTAGAAGTCAACAGCTTCCGTACTACGTTGTCTCCAAAAGATTGAACACAGCAGCCGCCAATGTACTTTGGTACAAACAGTCTTGTCTAATGTTGCGTTGATCAACAGCTCATCCATTTAAGTTCTGATAAACAGTCAATTAGCACTTTATCACTTTTAGTGTTGATCGGTAGTGTTCAACACTTGGCAGAATTCGGCAGTTGATAGCCTAGTGCTGAATCCTTTAGTTTTCTGTGGATTCATCCTCTTCATGAATCAACAAATTTACCATAGGATGATGCTAGCAAAAATCATTTTTATCCTTCAAGCATTCTTATCCACAACAGCTCATACATGTATCCTCTTCTATATGTTGTGTCGAGATAGTCTAAAAAGAACTTACTCTTTGACTCTAGTTCAGTTGGCATCAACAAAGGTAGACAAAAGGTGTTGGTTGAGGAATTATAACTCTAATGAATGATTAGATTATGAATGCTCAAAGGAGTCACATGTAGAATATCTTTTTCTTTTTCTCCACTAGGTTCTGCTTCAACTCTATTCTCAATCTTCATCTTCAGAATAGAAGCCATTGACTTGTACTTATCTAACATGCCTTCATATTACTTGATCAAGGTGAACATCTTCTGTAGGTCTTCAGAGTGAGGTTCAGAACATCTAGCTTAGTCAAAAAGAAAGACTTGGACTTGTTCTTTCTCTCAATGAAGTATCCCTAGTTGATAATAGTTGTACCATTACCCTCTAAGTCTTCTTCTTGGTTAGATTATAAGAGATCTTCATCAGTTTGTTCATGATTGTCCAAACCTTGTCTAATTCTTTCGGCAACGGTGGTAATGACCATTTTATCTTCGGATTGATCAAACTGGCTTTGTGTTGGATGTTTAGTTGTTTGAGGAGCTTGTTGGACTATTGGAGAAACATGCTCAATGGTTTGAGCAGTTTTAATAATGGGAGGAGATGATTGTGGTTGAGTGCTGGTTACCAGATCAGTACGTGGGGTAGCTTCAGTAGCTTCGAATTCCTTCATTATTATTCTTTAATCTAAAGCCTACTTTGACTTTTCTAAATAAGACTTGTAAATTCTAATCAGCACCTTCTCTAGTTCTTTTGCCTTATAGTCATTGCTTATGCTCCTTAGTCTTAATCTGTTTAGGTCAGTTATGTTAAAACAAATTGGTTAATTTCTTGAGTAAGCTACCCTTCCAGTTGCTGATCTAGTGATGAAGTATGTGTCTTTCTTTTGATCATAATCCTACTCTACTATTGGATCATATGCTGGTAGCGGAGTTTTAGGGATTTCTTCATCGGCCTCAGTTTTGACTAAGGTCGGTACCTTTTGAAGTAGCATCTTGGACTTCTCATTTTTAAATCCAAAGATACTGAGGTACTCAACAATTTGCTCTAAAATATCAAGGGGCAGATCAAGTATCTTATTCTCGTGATCATAGTACATGATCTCACCATTTTCCCTCTTGACTGAAATTTCTTCAATTGGGCTACATACCCAACACCCAAAACCTTTGTTCCTTTGAGTATATTCTCCTCCACTCTGGGTCAGTCATCGTTGCCTTTATTACTATTTTTGGTACAATCTTCTTCTTGGAAAGTACTGATGAAATGGGTTGGTCATCATCAGATGCAGTTGAGTCAGAATCATGAGATGTTGTAGGCTCAGTTGGGAGATGGGAAGACCTCTAAACAGTTTTCTTGGTTCTTGTTTGTTGTCCTTCCCATTGCACCCTAGCTGCTTCATAATTTAGGAGCTCACCAGTTGCAACTCTTTTTTTGATTTCACTGATATCCGGATCAAGAGTAGACATAGTCATTGGTCCTATTTGTTTGCCATAGAAACCATAGTATTTAAGAAACATCTTCATCTGTTGCTTGTCTTTGGACTCCTTTCTAACTCTCTCAACTTGTTTCCTTTCTGATTCAACCTTTTTCTTTCTATCTAACTCTGTTAATTTCTCTATTTCGACATGAGTTATAGCTATCGGTTTTTATTTCATCTCCTCAAGGCTCCATTCCATGACCTCATCAAAGATGAATCCTTGCAACTCAAGTTGAGCTGCGAGGATGTATTTTTCGTCATCTTTCTCTTTTCTTTTCTTTCTTTTCCTTCTTCTATCACCTCAACTTTTCCTTCAATTTGGCTTTGTATAGATTGGATCAGTAGATACTTGCTCCTTTACTTCCAAGTTACATTTAGGAGTATATGCTTAAGTCTGTACAAGTGGTGGTTCCACAACATTATATCCTAGTTCTGTTTTTGTTTGATACAACTTTTGGGAATATTTAGTAAAGGCAAGCAATTTTTCAAAGTTCTTAGTTTAAAAATTATATTTATCAGCATATGTTTTAGCTATAGCTAAATCACATTGTGTTGATTTTAATCTGCTTAAGAGATCATCAACCAAGGTCTCTAAGTTAGTTTGTTCATGTTTTAGTTGTGAAACAATCTTTTCTAGCTTTATTATTTTTTCTTTTTGAGCTTGATCATTATTCTTAAAATCCCTTTTAAGAATATTAATTGATTCCACATCTTTCATGAGGTCCAGATTGTGATTTCTGTACATGTTTACTTTGGCAATACACTCTGGTGTACAACAAGGTTCAGGAGTTACCTGAGATTAAAAGGTTGAGTTTCCTGCCATCAGTGCATTGTTGATAGGGTTGATGTCTTCCACTTGAAAGCTCCGGTCAATCACCTCTTCTGTTGATGCTACAACGATGTATACCTTTGATTGCTAGAAGTAGAGGGGTGTTGGAAGGTTGTTGATGGTTTGTAGTTTGATGAGCATGTTGGAAATGGGTTTGACTTGGGTGTTTTCCATTCTTTAGCAAAGTGCAGATGGTTACAGTTGGAACACTTTACTTTGCATTTATCAAACCCAAGTCCTGATCTTTTTTGCTTCAAAACTTTCTTCCTATTCTCTTCTGAGACTATTTAGCCCTAAAAGAGATCATGGCTATCTAATAGTTGATGTCCATCTCTTCAAGATCATTTGGATGAATGCATTCAAGATCTTCAAAGAGTTGAAAAAAGTTGGTCTGCTCACTTACAAACGCTCAGCTAGAAGAGTAGTTTGGTGAGAAAGATGAGGAGGGTTGCTGACTCCATCTGTTGAAAGATGGTAAAGACTATAATTCAACAGTTGGAGATTCTGGATAGGTGATCATATTTACTTAGGGAGTCACCATTGAAACTTCATCAGCATCCACCTCTATTTGGTAGGCACTAAAAATGCCTTATAACTCCTCAAAAGTCATTATCTTCAGATTTTTTGTTCTTCTTTGGATACAATGTAAACTGTGCATGCCTTCGATGGTGATCTCAAGAGTTTCCTGAGAATATCACTATTCTCCATCTTCACTCCAGCCTCATTTAGAGAGTCTAGTAGTTCAACATATTTAAAATATGTTGCAATCATGGTTTCTCCTTTATTGAAACCAAAGTTTTCAAACTTCTGTTTTAAGACATATCTTTTGTTCTCCTTCATATCTATGGTTCCCTCAAATCTGGCCTTCAATGCTTCCCACAACTTCTGAATAGTTGTGAACTTCTTGAAGCCGCGAATGATGTTGTTGGGTATGCTCATCATGATCAACCATAATGCTTTAGAGTCTACATCCATCTTCTTCAGATCTTTATCTAAGTACTTTATAACCATTTAGGATAGAGAACTAGAGTCTTAGATCTTGATTTCTTAGAAAATCTTACATTCAAATCTTCCACTATCATAATCAAGAGGTGTAAACATAAGAGGTTTGGTCTAGGTGCCATTCTCCAAGTCATGCTTACTTGAGATGTGTTTGAAAGTGTGATCAAAAGAAAACAAGTGATTTGTTGAAAGGTGACTTCAATTAAATCAAGAGCCAAAGCTCATATACCACTTATTACATCAGTTATGGACTAACGACTTTTCTAGGGATTAACACATGACAAATGTGAAATCTAAGTCAACTGCCTTACTAACAAACACACGTACTTTGAGCAACAAATATAGCCACAAGTGTGAGGTATTTATACTTATGAAAGCTACACATAAAGAATAAATCACTTTACATCTATTCCTGGTTTAGAAAAAGGTATGTACAACATAGACAAGCAGACATCATATCAAAAGTCAACAACTTCAGTATTATGTTGTCTCTAAAAGATAAAACAGAGCAACCGCTTATGTACTTTGGTATAGATAGTCTTGTCAAATGTTGCAATTGATCAATAGCTCATACATTTGAGTGCTGATGAGTAGTCAATAACACCTTATCACTTTTAGTGCCGATCGACAGTAGTTTAGTATTTGGTAGAATTTGGCAGTTGACAACCTAGTGCTGAATCCTTAAGCTTTTAATGGCTTCATCCTCTTCATGAATCAACACCTATTAATCTAATTATCCAACGGCGAAGAGTTGATCATAAAGGGCCTTGAATTTTCGACCAAAATCGGCAATGGTGGAAGTTCCTTTGGTTAGGTGACAGAGTTGGTCACGAAGATGATGAACAAGTTCGATAGAGGTGTTGCTATAAGCATTTTCGAGGGCAACCCAGATGTCGCGAGCCGAGGTGAGACCCAAAACCTCCGTCGTTTCTTCCTCGGAGAGGGAAGCATTAAGGATGACAGTTGCTTGTTGATTACTAGCAAGCCATTGAAGTACAGAGGTTTGGGAACGGGTTTGTCGTCGTGGAAGATGATGAGGTGTGGAATAATAATGGTACCGTGTATGTGAGGAAACAAATTTTGAATAGATAGGAGAGGGACATTTGGTTTTTCCAAACAAGGTAGTTGGAGGGGGGTGAGTTTTATGGAAGCATGTGAAGGATGGTGTTGAGGGGGATGGATCCATCATTAGAAGAGGAGGATGCAACCATGAAGAAGAAGGTGGAACAAGACAAAGAGGGAATGAGAAGAGGAAGGACACGTGATGGAGAAGAGGAAGGATCAGATGGCTTTATGATACCCATATAATGAGATTAATAGGTAATGGTTGGCTTAACTTAAAGTGAGAGAAAGCCATATATTTATACATAGATAAGATACACTAACCATACATAAAGAATGAAACTATTGCAATACAAACTCTAAAACAAATACTAATATATCAAGTTTGGTTAATACATGTCCTTTCACAAAAGATGTCTACGTTCGATAAAAGAGTGATGGGTGTGGTGACAAATACACCAACATTGATAAATGAGTATTAGTATAATGTTTCTTTAAAATAACGCATTAAAACATCAATTATTATATGAGATTCATGAAAGGTTAATTTTAGAAGTTGATAGTTTCTATAAGAGCCATATGTATGCATTTAAGTATTTAGCAAACCAGCTTCTGTCCCGATCAATGTTTTTGTGACCAGACCTGCCGGCTGGATCGGTTAGAGTGGGAACCAGTGCCGGTCTTGTTGAGCACACTATAGCCATTTTCCAAATAACCGGCCGATTTACGCGGTTCAGTGGTCGGACCGTGGCCAGTAATCGTGGTTGGGCCGACAAACTGAAAACTTTAGCTCTACACTATGGTTGTCGGATTCAAAGAAATTATATTTCTTGGGTAGATCGTCACCCCTGTTTCACTACTAGAGATTGCGCTCAACAGATCTCTCGATCGGAGTCCATATCGAAATAAAAACTAAGGAAGAAAATGGAAGATTGGAAGGAAAGATGAGTTTTGGTATGAGAGAGACAGTAATGTTGGGAGTTAAAAAATTTTTAAATAAAAACACCCTACGATAAAAAAACATGAGAACTTGTGTCATTTTAAAGCTTGCACGCAACATTTGGTTTTTCATATCTTTTAATTATTGTTTTAGGTTATTAATTTTTTTAAATAATGTTTTAAAATTATGAAATTGTTAATTAATTTTTTCGAGACGGATTACAAGAGGTATTCTTAAACTACTAAATTAGTTTTATTTTATTAACTTAATATGTTTTTTTCTTGTACTTTATATTATTGAAGATTTATCTTTAAAATAATGAAGAATTTCATATATATCCTTACAAACTTAAAAAAAATATCATATATACCCCTCTCAAATTTAAAATCTTTATCTTTATATTATAATAAAAGAGTAACTAATGGGGACACGTGGCAGCACCACATTCATTCTCACTATAATTTTCCCGTTTCTCTCTCCTACTTAATAGTTACTATAATTACTAATAATATTATTTAATTTATTTATAGACTAAAAATATTTTTTGATAAATTAAGAAATGAATCTTTTAATCAATATTATTTATAAAAAAATAAAATTTTATAAAATAATCTTCTTTTCAAAAACATCAAACTTTTTTAAAAATATAAAATATTTTAAAAATTAATATTTTTAAAAAGTAAAATTTTTATAAATAAAAAATAATTATAAATAAATTTTATAAAATCATTTGTTTTGAAACAAAATATTTAGTTTTTTTAAACAAAAAAAGTTTAAAAACTTGATATCATTATTTTGTTACCTATAGTCCTTACACATAATTTCAACCGTATTTTTTCTTAAAATATCATTTTATAATTAACAAAATTTTATTTTATTTAATATTTTATATATTCAACCCGTGTAGTACACGGGTTATTAAGCTAGTATCATATATATTCAATTTAAATGAATCTTTAATATATTACCATCTTGCCCCTATTAAGTATTTGAAATTTAAACCTATTTCTAGGTTTTATTAACGTCTCATAAATTTCTCTATGGAATAATTTTTTTCATAGAAATATTAGTGATCGTCTTAATCGCAAATACCAAATCTTGAAATTCAAACAGTAACTTCACAAAAAAAAGCATTTGTATGACTTCACAAAGTGCTCGTTTTATAAAATCTGATGATTTAATTCTTGTACACTTGATTAATACTTGTACATTTTATCGCTGTAGTAACTTCGAAAATCTAATCATAATGGTTCTCATACTTTTTTGTTTTTTGATTATTTCTTTGACATGTATAAATTTTTAAACATATACAAAGGGTGAAATAGTCATTTATTAATATTTCATAAATGAAATGGATATATTTGATATTTCAAATAGTTTTCAACGACATATATGGTATTTTAAGTTTAGATTGGATATATGCGATATTTCTTAAATTTATAAAGATATATATGAAATTCTCTATTAAAATAAATCTATTATTACGTAAGCAAATTCTTAATCGGGTTTGACCAGTCCAATCCGACTAATAAACCAGTAAAATGATCGAAACGTCCGTTTCCTTTTTTAAAACATTGGTACCGATACAAATCAAATAAAATCTCAATTAGGGTTCCATTCGACATATCGGGCATGTTTGGGATTGCTTATTTTGTTGAAAATGACTTTTGAGGAAAAGGACTTATTGACTTATAACTTTTAAAAAATAGTTTAAAAAAAAATATTTGGATTAGCTTATAAACTAAAACGTTATAAAATGACCAAAAAAGATATAATTTAAATATTAGGGGAGTTAATAGAAGATAGTAAAGGGGTATAATAGGAAATTAAACAAAAAGTAGTTTTAAAAAGTCAATAAATAATCCCTTACTTATTTTTTAAAATCTACTTTTTACCTTATATGAAAAATCAGTTTGAAAAATACTTTTGAATTTAACAAATATTTTTTTTAACTCATTAATTTTTTAAAAATTAATAAGTCAAAAGTAACCTTTTAAAAATAATTGCTGTTTGCCCATCGTCGTTCTCCCCGATAATATTATTCTTAGGGTTTTATAGTGCGACAATTTTTCACATAATCTGAAGAATTCATATCGAATATCTACATCTCTCTCTTCTTCTGATTCACCAGAAAGATATCTAATCAGAGAAGAAAGAAAAACAGAACATTAGGGATACATGGAGGGAGGGGCCGAGGAGGTCAGCATAGAGGAGCTCTCTTCGAATCTTTCTACTTACAAGCAACAGCTTCAAGAGGTACACCGTAAAATTGTCTTTGATATCTGTTATGATTGTTCAGTTTCATTGTTGTAGTTAACATTTATTGATATGATTATGATTTCTTGAGTCTTAGCTTCTGGGAATTGGGAATTACTGCATAAACAACTGGAGTTAGTTGATCTGGTTTAGGATAGGCTTCTTGTTTGAAGTTTTATATATGTTAGTGACTTTGGAATCGACCCTTAGGCATTGGGAGTTACCACCGTGGGTGTGTGTTTGTGATCCTGGGCACTGTTATTGTCGTTAAGCTTACCAGTGAGTTGCCCTTTAGGAAGTTCTGTGGGTACATTTGCAAGATGCTTGCCGTACCTTTTCTATCTGTCTAAATGGAGGACCTAGCTGTGTGGTGAAAGTATTGTTTCCATGATTTTGTTTTGGGACCTTCTGAGAGCATCTCTAGTGGTGTCCTTCACTAACTTATGCCACATAAGGCTAAAGAAAAAATAGTAAAAGATAAAAGTTATCTTTCACAAATCTGTTCATTGGCGTTTGTAGCCACGGATGTGTGCTCTAATATCTGTAGCCAGAGTTATAAAATCTTTCCGTGAGGGAGCTTTTTTTTTTTTTTTTTTCATGGACATCCGTGTTGCTGATGCTCTAACAACTATAAATTGTATGAGGTTAACTTTACATATTTGTCTTCGTCCACTATATGCACATTCTCTCTTTACATATATGTATGTATATATATATATAGAGAGAGAGATAGTGACAGAGAGAGACTAGGGGAGGAGTTGTGCATGTTGGCAATAATAGATAAAAAGCAAACAAAACAGTCAATTATTTTACAGAGAACAATCTGTGACTTTTGTTCATTAATTGACTAGAAGACTTGACAATAAAATTAAAACCCATGCAAAGCACTCTTTTATACTAGAAACTACTTGAAAAACAAGGCTCCTATTTCTAATCTAATACTACCTTAAACTGTCCCCATACCAAAGATAGACATTCTAATTAAAACATTAAATAAAAGACTCATAACTTGACTAAATTGGGGATGCTGTAATTTTTTCAGATCTGCCAAAGTGTCTCGCCCCTTTATTCATACTTATCCAACCACTTTTTTCCTCCCACATGTGAACCCAGTGTAGGATTATTTTCTTCAATCTCTCCGTTAATCCTATAATTGAATTTGCTTCTTTTTCTAAAGCGAAGTTGGATTATCTTCAAGTTCTCTTGCTAAATGCGCTTCTTTCTTCTTACCTTTCCACTTGGTACACTCGCATGCAATTATGCGAAGTGCCACAAATTCCACATTCATAGGGTTTGAACTTACGCTTGTCTCTTTTTTCTCACCCCAAATCTTTTACACGTCATCTTTGTCCAGTCCACTACCAAAGCCTCTTCAGCGATATTGATTATCATAGCTGCGTCCCCATTCGTATTGTCTATCCTTGTTACCAGCATCCTTTTGCTCATTTGTGGTAGCAATTAAAAGTTTACCTCGATATCCTTTCATGTCATCATGACTTTTGATTCATTATTTTGTATGCTTTCAGTTTTCCCACAACTTCCTTAAAGGGCATGTTCTAAATTTTTGGATATTGCTTGATAGAGGCCATGGTTGGTACTTGGTAGGTCTTCTTTTTTTGAACCCTTGATCTCAAGATATGAAACAGACTTTCATACTTGGCTGCTGTCCCACTTAGCTTACTTGAAAAGTTGTTGCTTTTCTCACTTTCCTTTATCTTTAGCATCTCCACCTAGCTCCCCAAAGTTTGTAAACGTGCTTTCTGAACTCGATCTCCTCCAAGATAAGAAATTCAGATTGATTCCTATTCCCATACATCTTTTGCGTTTTTGTGTTTTGCAACTTGTAACAAAATATCTTCAGGCAAGGTTTGATAAATTAAAGCCTTCATTGTGTAGTTTTTTTTCTCTTTTTGCTCCCCCTACTGGATCATCTTGGAGCATTGTAGTGACATGTTGCTTTACTCACAAACTGTTACCACTGCTGCGAATTTCTGCCATACTTTCTTTACTGTCTTGCTATTGTACTTGTGTTTCTTGCTTGCCTGCCTGGATGCTATCAGTTGCTGATTATGTTCACTGTTTTTTTTTTTTTTTTTTTTTTTTGCTATTGCTCCTTGTTGCTGCTAATCAGAAACAAAATAGGTTTATGCTTTCTTGCTTAATGTGTGATCCGTTTTTGCTTGCTCGTTTAAACGGTTCTTGCTTTCTTTCTTTCTTACCCTTGCTTAACTTTCTTGATCATTTGTTGTTTGTTAACTCTTTCTTTAATTGATACTTGCTGCTTGCATCTGTTCTTTTTCTGCTGCTTCCATCAAACAACAAAAGATTCTGTTTACTTGCTACCACTGATCTTCTGGGTTGATGAATATTAATTAAGACCTGCTGCCGGAATCTCTCTGCTTGTTAATCGATCCAGTTTTGCTGCTTCTATTGTATTCTGAACTGATCATAAGTCTCCCTTGGGGAGCATGGGCTATTTACTTTTTAAGGCTCTGATACCATTTGTTGGCAATTAAATATAAAAAGACAATAAAAACAGATCATTTTTATGCAAAGAATAATCTTTGATTTTGAAAGCAAGACCCTTATTTCTAATCAAATACTGCCTTAAAATGCCGACCCAAAACAAACATATAACTGCCTAAGTTAAAGTTATATAAAAGACTTATAACCTGACTAAAACTCCTCCTCAATTTGTGGCTGCCATAATCCTTTCAGATTTGACAAAAAATCTCACCTCTTTTATCCATACTTGTCCAACCTTTTTTTTTTCCCTTATGTGAACCCAACAGCACTTGCCACAAGAAAACAAGGGGCATAATTAACATTGAAAATTTTGAATCCTGCCCCTGGTTTTATGTGGCAAGAATTGCTTCACATCTCCCAACATCCTAATCCTATATATATATTTGTGTGTTTGTTTGTTTGTGTATATATATACATACATACATACATATGTTGAAAGTTCAAACCTATCTGCATTTGCTTTTGATTGACTTACATAAATATAAAATACTTGTTGGGAAGGGTGAGCAGATGCACGTTTTTTGAAGTTATATGTGAATCATTGATACACTTGAATGGCAATGTTTTTAGTGGAATGTAAACATTGAATCTAAGGTTTTGGATGGGAAATATGTGATTTGGAGGTCTTAGCATGCTTTGACACAAATACGACACACAAATGTTTAGTTATTATGAATATTCAAGCTGCAACTTCAGTAGGCTCTTGATTATTGGGCTTGTGTTTGGTCACTTTAGTAGCATGGGGCTTGCTTGTTTCCATCCGCTTAGAATCTCTAGGAATGTAATTTTTTTTTTTTCTGGAGACACAGAACAATTGTAACAAAAATTTTCTATGTTGAATAAGTGGGTCTCAGTGACTGCTAATATAGAAAGAGGCTTTAGCATGTGAATGCATGTGATCGGTGCAGAAAATAATAATACCATTCTTAACTGATCAAGGACGCTATATCATTCTGTAAATTATTTTAATAGATATTCTAGTGTAAAACTGTGTAGCTGGCAAAAATCTGCCTAGAACAAGATCACCGGATCACATCCCTTGTTAGTTATTTCAGCATAAGGCTAAGATGGAACCAGAGTTGAACATCTGATGGAAGCATACGAGGGATTGATTATATGAAACAATGTGTTACAGGGAGGATTAGTTTTAGGGAGGGAAATGCAGATGTTGCTTTCTATAACATGATGGGCTCCTCTCTCAGGGTATACATGGTGACCAAATTATAGTTGCACATAGCCATAGTACATGTACATCCATCTGCTTAATGCTAATCAAGCTTGTTTAATTGTTTAGTAATTTACCATTTGCAAACTTTTCTGATCTGAAAGTGATAAGTTGTTAGTTTGTTACCCTTGCATCACTAAGGATTAATACACTTTTGTTGTCTGGCATTTGGTCTGCTGGACTATCTAGCCTGATGGAATATCTGTGCATCAGATACAAATGGATGCATATCATTTGCACAAGTCCAATCTTCTTGATTCTATAATTGAAGAAGTTCTTGCAACATAGTTGTCATAATTTAATTCTTCCTTTAAAGTTTGTGTTTTTCTAGTTTCTTTCTCAAAGAACAAAGTCGACCATTATTTTATGTTTTGTAAGCATGAGATGCTGTGTAGTTTAATTTCAAAAAACTTGTCTATGATCAGGTGAGGAAGCTGTTGAAGAATGATCCTGGGAATGCAGAGTATGCTGATGTAGAGCAAGAGCTTGTGGAGGTGATAATTTTTTTTATTACACTTTTACCTTTCTCCCATATAAAATTGTGTATTGTTGTGGGGCTGTTTGTAGAGCTGCAGCTATCTAGAGTGTCATTTGAAGTGGTATCTAGTATCTTTTTCTTGTCACTTATCTCTGGTGTATGAGCTTCTTATTGTTGACATATTTTTAGATGTCTGGTGGCGTATATAACCACTATGCTAATGCGTAGTCTGACACATCCATTTTTTCCATAAACACAGATGCACATGGATATGTGTGTGTGTGTATAAAAATTGTTTGTATTGCTCAAACCAGTACAACACTTAGGACTGGTAATCACTGAGAAGATCCTTGATTATCCTCGCTTTAGAAGGTGAGAATGAGATTCCTGTTAAATTATAATTTCCTCAACACCTGGTTTAGTCTATGACAAAACATGCAGAACTTTGGATTTAGAAACTCCATCAAAGATGTCCATCACTTGTATCTTGATTTCTGTGCAGGTCTGCTATGTGTCCTGATGGCCAATCTACATCTGTCTCTCTTTCTCCCTCTCCTGTTTCAGATGTTCCTTAAGATGATTATGAGTTTGAAACAACACTGTTTTATCTTAGTAATGCGCAATACGTCCCATGTATTTAATGCCTGACCCTGTCACTGCAGGTGATTGCTTTGACTGAAGAACTCCTGGAAACTGCACAGGATGAAGCTGGGAAATCTGGAGGTGGTATTGGTACAAGTGCTGGTCATGTGTCCTCTAGTTTTAGTCATTTTGGAGGTACCTCACAGAATAATGTGGTAAGTTTCTTTCTGTAGCTCAGGAATATTGGACGATGAATATACTTTTTTTCGTAATAAAGAGAACCTTTGTGGAAAATCAGTGTTTACTACTGTTTGTGTTTCTAAAATCAGAACTCATTTTTTAAAACTATATGAACTCTAGGTATGATTTTATTTGACTTGATTTTGATTTTCTAGTATTTACATAAAGAAAAATCAAGTACTTTTTTTATCAAATTCTGTCAACTCTAGGTATAAAATTCTGGACTTGAAGTTGATGTTTTACATGAAGGAAAAATAAGGAATGAGTGTTAAATACTGCTGTTGGAAGTTTGTATGTCACCTTATAACTCTATCCCTATGTTGTCAAAAGCGCCAAAGGCGAGCCCTAGGCGCTCAGGCGAGGCGAGGCGCACTAAAGTGCCCTGTGCCATCTTAGACGCTCTTCTGATGAGATTCCAGCCATAATGACTTTCCAGCAACTTTCTGGTGATGTTTTGGGCAGTTTCCTTCGATTTTCTATCTATCCGGTAGTGCTTTGGCCTGATTCTGGTGAGCTTCTTGCAGATTTCTGTCAAATTCCCTTTGGACAGGTCTGTGGTTGTGGTTTCATGAATTAGAATTACCGAGTGGAAGGGGAAAGTTGAGCAGAAGATTTTTAGGGTAGAAAGTAGACAAGACTTCTGTGTCTAAATTGTTCTTTTTTTATGTGTGAAAGGTGAAGTAATTTTTTTTCCCCTTAAAAAAAGGCCAAGGAAGACTGGTAGTATTATGGAGTGTGCTGGTTGCAAAAGTATACTCTGCAGGTTGCCAAAAAACACTGAAAGAGCATGCAGGCTGCCAAAGCATACTGTGCGGTTGCCTATGTACACTATATAATGCTAACAAGAAGTTTTTTATATTTTTTAATTTTCTGTATTATTAGATTATTAATTGTTTTATTGTTGGAATTTATATAGTATTAAAGTTTTCTAAGCCTAAATTATGTCTAAAACCCCTAAAAATGGTAACGCTATCATATGACTAAAAAAAACTCGCTTTTTAAGCTCCTTGCTCCTAGGCCCCATGCTCACCCTATGCGCCTTGCGCCTTTGACAACATATATCTATTCATTACCTCTCTCTATGTTTGTGGGTTTGCATCTCCAATTCTTCATCTATACCTCACATGCATCCACATATATCTTCATCTCATTTTCTTTTCAGGTACCAAGTGGAATGTTTGGTGGTCACAAGCTTCCTGTAGGCACTAAAGTTCAAGCTGTTTATAGTGAAGATGGCGAGTGGTATATTTTTTATTGTTTTCATGTTTGTGGGGTTTCTTATTTGATCAATCAGTTGCATTTTTTTTCTTTAATTTGCTTTGCTACCTTTCCCTTGCTTTTTTCTCTTTTATGCGTTATGTTTAATTTAGTTGATTATGCAGGTATGATGCAACAATTGAGGCTCTTACACCAAATGGATATTTGGTTGCATACAATGGGTGGGGAAATAAGGAAGAGGTAAAGTTCATATTTGATTGTCTATATATGGGTGAAATAAGCCCATTACCTGTTTTGTACATAGCTTTACCTGTGCTTTGAAAATGTCCAGGTTGATCCTGATAATGTGAGGGCAGTAGAAGATGCCACTGTTGATCCGCTGCTGGAAGCTGAGAAGGAAGCAGAAGCCACCAAGCAAGCTCTTAAACGTAAGATTGCCTTAGCTGCTTCTGCTGATGTGGATTTCCAGTCTAAAAGCTTGCCAGCAAAGCTTCGTATTGAACCAGAAGACCCTGAGGATGTGGTATGCACATGTTTTTAAAATTTGTTCTTTTTCTCAAAACTGTATCCCCTTCTCTAAATATAACACATTTAATTCCCCCCATCTTTCTGTTCTGGTCATGGTTTTTCAGAAAAAGATATGACTTAGAAAACTTGATATAGTTGTCTGATTTCCTGGATCTGATTTCCTAGATTTTTATGATAATTCTGGTTAACTATTGATCTTATAGCGACATCAACTAATTCTATGTATAAGCTATAAAGCTGGTAGATTTTTATGATAATTCTGGTTAACTATTGATCTTATAGCGATATGTTTTTGTTAGGTCTTATTTGATCTTTCGGCCTCTTGATAGCAATATTGTTGACTTCAATGTACTCAATCATACATATCAGAGGTGGTATAAAAAAGGTGGGAGGGCTTGGGTCTAAATTGGGTTGTTCATAAGTACAGGTCCGGCCAACCATCAACCATTGGTTTATGAATAATGGATTGAACTTGTATTATGAAACTTTTTAATTAGTATAGTATTTTTTTTTTTTATTTTACTAATCTGATTTACGTTAATAAATTACAACTTGAATATATTTGGTTTCTTTTCTTATAAATGGTTGAAATTACCACCTCTAAACCTATATACAAATCTATCTTCTTATTTAATTGGATTCTAATTAGTTGGTATGATACAGAAAGCTGCTAAGCGTAAGAAGATACATGCATTCAAGTCTAAGATGCGGAAGGAGCAAATTGAAGTTACACAGAATAAGAGACAAAATGCATGGCAACAATTCCAGACCACTAAAGGTCGTGCCAAAAAGGTATGATGGACCCCTCACCTGGATTATATTTTCTTTCATTTCAGACTCTCATGAACTTATAATATTCAGTTATCTGTAAATATTTTTCTTTGCATAAATGCAGATTGGGTTCTTCTCGGGTCGCAAGCGGGAAAGCATATTCAAGTCTCCTGATGACCCTTCTGGTAAGGTGGGTGTGACTGGAAGTGGGAAAGGTCTCACCGATTTTCAAAGAAGGGAAAAACATCTTCATCTTAAGGGAGCTAATGCTGAAAACACCGACGATTAAAAAGACATGTAACTTCTGCTGCACTACTTTCTTTAGTCTTGTGTTGGTTTACTTGTAGGGCAAGTTACAACCAACTCTTTGGATGCTGAATCTGACTTGAGGTCAACTTGTGATATGCTTTTGTACTTTATTAGTTTCTTATGTGGTGCCTATCTAGTTTACCATATATCAAAGTTCTGCTCCATAATAATATACATTTTTTCTTTAAATGGTTATTTTTAGCAGTATAGTGCCGTCAATCTGACTCTCTGTCATGTACATTCACCTGTAGTAGTCGTTTTGCCTCTTTGATTAGTTACACTTCACAAACTGGTATTGGCTCAGCTGTGTGATACGGTGAATCGTTTTTATCATTGTCCTCGTAGTTCAATGACAAAGCTTATGTATTATAGCTTTCTGTCAATCTTAAGTATTTTCATGGTTATTGATGCGATACAAGAAGATGGGAATAACCACACAAATTTATACTTGGTGCGTGAAAGATAATCATGTGTAGTTTGAGGGAAAAAGTGACGGTTATAAAAAATCGTGTTTTGTATCATGTTTAGAACAAATAAATAAATGTATATGTTTCTTCTTGTTTGTGTATTGATTGCCACTCTAAATGTTATATACGTACTGATAAAACTAAAAGAATATAAATCAGAATATAGGAATAATTTTGGGTGTGAGGAGTCTACATGTCTGTAATTTAAGTGAAGGGATAGGTTTTTGTAATTTGTATCGATTAGGAAATCCTTTTAAATCATCTGTAAGATTGCTTTCAAATTAATATACTTTGTCATTTTGTTGGTATTCATGAATTTTTCAATCAGATCATAAAGTTGATGTTAGACTAACCCATCTGATTGAGGTTTTTGACTCTTAAAAGCTTCTAAGTTTAAACCCAAATATGAGATAATTTCATATGGAGTAATTTAATCGTAGGAGTATGGAGTATTGTAGATTTGCTGTTAAAAAAAAGATAACTAAAAAAAATATCAATAAATATGAGTTTTGTTATGATAAAAAGAACCCAAATACACGGAATTATTGCAAATGTCCGTGAAATGGGTTTAAATGATGGTTATTACCATCGACCGTTGATAGATATAACAGTGAAAAGTCTTTAGAAATAACTTTTTTGGATCTTATCACATTGGTTGTTGATAGTTAATTGTCATTGATAACACTTGATGTTTGGTAATGCTTAGTGATGCTTTAACTTCTGTTAAAGCAACTTAGTTGATGCTCAATTGCTAGTAATGTTTTAACATGTCAAGTTGCCATTGATGACCTCAATTGCTAATATGATGAATAGTAACTGCAACTGTTTATCAGCTCCTACCAGTAGAAATGACTATTGGTTTGAAGCAACCTTTTCCCCAATTATGTGATTTCGAAGCATTTTCTAGCGTATAACTAGCATGTAAAAATAAAAAAATTTCGCACACTGACTACATAGCTCGACTTGCCAATGGACATTGCTAAAGGGGTTGCGCTCAATTGGAACCTTGTAT
The DNA here is from genome assembly GCA_025506415.1 of Flaveria robusta. Taxonomy (NCBI): domain Eukaryota; kingdom Viridiplantae; phylum Streptophyta; class Magnoliopsida; order Asterales; family Asteraceae; genus Flaveria; species Flaveria robusta. The sequence goes on along the minus strand of CM046460.1, from coordinate 12,232,641 downwards.
GGTCTAGGGTTTTCGCCCCTTGTTCATTAGATTTGAGGTTCTAGAAACGAACATAACTAGTATAAGTGTGAACTCCACACCTCGTTCCCTGCTACAATCTCAAGGAATGGCCATGCTCCTTGCCACCTATGGTTACAACAAGTCCTTCAATTAAAAAAAAATTGAACACCAAAGCCCCAATAAGTAAAGCCTATGATGATCAGAATGCAATCAACATATAATAGCCTACAAGGAGCACAACATGATAACAATATACAATGATCAACAAAGGGGCACACACTGCAATAAATAATCAAGCACTAAACAACGACAATGAGCAATCACTATCCGGCCACGCAAGACATATACAATGAGCAACAATGTACATGGGTCAACAGAATGCATACAATGGGCAGCAATATATAATGAGCGATCTAGATCAGACAGTGACAATGGGAACAAGGAGCACAAAATGATCAACAAGGGGCATACACAATGTATACCACACACAATGATCATATAAAGTTAGTAAGCAACACCGAGCAATACTATTCCATGAGCCTCAATAAACCCACAAATCAGACACTAAGGCACAAGAGACCTACAATGAAGCCACATGAAGCACACATTACACGCGAAAAGTACAAAATATAATATTAATTGACCAACAAGGACATGCAATGATAGTTGATACCACAGTCAACGAAGCTCACGAAAATGTATGCTAGACTATGTACATTAAATGTAGCTTTTTTGGAATGTTTATTATTTCGCTCAAATTCTTTAGAATATATTACAGTATGTATAAATATATTAAGGTTAAAGTGCACCTAGGGGCTTTAATTTTTGCCCCAAAGAGATTGTAATCGTCGCTTAAGTCACCAGAAGCACATCGCTCTGAAAAAAAAAAAAAAGATGACGGCGTGCGAAAAATGGTGGTGGCACGTGGGCAGTTTGTGGCGACGTGTGTCATACTGTGATCGGCGTGTTCGCTGCCGATTGGTAGTGGGTGGCAGTCCTTTGGACTTGCAACAATGTTAGAAAATGCTCTGTGGGTATTAGCCTCATCATCTCAAACATGTTGGCTTGAAGATTACTTTTGTTTGATGGCCATTTGATCAAAGTTTCTATCTACAAAGAATATGCTATGAGCATCTAATATAACCCCATTTCTAGTTTCAAACCCTTAGGGTGCGTTTGGTATGCAGGAATTGAAAGGAATTTAATGGAATTGGAATCTGAATTCCATTGGTCATTGTGTTTGGTTGGTAGAATTTGTTGGAATTGAAATTGGAATTCCATTTCTAACGTGTTTGGTTGCAAAAGAATTGGAATTGTAATTGGAATTGATTCCCTCAAATTCCTTCAAATGAAAGATTTCAAAATCCTTTTAAATTTTGAAGGATTTCAAATTCCACCGACCCTCGCCTCCGGCACCGACCCTCGCCTCCGGCACTGACCCCCACCTACCACCCCCACCCACCACCAACTAATGCTACAAACAACCTTCGCCGCCACCCGCCCCCGACCGCCGCCGCCGCCCGCCCGCCCCCCTGTCGACCCCGACCGCCGCCGCCCTAACCTCCGTCGCCAGACTTCCGCTACCTGACCACCGACCGCCGCCGCCCTAACCGCCGTCGCCAGACTTCCGCTACCTGACCACCGACCGCCGCCGCCCTAATTACTATCGCTCGACTGCCGCTACCTGACCACCAACAGTCGTCGATAACCCAAACCCTCCAATAACCGATCGTGCTGTGATCGTTGTCGACAATCGACGATCACTGTTAACCACATTTGCGCCTATAAACGGTCGTCTCCACCGACCGCGCCCGCAGTTGACCACCGACTATCATCGCCGAACCGCGTCGGTTTTTGATGCGCTCGATAGCGACCGTCGGTTTTCGACAGCGTGCTTGACCGGTTGGTGGCAACGGTTGGGTACGATCGGTTTTTAGCAACGGGCATGGTCGTTGGGCACGGTTGGTGGTCGCGGTAAATTGTTGGTGGTGACGGCGGTGGCGGCCGATGGTATATAGCGGCGGAGATCAGTAATCATGGAGGTGGTGGTGGTTTGCAATGAGTGATAAATTCCAATTCCTTAATAAGTGTTGTCACTAATAATTCATTTGGAATTTGAATTCCATTTATAAATTTCAATTCCCTTGAATTCTAATTCCTTTGGAAAATATTGAATTCCAATTGCAATTCCTTCTAATTCCAATTCAAATTTCAATTTCAATAAATTCCACGAACCAAACGCACCCTTAGTATTAGAAACAAACTCCTCTGCAAAGAGTATTGGAGTGTGTTCAAGCAAGACAACCATCTTTTTGCTTTCCTTACGTTATGTTCCCGAGTTAATTTAAGAAGAGAAAAGAAAAGAAATGAAAGGAAAGAAATAATAAGTTGTGTTCCTGAGTTTTTTTTAATGGAAGAAAATGAAAGGAAAACAAAAAGGTTGTGTTTTCGAGTTCACTTATGGAGAGAAAAAAAAGAAAATAGAAGGAAAATAAGGGTTAAAAACTTTCTTTCCAAATCGGAAGGAAACGGAGAGAAAAAAAAAAAGGAAAAAAAAGAAAAGAAAAGAGAAGAAAGGAAAAGAAAATGTTTCATTTCATTTCTTTTCTTTTCTCTCTTTAAGTAAACTCGGGAACATAGTGTTAGTAAACCTTTAGCACCGAGACAACATCTTTCGATGTATGAGAGACAAGAGGTTTTGCATTTTAAAGATAGGGGAATTACATGTATCTCCTTCTAAACTTGTAAAATCACATATTTTTTTAACACCCAATTTCTTAATGCATAAAAACAAAAACAAGAATGATTAGTGAACAACTTGATCAATGATCACATCCATAATCTTCACCAAACCACATGGAAGAAAAATATAATTTACACTGATATTAGCAATAATATAATAATAACAATAGTAATAGTTGGAAAAAATTTAAAAATAAAATGCATAAAGAAAACCACCAATATAATTGCCAGCAATAGTGTAAGTTGAAAGGGAAGGGAAGAAGAACATTTCCTCTTCACCTTTATTGCTCCCATGAAAAAAAAATTGGACAAATGCAGAAATCCCAGTTAAAAACTTTACATGTATCATCCATAACAACTACAAGAACAATAACTTAGAAAATAGTTTGAATATAAATGACCTTCAACTTTTTGCTTTCAAATATCACCTTCTAGATCTGTATTCTGTCTTTCCCGATTTTCCGCACTCCCCGAACAATAAAAATCTGGCACCTCTGCGCGGACCAACTGGGGTTCCAGGTTTCATCTGTACAAAAGAAAGTTAGCATAGTTTATCAATTGCAAAGAGAATTGATGCACACATCTACACCGTTTGAAAATTCCTTTTAGAGGTGAAAATTTTGACATTATTATCCATAATTGGGTCGATTCAAGTTATGTTTTATTTCTAACAGGTCAAATGGATAAAAAAGATTACCTTAAGAGGAAACATGTCAAATAGGTAAGACAGATCAAAAGTAATACAAAGTATATTTTAAATATATAAAAACTTCTGAATCATTATGTTAAAGAAAAATTAGACGAGTATTGGAATAATACAATTTATGTAATCATATTTCACACACTAGTTATTAAAAGTTTAATTATTTAATCAACATTTTGAGTTAAAACCCAACCCACCCATTTTTCCACCTCTAATTGCCAAGAGAGTTTTATGGATTTGCCTTTCCCCTGCGGTTAGGCTTGGTTTTGCTCCAACACAAACAACCAGCACCTCCTGCTCCAGACTCGTATCCACTGTATAATAAAAAGCAAAATGATGTTACCAATCTTATTGCAGGAAGCCTTGTATTTTGTTATTGCAGAGATATTTTTAATCAAATTCTATCTTAGGGAACATATTTTCATGCTAAAGAAAAGAAATGAATGGCAAATTCCCAATAAGAGAACATATTATACAGCCAGTTTCCATCTTAAAACAATTTTAAATGGGTTGAAAGTCACTGAAAGTGTACATTTAATGCATAAAACCTCGTAAATCATTTTATGAAAAACATTAGTTTAGTTGTAAAACAATATAACTTTTGCAATCATATTTGACACACTTATTATCTATAGAATATTTTAAAATAATTAAAAAAAAGTGTTTTGGGTCAAACCAAATCAGACCCGTTTTTAATGCATTAATCAACTGCCATCTAATTTGAAAGTATGTTCCCTAAAATATAAACGGAGTGAAATAGGTGCAATTTGCGCCCAAACACGAAGCCATATGGATTTTTGGTGTACTTGGTAACTAAATTCGCATCGTGCAACAAGCTTGGTGACATAGTAGTATGCTCCTTTGAAAAGGGCTTCCCGTCATTGATCTTCAAAAGATTGAGTTCACGGGTCAAATCATCTTCCCATTGCTGCTGTGATGTCTCCATTTGACCACTACTGCCACCATCTTGAGGTAAGACTTGATTCCTTTCGGGCTTCAATCGTTGCAATGATCCAGGGGTGCCTTTTTCTGCAGTTTGTAACCATGCCGTTTCTAACCTTTGCTCATGTATGATTGATTCGATTCTTTGAATTGGATTTCCACTCTTTGTCCCTCTTAATGCTTCTTGATTGGAACAATTGTCCATTGAAGTTGACTCCATCTCCCTTTGAGTCAACCCATGTGTAGGTTCCCCATTTGGTTTATTAGTCCCGTCATTTGTTAGTAATACAATTCTAACTTCTATATTGCGACGAAGAACAATCTCAAATGAGTTTGTAATACTGCTAACAAACCTTTCAACTCTGCTTTTGATATCTTTATCCCTGAAGACAATGTAGGCAACAAGGACACCTGCAACATAAATACATAATATTATATATTATTTAGGCCCATGTGTACATGATAAAATTTAATAGCTTTTCAACTAAAATTTTGAAACAGGTTGATTTGGGTTATCTTTTATCTCAAAGGGTCAAATTGGTAAAACAAAATTTGGCTAAAAAAAGGAACAAGTCAAAAGTAGCCAAAAAATCAGTTAATTTATATTATAGATCACTAATGTGATGAGAGTTTTTTTCAAGCATATTAAATCCATTAAGCGCATACAAAATATGGACACAAGAAATTTGCCCATTTTGATCTATTACCCAACCTGCCCATTTCGCTACCTCCTTCATAATGATCTAGGAATGCATATTGTAGAACCAAAATCTGCAAAATCTTGCTTATTAAGCAGATCAGCATAAAACATATGGGCAATTTATTTGCTAGATGTTTGAAGGTAGCATTAGTGTTAGGGATAATAGATAGATAACAGGTGTTGGTATGAACGCTTTTCTGTTCAAATTTCAGTATATGAAATATACGACGTAAAACTGCATATGGCCTTTACCCCATTTTATTTCATGACATAATTGAAGCTTTAGGGTCTAAACACAAGCAAGAAAGATTTCATGGGTACTAAAATAATTTAGCAGTTTAGTAATACCAGGTAATGATTTACGTTATTTGTTTAATAGGAAGTATGAACAAGAATGGTCAAACATAAACTACAGCCAGAGGTTGCAAGTTCGACCCATTTACACATATATGGTTGATTTGGGCTATGTTATATCTATAATATGTGAAACTGGTATAACAAAAAAAAGGTTGAAAGAGAAGTGGTCAAAAGTCTCCAAAATGTATGTTGGATGCATAAAACCTGTATACTATTTATTCAAAAATATAGATAATGCAATTTTTGTAATAATATTGGAAATGTTAAACTTATATAAATTATTTCGATAAAGTGTTTCAAGACAACCCAAAGCAAGGCGTACAAAAAATTTTCCATGGTACTACACTCAATAGTGACCTCTGATATGAACTGAAGCACATATAAATTTATGATTACCTTTATCTTCAGAAACAGACACAAGAGTCCCATAAGTATGTAGCAGCTGCTTGAGGGTTTTAGAATGGCACTTATCAATGCAACGGGCCCAAATTTCATCCAAAATGTTTGAATTGGTATTTCCAAGTATGACATCATCATGATGTGAGACGGATGGGCCATCCCCATTGATGAGTTGCCTCATTGGTAAAAGTCCATCTTCTGGGCTGTTGCTTAAATTTGTATGATTGGGTTTAACAGGAGTAGACTTCTGATGTGCATATTGCTGAGTATCTGGTTTCTGTTTCTGGAAATAAATATCTTTAAAGGTAGCAGATAGGTCATCATCAGTTGTTCTGGAGCTTTGTCTTCTTCCGCTTCCTAAAGGAGTAGGATCTGCCGAAGGGACACAACCAAGCTGTAAAAGGGTTGCTGTGAACCATGTTGACCGTTCACTAGAAACTCTTAATTGTTTCTCTGCCTCAGAAAGAAGTTTCAAAGCCTGCTTTAATCTCTCCACTTCAGCTTCTGTCACTGGACAATAATTTACAACAATTATTAGTAATAATTAGCATGCTAAAAATATACATTAAGCGCCATCAAGAACAATTACAATTTAATACCAGTGATTGAGCATATACAGTGCCACTAATCTAATCTAATTAACAAGCTGAAGTAATCTTGTAGCTGTAATTTCTTAAATACACAGCTGGATGGTTACATAATAACAGCTTGCACTTTCAACCCTTATGACTCCAGATTGATTTTGGGTTTATCTTAATGCTAACGGATTACACGGTCAAATTTTAATAACTATACCAAAAAGAAAACAGGTTTAGTGGGTTGAAAGTAGCCCATGACATAATCTTCTAATTGTTTTTTCAAAAATAAATTTGGATCTACATTGTTAACTAGTTATTTAATCATATTTAATTGTTTATAGAATAAAAAAGAGAGAAATGTTGATGGGTTGGGCTTTAAGCCATCCTAAAATCTTTCCCATTTAAGCGGTTACCCGACATGCCCGTCTAGCCACCAATAATGACTGAAGAAAACACTCTTATACAGGAAATCATGGCATTGGCTTCCAAAAGTTCTTTTTGATAGAAGAGCTGATGTTGCACCAAATTACTAATTTAAAGCTCTTACTACTAAATTATCTAAATAAAAAAGTTGAGAACTTACAGCTTCTACCATCAAAGAATGAGTCACCATATCCAGCTTCAACCACTTGGTATGTTCCAGCAATGATATCCATAATAAGAGTAGCCATTTGAGACATCAAAACCATAGGATCAACTCCCAAATCCATTAATTCTCTGGCTCTTTTCACTGTTTCTGCTGTGTTTGATGACATTGCTAACTCCAAAAGTTTCAATAACTTCTCATCAGAGACAACTCCCACCTACAGTAGCTCCAAAGAGATTAAAAAAGTGAAATCAGAAACTAAAAGCATAGCCTAAAATGGAGTGTTGATGCATAAATCATAGCACCTCCTATTTTATTAAAACAATACATTGCTAGTGAAAGTATAAATTTTGTAATCATATTTGACACACTAACTATTTATAAAAGATTGACAAAACGTGTTTTGGTTCAACCTAGCCTGTTTCATACAAAAGAATTATTTGTTTGACGCGTTACCCAACCCATCTGTTTCGCCATTACTCATTCCCTGCTTACAATAAGAAAATTAGCTGAATTACTTTAAATGACAAGTTCAGGAAACTCACAAGTTCATTCACCAGATCAGTAGTGATTCTTTTTCCTAATAAACTCAACTGATCCAACATAGTTTCCGCATCCCGAAGTGAACCCTCTACATTCAGAGCAATCAAATCTAACGCATCCGACTCAACATCTAAATTCTCCGCTTCTGAGATTTTCTTCAACCTTTTAACTATGTCGCTATCTTTAATTTTGTTAAAAAGATACTTTTGGCACCGCGACAAAACAGAACGTGGTACATTATCAAGATCAGTAGTTATAAAGATGAATACAACACCTGGAGGTGGCTCTTCAAGAAACTTTTGGAATGCCAACCACAATTTAGAAGGTAATAAGTGACATTCATCAATAACATACACGTCATGCCTAATAAAGGTTAAAGTAGAAGAACCCATCTGCAGTTTCTTCATCAAAAATCGAACTTTATCAATCCCTTTCTTATTGGAGCCATCCATTTCAGTAATGACTCGACTCTTGCCTGAAATAAACGCAGCGCATTCTGTGCAAACCCCACAAGGCCTCATGTCTCCGGTGGCGAGGCAATTCAAGGCAGCAGCAAAGACCCTTGCTGTTGATGTTTTTCCAGTACCACGGGGACCTTGAAATAGATATATCGGAGCAATTCTTCCCCTAATTATAGAATTCACAAGGGACAGGACCACAACATTCTGGTCAACTATATCTTCAAAGAACATAGGCCTATACTTATAGCTAAAGCAGTTAATGTTATCAACAAGAGACGAAGGAGAATCCCCTTCTATTTCCCCATTTATAGCTACAAGCTCCAACCCTTCTTGACTTTTGTAGCTTGTGGACCATCTCCTTCCATCTAATCGACTCAAAGCTTCCAAATCAAGCTCACCATGATTAGTTGAAAGCTCGTCATCTGTCCCGATAGATGAACGATCTCTGCTTTCATCCCCATTTGTAAGCAATGGAACATGAGAAGTTTTGTGAGTGAGCCTCTTCTTCTTGTAAGCACCCATAGATGATCTATGGTGTCGTCTATGATAATTGGTTTGGCTCCCACACAAGATGCTGCTTCCTTTTCTTCTTAGTGTATCAGAAAATGAAGGAGAATAACAGCTACCACAAACACCACGCTTCGGAGTACTTCTCTTGGAGGACGACCAGTAACAAGGAATCCCACATCCCTGGCGACCTGGCAAACCCAATTGATCATCTTCATCGTCTTCATCATACGTTCCATCATTCAAAGATCCTGTTGCCCCATCCCATGATCCGACTGTGCTTGGATTCCTGACCCAATATTTATTATTAATTGAACTTGTGGACAAAGCTGGTGTGCTATAACAGTAAGACGAATCGTCTTTCCTACTGCTACCTCGCACCAATTTAGCCGATTGGAACCTAGACAACAATGGGGATGCCACTGAAGTCCCTTTAACAACTACATCATCACAATTAACCTCATCATATTGATCTACTAAGCTAAGCCGTCTCTGCAATTCAAGTTTCAAAGCAGCAGACGAATGCATCATGTTCTTTTGCTTCTTCTTCTTCATCATCGAACCCCTCCTAATCGGTGGTGTAGTGTGATTAGTCCCATCTTTACAAGTATTAAACATCTTCGAAGACGACGAAAGTGCATACCTGTGATCATCAGCAGCATCACTCTTCAAATCCCCATCGTTTCGCGCATCACTCAAGCTGTCATCAACACTCTCCTCTCCATCACCGATTCCATCATCTGCATTGCTCATTTGCTGGCGCCTTGACCCCGTCACCGAAGCGCTCCTCTCACTCTCCGATCTCTGCGTCCTCCAATTATACAAAAACACCTTCTTCTCTTTCCTCCTGTTACTCCCACCATTACCATTACTACCACTAACATTGTTAATATTATTCTCAACAGTTTCTTCCACACTGTAAGTAGAACTATTTCTGTAATGGTGATTGTAATGGTTGTTGGGGGCGGTGGTGATGGAGGAGGAGGAAGGATCTCCGGCGGGCGGAGCAACGGCGGCGGTGGATCTAGAAGAAGTGAGCGGCGAGCGCCAAGAGGAAGTGGTACCAGGATCCCGTAGCGCACGAGCAGCTTTCCTAATCTGAGTTAACTCCTTCTTCAGATGCAGATTGCTGGGATCAACAAGAGTGCCACTGTAACTGCTGCTTCGATTTGCAGACATTGATGACTCTGCTGATCCAACAAGTTTGCAGAAGATCAAAGCAGATGATAGTGAAGGTGAAAGCTACAGATCTGACAGATTTGCATCAAACTACAGATTAGAAAATGTGGGATTGGTGTAAATTAGGGTTTGGGGGAAATGGGTTTGAAATTGAAGAGGGAAAAGAGTGGTTTTCATCAAAGATTGTAGTGGTAAAAGGTTGAAGTTGTTTGTTTGGGTTCTTGCTTCAAAAAGATTCTAGCTTTTTTGTTCCCGATTCACCTCGCTTTTTGTTCGACTGTTTTTTTTTTTTTTTTTTTTTTTTTTTTTTTTTTTTTTTACAATTGCAATTATTGGTTGCATCCTCTAAATTATGACAACCTAATAAATGTTACCGATTTTCTTTTATGATCCATAAATAACTTACCTTTTTCTCTTTTCCATTCAATCATCCAATGGATCACTTTGAGCATGTGTTTGTAAGTTTGACTTTTTTTTTTTTTTAATTTCACCATCCCAAATTGTAAATATACTTCGTTTAAAAATTGGTTGAAAAAATAAAGTGTTTTATTTGCATACTAAAATCGGTAATATTTTTATTTTATTATTTTCACTGTGTTTGTTTTTTCTTCATGACCCTAACATCTTGGTTGTGGTTTTTTAATAATATTTGCCTTTTATAAAAAAAATATATACGAGCTAGATCAGTTTTAAAATGTTTTCATCGTGTAGTCATGCATAATGTGAGGTTCATGAATAAAATTTTGATTTTATACTATAACGTCCAAATTCTAAAGTTGTAAGGTTATTGATATAAATTATTAAGAAGGGGCTTTTAGTTGAAAATGACATGTAACACTCTAATTTAAGGGTTATGAGTTTTAACTTTGTTAAAAGCATAAATACCCTGATAATGGGATTTGAGGATCAAGCTGAAATGCTCCTCGTGTACGTAGCTTAGAATTATGCTATAAACATCATAAAGAAGTCGTTACAAGAGGTGTTCATGTAGGATAAACGACCATCTTCTGACGATTAAGTCGGTCTGTGTATAACAATCCATATTTTATATGTGTGAATGTCATATACATGAGAGAGGAAGATATACTGAGAGATACGCGAAGAAGAAAAGAGAATATCTTGTTAGAGTGAGATGCAATATATATTAGAAGAGAAAGTCCACCTAACTCTGTATGGTGTCAATTATTGTTAGATCAAGGCCCGATACAAAGAGTACCCTTTACATGTCTTTCAGTCAAATATGATGTAGGTCAATCTACACTACTAAACTCACATCATTCATTATCATTGTGGTCTTCTCCACTTTTCCTTTGCTTACTATATGTGGATGTCATGTAATAATCATATGGTTTTTAATAACTTAAAGTATTAGTACAATACCTTAGCTGGCTGAGATGATTTTGTTAGGATTTGAACATAGTTATTTTATTCATTCTTTGAGAATCGAAACAGAATATATATATATACTGTTATCAAACGTTTAAAACTTTCGTTGCTAGGATTTAGAATTACAATAACTAAAAGCACTTCATGTTAGGTCTAGGAACCTTTGAACTATTGATGTTACAAAACTTATGTGCTTGTTGCGAATGGATGTTACTACTATTGATATAGTGTTCGAGTTAATATAGTGAACATATTTATCTCGCCAAAAGACATGTTGCTACTCATGAAAGGATATTATCAACTAGGGTATTGATGGAGTGGTTAGTACTGAACATGTCAAAGAGTTTAACAAGTATGATTTGCTACCAATATCATCAACACTAAGGAGTTAATAATTAAAGGTTTCTACTATTGAAAAGTAACTTGTTGTTTATAGTAAGTTAGTTTGAAAGAAGAAATTGTCATTGATAGCAAGTTCATGTTGATGGGAGTCAACTATTGATGAAGATCGAAGCCCAAGTTACTACTAACGAGCAACTTAGACTCTCTACTATTAATGATGATTTACCTCGTAATAAGAAATTTGTGGGCGGTTAGAGATCATGCGCAATACAAGGAGGATTGAAAGTAAATTTTTGATGAAAAATGTGAAAATTTAGTTTACTTTTATTTATCTCTATTGAATCTTTTGTAGTTTTGTAAAGAATCTTAGCAAGATAGTAGTTGTAGAAATCATATGAACTCAGTTATATTCAATAAACCCTAATGTGACATTATTCTAAGTTTAATTGGATCGGGTAATTTTAAGTTATTTTTTTTAAGTTCTCATTGTTTTTCTATCAAACAATATTATGAGTTGATTAAGTTCTTTCATTACATCAAACTGTGTTTCGATCAATTAACCAATTAGGTTATTAGTTAAGCATGAATCCAGTCTAGCACTTTGAAGTAGTGGACGATAAACGGGATGCTTCCTTCCAATGATATCCACAGCAAGCTACTACTAGCAATGTAATTTAAGTTGATGCTAGCCAATCACCCCTATGTGTCAACGTGGATGTAGTTGACCTAAAGAAATCATCTTAGAAGTTCTAGTAATATATGTTTGCAAGTGAATAAAATAATACCCTGAATAAAAAAAAAAAAAAAAAGATTAACTTACTTAACACTTGAGAAATTAGTGTAATGTTCTCACTCAAGTGTGTACTCGCTATTGGACCTTACTAGATCGAATTTTCTACTGGATATTCATCCCAATTCATGATTGCTCAAATACGAGTTATGATAATAAGGAGACAATATTAATTAGGAAATCTCAAAAGTAGTCCTTTACAAAAAGAAACAACTAGATATTCCCATATCCTTACCAAACATGTTAGACATTTAAGTATGGTAAAGAGTTGTGTAATATGAACAATGCTTCTCTATGCACTTAAAAAGGGACTTTAACTAAACGTGTGTCTCGAGAAACCAGGCTACCAGTTATTCTGTGTGTTCAGATTGTACTTAAAGGGGGACTTCAACTGAAAATGTGTCTCAGTAGAGTATTTCATCAATTCTTTTGTACATGTAGTTTTTATGATGAACTATAGTCATATCAAACTAACATATCCTAACAAATCTTATTATATGATCACATCGTTAAACTAGTTTAATCTAAATCATGTACAAACAATATGTGTTAGTAGATACATGGTTCTGTATTATAAATGCACCATTTTTGTGTGAAATGATAAAATAAGAACAATATGCATCATTTTCAATTGATCCTAGAATAAATCACAATCACAGAAATAATTCTTTAACACTCTAAGATAATTTACTGTTCACATATGGTGTTGACACTCTTGGAATAATTATAATGTACATACTCTCCTACAAGTCTTTGTGAAAATTATTTGTATTTACATAGTAATCTTCCTAATTTGTAGCAAATGTAAACATATATTGAGCATTTATTTGCCTATCAATCTTATGAGTGTTGATAAGGATATGAAACTTTACGAGATTTACAACTTACCCATATCTTCAATTATGAAATTACGCTCCAAATCTTCTATTAGCTCTTCACAAGCACACAATTTCTTTTATTGGCTCGTAAATATTGTCACGCTTGCAATTGTCATATATACTCTATCTTCAGATCTGGTATTTAGTTAAAATGCTTAAACTTGAAGCAGCTAAAAAAATTTAGCTTTAGACTCACCAACATACGATTGGTGAAATCTTCACTGTTTAGTCAGCTAATCTTCAAATGATTATAAGGTCAACAAAACCTAATGACCATAAGATTAGGGAATTTGTGATTTTGTACTAACCCTTTAAAGTAATTCCTGTAAGCTTTCGATCTATAAGGTCAGCATAACTTTAATTTCTTGTTGACCCAAATGTTTTCAGCTTTTTGTCTTGTTTCATGTTGGTCCCAGTGTTCAACTTAGCTATAAGGTCACCTATGACAAACACTATTTGTTACCGAGTGGTGTCTTCCAATACCAAATTAAGTGTTGACCATACAAATAATGTGAACATCATCAATTAAATTATTTAAGCGATCAAGTCTAGTAATTTAGTCCTAAACTATATCATATTGCTTATAAATGACTCGCACATATATCACTAAAGAGAGATCATAAAACCTTGGTACAAGATAAATTTGGGTTTACAATAATCTAATTAAAAAGATTAGATTTAAAAAAGAAAATACTCAAACATGTATAAAAGGTAAGGATATGATGTTTTTTAAATACCAAAAAAGCTTTAAAGATCAAACAGATCCAAAGATCTAAACGACTATTAAAAAATAAAACATATTTAAACAAATAAATAAAACAAAGATCAAAATAAATTTAAATAATATACAAACAATTCTAAACAAAGATCCAAACAACTTTAAACAAACACCTAAACAACTCCAACTCTCCGAGGATCCAAACACCTATTAAGAAAGATAAATGGATTTAAGCAAATAGCCAAGCAAAAATGAACAAATATCGAGAATCTAAATAGAGCTAAGAATAGCTGGAAATTAGCATATTAAACTTGTAGCTCAATTGTAAGAGATACAGACTTTCTAGAGTAAAGTTAGGTTGAAACTTGATAGAGCATAATTAATGGTGTAGTTTAAGAATAATATAGGCTTGTTACTTAATTAAGGAGTTAATTTTAATTTTGCTCACTAAGGTTTGAGAAAAATAATAATTTTTCCTTTAAAAGTTTCATCATTTCTTTCAATTTCAATCCAAAAGTTTATTTTTTTAGACTCAAGTTGAAATAACTAATGGAATTTTTAGACCGAAATTAAAAAAACATATAAAACTTTTAATGGTAAATTGATGTTTTTAATATTTAAAAAAATATATTTATTTTTGTCAAACCTAATCGAATTTTACTCTTATATAAAAGTAATTGATGATGCAGTGTAATAGTAGTGTAAGTTGATGGTTAAAAAAATGTAAAAAAGTAGTCAAACGGAAGCCAAAGCTTGCCAATAATTGCATGTATTAATCAACAAAAATGAAAAAATAAGTAATATAAAAAATAAAAACACACACGCCAAACGAAGGTCTGCCGAAATGTAGAACATTAGGTTCACACTAGTCCAGATTGGTTACGATTGGCATGATTCAGAAGAAAATTATAAAAATCATGCGAAGTGACCTCAAAATTTTAAAATACAGATCTTTGAAAAAAATTAAAAGGAAACAACAAGATTTTTTAGGGAATAGATGTGATTTTACTATATTAGTTAGGGTCTGAGGAGTGTATCTTTATTTTCTCATCAACTTTCAGCTCGTTCTCCTTTATGTAGGTACCAGATAGTTCATCTCTTAATCATCTTAAAACCATACCGAAAGCATCTCTAAAATGCTGAAATAGATTTTTCAACTATCCTTAAGTCTTTTTTTAATTAGTTATTATAATATAAACCTATTGGGTGCAGGATGTGTTTTTTTCTTCCCTCGCTATCTATCAACCCTCTTTTCTTCACGTAGGTGTCACATATATCATTTTTTAATCATCCTAAGTCATATCTAACTTATCTTTAAAGTATTTGAAATAGATTTTTCACCTATTCTTAAACCTTTTTTTAAATTAATTTAACTTAATGTAAACCATGAAGTACTTTTATTTAAGATTAAACACCCCAGACATTTTATTGAATTTGTCATTTTAATCCAAAAACTTTTTTTTTTGCCATTTCAATTATTATAGTTTACCAAATGTTGTCATTTTTATTCACTTTATTAATTCCGTCAAGACCTCCATTACACATTAGGATAGTTTAGTCTTTTTTCAATGCCCTAATTATCCAATTAAAACAAATTAGCCAATTAATATACAATTAAAAATAAACACATAAAGCGACTAATGAGATCGGTCACTTTGATTTAAAAGCATTGATTAACTCTTACCCATGTTATTCGATTGAGGTCTACTACGTGGTTTCAATTAATCTTCACGTTTTATTCGAACGTGTACAGTTGTTTGATCGAGGTCTACTATGGGATTGAAGTATGTTTTTGTCACGCTTTGTTTGATTGAGGTCTGCTATTAACATGACAATAACAGATCTCAATCAAACAAAGAGTGACAACAACAAACTTCAATCCCACAGTAGACCTCAATCGAATAACGATACACGTTTGAACAAAATGTGACGATTAATTGAAATCTCACATCAGACCTCAATCAAACAATATGAGTTAGAGTTAATCGAAGTTTTTTTATCGAAGCATCTGGTCTCACTAGTTGCTTCATGTGTTTTTTAGTTTTAATTGAATATTAATTGATTAATTTGTTTTAATTGAATAATTAAGGTGTTGAAATATACTAAAATACACTCATATTTAACGTAGGTTATAACGGTGTTAGTGGAGTGGATAAAAATGATAACATTTGGTAAACTACATTGATGGGGGAGGACAAGGAATTACATCCGGTGATATGCATAGCGGCACCAACAACAATAATCATTTTATTTTTTAGAAGGAGATTGTGCTTCATAAGTAGGCAGTCTTTTAAAAGCATATTATTCTTCAACAACAAAACATGTTTATAGTAGATTTACTACTTTAGAAGCTTTATTTTTAATAGTAGATTTAACTTAGTTATATTAAATGGTCATGTTTTGAGTAGCTTCAACCTTTTATATTCCAACAATCCATCTTATGATAAAAAAGTCTCATGTTCTAACCTTGATGTCATACCTCGTTTATTTTTAGTTTAAGGGTTTTTTAGTTTTATTTTATTTTATTCATTATGCTTTATTATATGCGTAGAATTATAGTAAAATTATATTTAATTTAAAAAACATAAGAAGGATTGGGGGCTTAACACATGTCCTTCTATTTTTTTAAAGAGTAGGGTATTTTGGTCATTATATCAAATACGTCAACTCATTATGTCTTATACGTTTATTCAAATATCAGTTCATTGTGTTATATATTTTACGTCATTTGTTATATGTATTTATAATTGTTTTTTATGTTTTAGATTATTTTGTGTTATATTTGTCATTATTTCTATAGATTATATAAACTTATTATCTATCATTATGTTTTACTATTAGAAGTACAAAATGATATACTTTCATCGATTTATTTTTCAAAACTCATAGTGTTGAACATAACACAATGTGTTATTTTTATCATTGTCTTTTATAGATTATATACACTTGACGTTATCTATCATTGTGTTTTACAATTACAAGTACATAATGATCTTATTTCAACAATATATTTTTCAAAATTTATAATGTTTTAGATAACATAATGACGATAAAAAAACATAATGAGATATTGTGTTATTTTGTGAATGTTTTTAATATATTATATTGTGTTATTTTGACATTGTTTTTAATATATTAAATTAATTAGTTGTTAATTTATTATTATGTTTCACATATTAGGGATACAAAATAATATTATTTCACCATTATATTTTTTAAAAGTTTATTATTTTAGAAAAAATATAGTAGTATTTAGAAACACACAATAACCAACAAAAATGCTTCGCTTAACAAAAAAAAATAACAAAAACACACAATGAACTATGCTAAAGACATAACAGACTGCACTAAAAACATAATAATAAGATATGAGCTTAAAATCTAAGAAAATATATCATCTTTTTATATAACAATATTGTTCTCATTTTAAAGATAAAAGACTCTCGTTTTTATGATGTAATTATTATAAAAAAAGTAGTGTCGTACATAAAAGTTATAAACGTTTAAAAATACGAGTGAACTTGCAAAAGGTCTAAACAAAAGTTGTTATTTTTAAAATACACATCTAATAAATTTTTTCGTGCAAGTTGATCTCAACAATTGTAAAATAGATTAATGATTAAAATTACTTTTTCCCTTTTTAGTTTCAAGGGTCTTTTTATTTGAATATTTTTCTTATCTTTCTAATCTAATAAAATGGTAAATAAATAGGACACATGACATCATTATATTCATCCTCATCAAGTTTTTCTTGCCTCTCTCTCATATTAAATAATTATATTAATTACTAATATTATTTAATTCTTTTTTATATCCAAATAATTTGTAATGAATTAAGAAAAATATCTTTTTATTAATGTTATTTCAAAAGAAATATTTTTTTTATAAAAATAAGATTTTTTTTTAAAAAAATCAAACTTTTTTTTAAATACGAAAGATTTAAAATTGGTGTTTCTGAAAAAAGTAAATTTTTTATAAAATAATAAAATTTAGGAGTTATAATAAGAAAGTTTTTATAAATGACATTTTTTAAATGTTCTTTTTAAAACAAAATATTTTATTTTATTAATAATAAGAAAGATTTTAATCATATCTTATATTAAAATATCATTTTATTATTAATAAATTTTAATTCTATTTAATATTTTATTTATTAAAGCTAGTTATATATATTTTGCTCGCATAACAATTTAGATATAAAGTGTGCATTGATATAATTTGTTTATTTTTTATTATCTAAGTTTCAATATAAATTTTACTTAAAAGCGAGTTATCTATGTTTTATATAAATTTTAGAGAGAATTTCACAAATAGTCCTGATAGTTTGATTATATTGCAAGTTTACTACATTTTAAAAATAGCAAACTTAATCCAAATCTTTACGAGAAAATAGAGACAATAAAAAAGCTAAGATAAGATTGCAGTGCATGAATTGTAGAAAAGAAAACTAAAGTTATTCATTTTGAAATATACCTATTTTATACTAGAGATAATGAACAAAACATTAGAAATGATTAACAAAACAATGAAAAGAAATAGAGTGCAAATGTTGGACACCAATAAAACATGAAATAAGAAAACATGGAATGCTGGACTAAAGGTGATGGATACCAACTCTACACATAATACACTGATTGAAAAAAAAAAATCTCATATGTCTATTTAGATACATATTGATAAAAATACAAATATTAGAGATGAAATCTGGATCAAGTGAAAGATGCCTATTTGAAAAAGAAAATGATATATACCAATTAGCTCCTCAAAACTTTAAAAAGATTTGAAGCATTTTTTGTTGGGTTTCGTGGAGCCTTGATTTATGCTCGTGTTAAAAGACAATTCGTGGTAGATTAATTAAATTAAATACTAGGTTCGTTTTTATTTAATTATAGCCCATTAAGGTTTTTTTGGGGATTAAGTTGTAAACCCTAATTTTTCCTATTTATATCGTGTATTGTACTTGTAATTCCTCACGAGTGAGACAGAAAGCAATAAAAGTATTATCCTGGTTGCAGCCCATGGACGTGGATCACATCAACCGAACCACGTTAAATCTCACGTGTTCATCTTTGTTATTATTTTCTCTCGTGGTTTTGATTGTGTTTGTGTGTTGATCTACACCCAGATCCCTAACAATTGGTATCCGAGCTTAGGATCGTTACACATGGGAGAAACACAACGCGAGAGATAGAGGTTGTCAATTTAGGGTTTCGGTGGAAGCAGCTAGCCGCCATTATCCAACGATAGACCAGAAGTTCAAAAGTTTCCAAGAATCAAAGTCGAGAATCCTCAGGTGTATTGTAGAACTAGTTTGTTTACTATTTTTTTAGACTGAGTAAAAGGATAGTGCTTAATAAAACAACACTCAAGTTCAGGCAGTCGACCATAGTTGTGTTTGACACTACATTCAGTCTTGACTCGATTGGTAAACTGATTATAGTTTGAGATAATGGCCGAGAGCGGAGAACTTCAGATTGAGAAGTTTAATGGAAAAGACTTTAGTTGGTGGAAAATACAAATGGAGGATTTGCTTGTTCAGAAAGACTTGAATGTTGTTTTGGGAGAGAAACCAGAAAATTTGGATCCAACTGAGTGGGAAACTTTGGATAAAAAGGCCAAGGCGGTTATTAGGTTGTCACTAAAAAATGATGTTGCGCTCAACATTCTAAAGGAAACTACAGCAAAAGGTATCATGGATGCGTTATCTAATATGTATGAGAAGCCTTCGGCAGCAAATAAAGTTTTTTTGATTCGAGAGTTGGTTAATACAAAGATGAAAGAAGGAAGTTCAATTACCTTGCACATCAACAACTTAAACTCAATTTTGTCAAGACTTGGGTCAGTTGGCATCAAATTCGAGGATGAGGTTCAACATCTACTATTGTTATCATCATTGCTTGATAGCTGGGCTGGTACTGTTACAATGATTACTAGTTCCACCAACACGTTCACTTTAAATGGGATTCAGGATATTATTCTGGGTGAAGACATCAGACAAAAAAGTTCAGCTGAATCATCAAGTGAATTACTAAATGTTGTTAGAGGAAGAAAAAATAACAGATGTAGTGGGAGCAAGAACAGGAAAAGGAGTCAGCCTAGGGCTCGAAATGATATGACTTGTTGGAACTATAAACAAGTGGGACACATCAGGAATCAATGTCCGAATGATAAAAAAAAAGTTAATATTGCAATACCAGACTACTCAGATGATGATTTTTTAATCTGTAGCATGGAGAGTAGTGTGGATTCTTGGGTCATGGATTCTGGAGCTTCGTTTCATGCTACTCACAGCAGCAAAGCATTGCAGAATCTAAAAGAAGGTGATTTTGGTAAGGTAAGACTGGCAAATAATGATGTTCTTGATGTTACGAGCATGGGTGACATGGATTTAGTTACTTCATCTGGTTCATGGACTTTGAAAGATGTCAAGATGATTCTTGATTTGAAGAAACAGTTGATTTCTATTGCCCAATTGGATGAACAAGGACATGAGGTTAAGTTCGGGAATAAGCAGTGGTAAGTTGTTAAAGGGAATCTTGTCATTGCTCGTGAAAAAAATGGGTTCATTGTATATTGTCAGTTTACCACCTGAAGGAAGTGATGTTACAGTTCAGAAAAAGACTCAAATCTAGTTCACAAAATCTTGTGGGCAGAAGAAGGTTTGCTTTGCAAGTAATAAACCTAGAGTCACAGGAAAAATTCAAAGTGAATGTGCATGGAAGAGTTCAAGAAAACCAGTTAGAGGATTTCGTGGCAATGGGAGCACCGGTCGTGCTTCAATTTCAGTTCCTAGACGACAGTGGGTTAAAAGAACTAATATTCCATCTGATAAAATCTTTCAAGAGGATTACTTGCTAAACATGGAGAGTATTTGCTCTCAGGGTGTTTCAGGTTCCGGTAGTTTATTTCAATGGGAGCCAGTAGGGAGAAAAACGGGTCAGTGGAAGATACAGTCATGACTGATGCATTGAAGCTCGGGGGAACTTTAACGGGCCTTCAGGTTAACTGATGAGAAGGCCGCTGATCGATGTCGTGTGATCGGTCAAAAATATAAATAAAAGAGTCCTTAATCACCTTTAATAGTAAAGGGTAAGAAGGGTGTCGAATCCACAGAGAATCACACGGAAGTGTTAGTAATAATTCAACTAAAAGAATTAAACATTGAAAAGTAAATTGATTTATGGATTTAATTGAGAAATACTTAAATGAATGAACTAAAAGTTTAGGTCTTTAACAATCTTGGATAAGAAGCAACCTATTTCAGGATTCAAGTTTGGCAAAGTTATAATTTTTCTTTAATAAAACCTAGTGAGAAGTCATTAATGGTGACTTACACATGATAAAATCTAAGTGATAATTATGGATTAAAGTTTAAAGGACTTCATTCACACAATCACCAATTTGAATAATAAAACTCTAATTCTAATAATCAATCACACAATGATTAAAGACAACCAAAGTTATAGAAAATCAAACTTAGGTTTAAGCATAATCAAACCGTTTAAATAAACAAATCATAAATTGAATCAACAAGAACTTAAAAGGTTCAAAATCCAATATCAAGTCTAGGTTCCAAACTAAGAAAAATAAAACTTGCACAAACCCGTCCCCTAAAATGAATCACAATAGATTTAGCCTTGCATCATCATCGATTCTTCAACACAATTGTAATTGATCAAGTGAATCCGGATGAATTTGATGTTGGAAAGCATTGGAATGGTGATAGATCCTTGGTTTTTCATCATTGATGGAGGTGTAAAGAGGTTATTTTCGTATTAGGGTTAATCCCCCTTTAAAACCTCTCAAATTAGGTTAAAATCCACCAAAACACGGAAATCGGCGTCAGTGGCGCCACCAGTGGCGTCGGTGACGGTGAACTGGCATCAGAGGAGGTGTCAATCAGAAAGATTCAGGTTTACTAACGCCATTGGCGTCGGTGTCGCCCAGAATGGCGTCGGTGGTGCCACCCCCTGCACAAAGTTGATTTTCTTGTGTAACTTTTCGAGACCTTTCTGTTGATAGGTTGTGGGTCCCGTAACTTTTTTCCTAGATCAAGTTATGCCCGTTTTAAGTTACCATTGTCTTGAAACTTCTCTTTTACATATCTTCACCCCCCGAGCTCCAATTTTCATCCCGTTTCTTCCAATTTCTTCTTATTCTTCATGTTTAACCTACAAACACCAAATAATCCCAAAAGTAACTCTATTTCCCATAATTTGACATGTAAAACACGGAAATAAAGCCATTAAACATTGAACTTTCACCACCCGATCACAATCCCCACACGTACCTTTTGCTTGTCCTCAAGCAAAGCTCAATTGTAATTTACAAAACCTTCATTTCAAATACACATCACTAATCACTTATTAAAACTCGATTAAGGTCCAAAGTCATGCCTTTATTCATAAGAGTTACATTGTTCAAGAGATTTACATTCTAGCAAATCAAGTATTGGCAAGTAAACAAGAATTCACCCAACTAGGCTTAACGTGCTTTTGATTTTTAGTCTCATGCGCATACCCGTCACAATAATTTGCTCCTCTCGGTTTATATCCGGACTAGTAAAATATGTACTAGTGTAATCACTCAATAACCTGATATACCATCTTGTCCACATAAGCTTGTAGAGCAATCATACCTCCACCACTTACAAAGATTTTGGACACATCTAAAGGACTTACGGGTTTTTGGGCTAAGGTACGGGTAGGAAATTTTGGCTTTTAGTGTGGCTAACACAAACAGAAACATCAACCAGACCTTTAAACCATCCTTATTAGCATAACTAACCGAACTAGATCACTTTGATCCTTTCTAAATAGATTCTTTCTATTTTTTTTTCTTTTCATATTATTATTTTTTCTTTTTTTTCTTTTTTTCTTTAAGCACAACTTCGGATCTATCTTTACTTTGAATGGTTTCATGGTCGGTTATCAACTAACAGCTTGGGCTTTATGCATTGGTTTAAATGAAAGAACGGGTTAAGGCTCAACATGGCTACTAAAGGTTAGGATGGATAACAATAACGAATGATAACAAGTAATTAGGTTTCTAAATTGCCTCTGTCATTTATGTTCAACCATCTTGCTTATGGTCTTGGTATGCATCAACGATACAAGTTCTGCAACAAGAGTAATATACGGCCTACCCTCAACAAATGAATATATATGATTGTGTTTTAAGTAATAGGCTCAAAATCTCTTCAAGTAAGAATTTAGGCTGCCGACATGCACATGAGTTTATTATATCAAAAGCTTGTTAATCCTAATTAAGCATCCTTAACATTTTCAAAAATGACCCATTAGAAATACTTTATCATGCAACTTAAAAAATATGACCATGACCAAGGATCTACATCAATACTTTGATAAGCAACAAGTTAGTGATTTACATTGAAAATTTTCATCTTTAAACACAATAAACTTCACTTGGATATTTTCAAATATTTTCAAATTTTTCAAATTTTTAATTTTTTCTGAAACTTTTACCAAATCCCCTTATCCCCACACTTGAGATGTACATTGCCCCCAATGTACTAACCAAATATTACTAATGATGTGGAAACAAAAGAATTTTTTAACATCATACCTAATCGTATTATAATCACTAGCAAGCCATAATCATTCGGGGACTCACCATTCACAACCACAATTAAAATTAATTAGAAATTAACTATTTCTAACGATTCATAAGAGCAAAAAATGCACCTGATTATGTCTTTATGGCAAAATCTTCAATAATGTAAGTGATCATCATCATCTTATCCGCAAATCTGTAAAACAAGATAAAAACCGTGTAGAAGCGAGCCTCTCACGTCATGATTAACACCTTACATTTAAATCAATAATGCATCCCCTTCCCCACACTTCAAGCATTGCATTGTCCTCGATGCAACTTTTAAGTGAAAAGTTGATTAAAAATAGTGAACTTTTTAAATAAATATTAAAAAAATAACTTTAATGATAAAAGTCCTAAACTCACTTTCGTAGGAATTAGCATATGCAACAAACCTTTTAAACCATCTAGTAGGACGAGGTGGACGAGTATAGTCTCGTGAGGGTTTCTAGTGTAACACACCCACAAAGTTATTAAAATAAAATGTAATAAAATCATAAATAAACCAAAAACTAAAAAAACAAAATACCTTGGGTTGCCTCCCAAGTAGTGCTAAGTTTTAGTTCTTCATCGAGACCGTACTTGTCATCACTCATGGTGGTCTAATGGGGTATTTACCTTCGGAATTTGTTTAGTAGATTTTCTTCAAATACTCCGGTAGATTTTCTAAGTCATTCTATTTTCGCCCAAACACCATCTCCATAATTCGGGCATCTATAGGATCCGGTGGATCATCGGTCTTTTTTTTTTCTTTTTGGTTTCTCCTTCATTGTGTCCACCTTTTTCACCGGCTCTTCATTTTCACTCAGATCTACAATCTTAGCCCTGTCATGCTTAAAACCAACCTAAAAAATGGTGTTCTCACTTATATGTGAAGTATGAGTAGGAACACGCTTATTAGTAATACCTAGCTTACTAGGTTCATCATTAACAAAATAATTGATAGACTTTGAAAATACATCAAAACGCAACTTAGGGGTTTTTAAAGTCATGTCAATTGTTCCGTCCTGACAGTTAATTTGAGCATTTGCAGTTGCTAAAAACGGTCTACCGAATATAACTTGAGGTTGCTCCCATGTTTTTTTGTATTCATAATCAAGTACCATGAAGTCCACAGGGTAGTGAAATTCTCCCACTTTGATTACTACATCCTTCACCATCCCCCGAGGATGCTTATGAGTTAAGTCGGCCAACACCACGGTGGTGTCAACTTCTTGGAGAGGACCAAACCTATATTGATCATACAACGTACCTGGCAAGATGCTAACACCAGCTCCATAGTCCAAAAGAGCCCTACTGATTTTGAAATTCCCAACTTTGATTGGTATCAAGGGTGTTCCTTGGTCACTCTCTTCAACTTCCTCATCTTTTTTCACTTCATCAGTTTCTTTTTCTTTACTTTCAATAACTTGTGTATGTGATGAAACTTCATAATCATGGACATTACAACTTGAGATAGTACTTACTGCATTGATCTGCACACTCCTTGTGTTCTTTATACTTGAGCTTTGATGTTGAGGATTTATGGTGGTGTCACTAGGGAGTTTGCTAGGATCTCGTCTCAATTGAGCCATTTCTTCCGCTAATTGACCCACTTGCTTAGCTATAGCTTCTACTGTTTTATCCCTTACCTTATTGTCCTTCTTTATTTCTCTGAGGAAATCCATGATTTCTGATGATTTTCTTGATCCCCCTTGGTCAATATTCGGTTGATAGTTTCTTTGGTAACCTTTGTTGTACTCGCCTTGATTGTAACTTTGGTTGTCATATGTTGGTTGTTGATTCTGATATAGTTGACTCCCTTGATTTGGTATGTGAAAATAAGGATTAGATTGGTTAGACGGGTTACCATACTTAAAATTAGGATGATTACGCAAACCTGGATGATATGCATTAGAATTCATATCATATTGCTTTCGGTCACCGTATACTTGGTTGACCTTTTCCTCAGCTTGACCTAATTTCAATGGACAAGACATAATTGAATGTCCTAAATTGCCACATCCTTCACATATGGCAAAAAATTGACCGCCTTTTGATACCACATTTCTTCCATTGAAATTCAAACTCGCCAATTGACGTTCCAACATTTGATTGGCTTTTTCCAACTATTCTAATCTTTCATTGGCATTAGTAGTACCTGCGGATCTAACAATGGCATGTTTCTTCTTCCTATTAGATTGAGCTTGTCTTTTGGAGTTCACCGCCATCTTTTCTAAGAATTCCCAATCCACCTCTACATGATTGGAAAGAAATGTTCCTCCCGTGGTGGAATTCACATCCCGGATGTCATCGGTTGATAAACCATCATAAAATGCATTGATCAACTCCCATTATGGGATACCATAATAAGAGCAATTCCTTAACAATTGCTTAAATCTTTTCCAAGCCTCATAGAAGAGCTCACCTGGTTGTTGCTAGAAATTCCGAATATTAGCTCTTGCATCACTTGTTCGTTGAGGTGTGTAATATTCTTCTAAGAAATGTTGTTGCATATCCTCCCATGTAAAGATGCTTGCGGATGGCAAAGATAAGAACCACTGTTTTGCAGCATCCTTCAATGTGAATTGAAACAACACCAGCTTGACTTGATCCGGTGTAAACCCTTTTCCTCCAATTGTTTCACATACGGCTTTAAATTCAAAAATATGAAGGTAAGGTTACTCAGTTCCTTTACCATAGAAGGATGGCAACATGTTCAAGCCTTGTGGTCTCACTTCAAAGGATCTACCATGTGCAACAGGACTAACTATTGGAGATGAGTTAACTGGAATTTGAGGTTTGAAATGGCTTTCAACTCCTTAGATTAGGGCACGATGATGGATTTGTGGAAGACCATCATGATCTTGAGGAAAACCCGGTTGAGGATGTTGATTCATCGGTTGCCTTATGGCTCTTGGTGGACCTTGATTAGCCATTTGAAAGATAGGGTTAAAGTGTTGATTATATCCTCCCAAATATTGATAACCGTAGTTAAAACCAAATCCACCTTCATCACCCCCTCCATATTCAACATTTAGATTTTCTCGTTCCATTCCACCATCCCAATTCACTATCCTATCCCTCATGTTTTCTTTAGCATTAACACTATCATTTCGGCTAGAGTTTGATTTGTTAAACTGAACTGGAGGATTCCTTGGAACATCATAGTTAATATCTCATACCGGTTCTTGTTGAAGGGGTTGATTAGGTTGTGGATATGCACGAGGCTCATCAACCACTTGAAATTATGGTGGTTGGGGCATAAGATTTCCTTGAGCTGGGTTAAATGGAGGAGCTTGTTGTTGTTGTGGAACATTCTGTTGTGGGAACAACGGGGGAGGATTATCACCCAAAGGTTGTTCCCTTTGTGGAGGAGGCTGATTTGGTGGAGCAACTTGATTGCCAGAGTTATGCATGCT
Organism: Flaveria robusta; assembly: GCA_025506415.1. Taxonomy (NCBI): domain Eukaryota; kingdom Viridiplantae; phylum Streptophyta; class Magnoliopsida; order Asterales; family Asteraceae; genus Flaveria; species Flaveria robusta. The sequence continues at coordinate 12,205,817 of CM046460.1, read as the reverse complement.
GCTAAGCGTATTGGTTTCCGGAGTTTTGGAAAGTCTTCAAAGAAACTGACTAGCCTTAGCTGATGAAGTTCCTTCTTTAGAACAAGTACCTCCTCATGGAATAGGAGTTGTTGAAGTGTTTGCCTTGTGAAAAACCCGATTTTCTCGTGCTGTTTTCTCAATCTCGGGATCAAAGAGCAATGGTGAAGTTCTCCCGGAATGTCTCGTATACATAAGGTTCTTGAACTATCTACGAACAAGAAACAAATACCCGCGTAATTCCAAACGACAAAAATAAGAAATAAACAAAAAAGAAACAAGAAAAAGAAAATATTTTTTTATTTTTATTTTATTTTTAAGAAAACAAATAACTATTACTAACACTAAGCGCAACGATTACCCGGCAACGGCACCATTTTGATCATTGTCATGTGATCGGTCAAAAATATAAATAAAAGAGTTCTTAATCACTCCTAATAGTAAAGGGTAAGAAGGGTGTCGAATCCACAGGGAATCACAGCGAAGTGCTAGTAACAATTAAACTACAAGAATTAAACATTAAAAAGTAAACTGATTTATGGATTTAATTGAGAAATACTTAAATAAATGAAATGAAAGTTTAGGTTTTAACAATCTTGGATAAGAAACAACCTACTTCAGGATTCAAGTTTGACAAAGTTATAATTTTTTTTAATAAAACCTAGTGAGAAGTCATTAATGGTGATTTACACATGATAAGATCTAAGTGATAATTATGTATTAAAGTTTAAAGGACTTCATTCACACAATCACCAATTTGAATAATAAAACCCTAATTCTAATAATCAATCACACAATGATTAAAGACAACCAAAGTTATAGAGAATCAAAATTAGAATTAAGCATAATCAAACCGTTTAAATAATCAAATCATAAATTGAATCAACAAGAACTTAAAAGGTTCAAAATCCAATCTCAAATCTAGGTTCCAAAATAAGAAAAATAAAAACTTGCACAAACCCGTCCCCCGAAGTGAATCACAATTGATTTAGTCTTGCATCATCATCGATTCTTCAACACAATTGTAATTGATCATGTGAATTTGATGAATTTGATGTTGGAAAGCTTTAGAATGGTGAAAGGTCCTTGCTTTTTCATCCTTGATTGAGGTGTAAAGAGGTTATTTTTGTATTAGGGTTAATCCCCCATTAAAACCTCTCAAATTAGGTTAAAATCCACCAAAACACGGAAATCAGCGTCAGTGGCGCGACCAGTGGCGTCGGTGGTGGTGAACTGGCGTCAGAGGAGGCGTCAATCAGAAATATTCAGGTTTACTGACGCCATTGGCGTCGGTGGCGCCCAGAATAAGCATCGGTGGCGCCAACCCCTGCACAAAGTTGATTTTTGTTGTATAACTTTTTAAGACCTTTCCGTTGATAGGTCACAGGTCCCGTAACTCTTTTCCTAGCTCAAGTTATGTTCGTTTTAAGTTACCATTGTCTTGAAACTTCTCTTTTACATATCTTCACCTCCCAAGCTCCAATTCTCATCCCGTTTCTTCCAATTTCTTCGTATTCTTCACGTTTAACCTACAAACACCAAATAATCCCAAAAGTAACTCTATTTCCCATAATTTGACATGTAAAACACGGAAATAAAACCGTTAAACATTGAACTTTCACCACCCGGTCAGCTGCTACAACCAGGAAGACGAGGAAGATTACAAGAGGTACAAGTTGTGTTTCTCCCGTGTGTAACGAGCCTAAGCTCTAATACCACTTGTTAGAGATCCAGGTGTATATCAACACATAAATACTTTTTGCATCTTGATCACCAAAAATTGTATCAGTCTCTCTCCTGATGCACCCGCCTTTCCATTTTTTTGATGTTGTGAAAAGACACAATTACCCGCACATAAATGGACATGACATTACTTGTTCGTTAATAACTAACTTAAAGTAATGCAGGGGACTAAACATGTAATCCTCTCACTAATATTTGGATTAAGTTTGTAATTTTTAAAATCTGAGAACCAAATTTAATATGGTCTGACCACCAAGATCATTTGTACAATTTCTTTAAAATTCTGTAAAAAAGCCAAGCCATGCCACATGTAATATGTTTTTTAATTTTGTTTTCATTTTATTTTTGTGTTCATAAGCACTCATATTCACATAAATTGTGAACATATTGTTGCAAAATACTTATTTTTATCTATGTTTTAATATTTATTTTATTCAAAATCGATCCGCCGCGAAGCACGATACAACTAGCTAGTTTTGATTTTACATAATGCTAAAACAATAAGTTTTCTTGTAAATTAGGGTTTTTTTAAACAAACATCAATTTTATAAAAGAAGGAAATCTAGCGAGAAGCTAGTTCAGTGAGAAAAAAAAGGATTGAAGTTCAAAAGACAACATTTTTACCATTCTAGATTCCTCATTTTCACCTTTATTTTTAATCAAAAGAGGTTAATCTAATAACCCTAAAATCACCATATCGTCTGTGTTAGTTCTTGAAGCACCATTCGTTTCACACCTTCCAAAGGCACCACAAAACTAGTATCTATAATAAATTGTTTTTATATCTGGGAAGATATAAAAAAGAAATATTTATGGTAAAGGACATTTTTTATAATGCAGTAGAATGGTTCTTAAAAGAGTATCTAAAAACTAAAAGTAGTATTCCCTTACCTTCAAGATTCGATGACGGTACTAAAGTCACAAATTTGTTTGGTTTGTATCAAAATATATATCTAAATAGAGGGTGGATACTCCTGTATTATCAAGAAAGATGTGATATGACCAAGAAAAGTTAGCTAGTATAAGAATTTCTTATGACCAAGAAGAGTTATCTAGTATAAGAATTTCTTGTGATATGACCCAAGCAATGAATAATTTGGTGTAGTGTAGGAGTAGAATAGATTTGCTGTTCAAAAAAATAAGAATTTCTTATGTTAAATGCATGGATGTCAATGGAATGGTTCTATAAGTTTGTGTTAAAAGAAGATGTTGACAACAGGAAGAAATGGCTAGATGGAAAGGAAGCAAGACCTTATTCTTGAAGATCAGAGATTGAAGACTCAAGTTCATAAGGCTAACAATTATAGTCTAGTTTAAGGGGAGAATAAAGAATGCTAATCTAGACCATTATTAATGTTCTTATCCTAAAATTTTATGTCCTAATTTTCATTATCATGCAGTTAAAAGTAGTTATAATTTGTAGGTTACGTGAAGGAGTGTTGGTCTAGCATACCTGTTGCATACCTATAAATATGTATGTATGAGTTGAATATTCGTAAGTGCAAAACATCCTCTTTCTATGTCCTTTATACTCTTTTGCACATTAATTTTAAACTAAAACTTGGTCGTGTATATTGATATTCAACATAGAACCAAGAGAAGTTTCATTATCCCGAGTAATATCCAACATTTGTTGTATTAGTTTGCTCTATCCCACTAATAAAATTTTCCATAACCATGGTTGCTTAAAAACATAATAGGATGTTACAAGCACAAACATTATGGGAAATGTTCTAGGAAAGGTTCAAACGAGAATTTGATTGGGATACTTGTCCCAACCTTGGTACTAAAAGACTCAACCATCGTCTTGGATTTAAGCCTTAAGATATGCGTGAACCTCCTTATATACATTTAGTTTGTGCCACCTACATGAGTGTGAGCGTTGCTTAACTATATTTTTGATGAAATCCCAATTTGGATATATGAATTGTCACCACCACGAATGAGACAAGAGAGCAACATTTGCGACCTTCAATTTTTTAGGCGCCTCATTTTTAAGAGATTGAATGTAAGCTAATCAACATATTTGTACAAAGTATCCACAAGTTGAATAAAGGAACACGAAGATAAAGAAAGTCATGACACAAGAGAGATGATGAGAGAAAATTACCTATGACCACCCATGATCTTGTGGGCTGCAATGGAGGTGGATGAGTGGGTGAATGAAGACAGAAATCCCAGAAAACCCGGCACGTGAATCATTGTGTATTATTGATAAATAATTAATAGAAGTAAAATAAGAATAATTACAAATGAAACTTAATCCAATTACAACACTTATATTTAATATATATCATCTTAGATAGCCTCGTCTTGTTCTCACATGTTTAATGATATATTGTATAGCCTAAGAATACAATTAGACATCAGACGATTCGAATTATATAGAGATACAATATCAGTTGTAAAAGATATATATTAAATGTAAAATTAAGGTTTTAATAAAGCACATGTATACCACAACGAGCTCTTAATTAATATTCATATCTGGCAAGCTAGCTATTAATTAGGTCCAGGAATTACTTGATAACAACACAAATCACATATTTGGATAACAGAAAAACAACATTATAGTAGAAGTTCATCACTTAAAACTCCAAAAACCCTAATATGTCAATATGTCATTTTACATTTAATGAATCATCCTTATTACTTGAGGCACAATTAGCTAACTAGAGATCCTAAAACATAACATGATAATACCAATGTAAAAGACTCTTGTTAAGTTTACACTATGCAACTTCAGTAGTTATAAGCATAATAGCAATTAAATTACTTAAAAAGGGTCAGCAGAATCTTTGCTTTCTTCACTCAACATAGAATTCCATTCCCAAAGTCTGTCCTGAAATGCTCCTTGAACCGCCCCGCTCAAGTAATTAGGCGCAAGAGGCGCGTGCGAATGCAAGTGAGGCTGCAGTTCTTCAGGTTGTGGTCGTGGTCGCGGTGGGAGCATATTATCAGGAGAGAGATTGGGAGAATAGTTAGAACAAACATTGAGTTGATAGTTGTTCATATTAAGAAGTTGAGAGGGTGCACAATTGTCTAGAGCTTGTTGGGAGCTAATAATTCGACGTAGATCATCGACGTTGTTAGGGAAAATGGTCGAGGAGGCAGTGATAATATTATTATAAGCGGAGTTGATAGGGTTTGAGAGCTCGCGAGCAGTTCCAACAATGCTTGTTGTGGTGCAACCACTCGTGTCAGCGGTTTTGTGTTCTTTATGGTGAGAAGATTGGCCTTCAAAACCGCTGAAAGTCGAGTTTTGCGACCGCGGTTTGTTGTAGAAATTCGATAGTCTTGAGGCATTCCTTGTGGTTTGGAGAGTACGTGGGAGAGATGGATGGTCTTCTACTCCTGTTCTCTTGTAAACCCTACACAATGATATCTCAGCCTGCAAATTAACAAGCATTCATATCTAGCGGTGATATTGATAAAATGATACATCTATATATGTATATAAATATACATATAGAGAGGGGGGGGGGGGGGTATGCATTTAAAGCTAGCGGTGACATAGGTACGTGAGTTTATGATTTAATCATGATAGTGAAAATAAATGTGGTTACTTGCACTTGTTCATAATTGACTTCAAAGATTTTGGATGCAAGTGCTACCTATCTAAATAACATGATTTTGCAAATCTTTAACGAACTATATAACAGAAACACTATGCATATATATATATATATATACCTTTTGTAATCTTTCGAATTCGTGATGGGGTAATCGGTATTCATTCATGATCCAACTGCTTCGAATTCCTTTAGGGGCTTTTCCGGAGTAAAACACGAGGGTTTTCTTTAGCCCGATGGATCTGAAAGTATCAGTTCTGATCATTCTATCTGCTCCTGTGGCCTTCCAGTAGCCTGAAGTCGTCACGCGGTTTGGTCTATCCCCGTTGCGGTACTTTCTGTCTCTTGGCACATAGAAGAACCATTCTTTCTCCCCTATTGCAGCTAAAGCTGAAATCACCATGTAACACATAGTTCAAATTATGGGCATATATACTAGCTTTTAATTATCTTAATTACTTTCTTAAACATATATCACCAAGAAAGCGAAACAAATACATCAAGATGCAAGATTTAGAGTTCAAGAAGCAAGAAACAACGTTGTAATCCAACAAAAATAGGGAATTCAAGATATATATATGATTATAGAATCAAACAATTAAAATCAATAACAAGAAGGTAATTCATGAGAAGAAAAAGAAGTGAACACATATGATCGACGAATTGATCAATTCGATTAGTACATCATCATATATATTCTTTGTTCATCTCACCGTAAGTAGATCCTACTTTCGAGTGAGATTTTCCTCTATATGTTTGTTTGTTATCGCATATACTCTTTGCAATAACCTAACACTAGCTTATAGATCTAAGAACAAGGATCTAATCCGAACACAAATCGGATTTGATGATGAGATTGTAAAGATCGAATTACAAGTAAAGGAGTTAAAGTGATGTATACCAGGAAGTTCCCACGGGTCATATCTGTAAAGATCAAGAAAAGTGATGAGCTCAACATTAAACTTCTTGCCCTCTACCTTACGGCGAAGGTAGAACTCGACAAGCTCTTCTTCAGTTGGATGAAACCGAAAGCCAGGCATCACGGTGTCGTTTTCATGATCATCGTCACTCTCATCCTGCTGTCTTATCTCTTCTTCTTGGTTCATCATCCTTGCTCCTACTGCCATACACCGTTGACCGCGAATCTTTAAACACCAACAATAATAATAATAATAATAACAACCCTCATATATGTCCTATATATCTTGTAAAAAGAGAATACCACTAGCTATGATACAAAGCTTGCATTTAAGGTATCCGTACCACTGACCAAAGGTAAATCTTTAGGGGAATCGAGAAGTCGATCAGTTGGCAGTTAGGTCTCGTGTTATCCCACAAAATATGCAAAAATAATTGAATTATTAATTGAAGAAGAGTCTCCATTATGTCTTTGAGGGCCTACATATATGGAACATGAATTCACGCATAGAGGTGGTTTAAAGACTAGAAAGGGACATTTTCTATTGAACAGGTTGGACACAACATGTTAGCGGTGGGTTTGATCTTTCTTTTTTCTATCATAAATTTTCTTTTACTATGTTTTGTTTATACGTTACACTAACTTATGTTATATATTAATAACTAAAATAATAATGGAACTCAGAGGCATTTAAATTACATACGAAGTTACATTTCACATACTTATTTTTGATTTTTATTGAGTTGTTAAGCCTTTAAGAAAGACATGATTGTTGACATGATGACGGAATCCGATGGCGTAAAGTCTATGTTATACAAGTTTGTTTGATGGTACCCATAATTACTTACTTGACAAACAAACAACTACATGAGATGAACTACCTTCATATGTATAGCAACCAAACATTCAAACTAGTCTATGGCAATCGTGTTACAAAGTGAAGAAACCCTTGTGAAGTTGTCCTAGGGTTTTGTTTCTAATTAATTACTAATGGATGTCTTTTAACATTTAGTGACCATAGCGTTTTGTCTGTAATATTAATTAGCTTTTAAAAATTGTTATAAAATTTTATAAACCAAATTTACAATGTACCATAAACCAAATACATTTAAATCTAGAAAATTCTTCTTCAAATGCACCGTAAACAAAAAAAATTTATAAATCTTGAAATAAAAATTTACAAAATGTAGCATAAACCAAACAAAATTTTAATTACAACACATATGTAACCAACGGATTACAGACACATCACATTTGAGATTGTAGACCCTATTTACCTCTAATCTTGTTAAGTTGATACTATTTTCAAAAGCATGAGAGGGTACAACTGTCCCATGCTTGGAATTTCACACAAAACTTATTCATTTTTATCAATAGAAGTCCCCAGACGATCTTCAAAGTTCCAAGTTGAAGATTACGTCATGTTAGAAGTATCTCCATGGAAAGGTGTCGTACAATCCATAAAACGAGGATAGTTAGCCCCATGGTATATTGGTCCATTTAAAATTATGGCAAGAGTTTCGGGAGCTGCTTATAAGCTAGAATTACATGAAACATTGAAAGGAGTGCACGCTATGCTCCATGTGTCAAATTTAAGAAAGTGATTGGTTTCCGGCACAAGTTGTGCCTCTAGAAGATTTCCATGTTGGTGAAAAGTTAAATTTTAGTGAGAGACCTATAAAAATTATTGATACAAAAGAGAGAAAGTTAAAAAAGAATAGAATACAAAAATTATTAGTTTAATGAGAATGACAAAGAGTACCTGAAAAGACTTAGGAATTGACTAGTCAAACGAAAATTAAATACTCTTATATTTTTACATAAAATCTGAATTTCAAGGATAAAATTCATTAAAGATGGGAGAATGTAAAACCTCAAATGAACAAGTGTTCAAGGGGAGCGACAAATGATTAAATCAGACTCAATACGTTGAAATGAACCCGTTCAAGAAGAATATAGAGTTCCTTCAATTAAAAAAATTTTGAGTGTGAAAATATTTATTTATGATAATGGATTGAAAAAACAAGAACGTATGTGAAAATGGTACTCAAAACCGAGTTATAACAAAGTGAGAATCGCTAAATTAAGATTGAAGGAAAATTGGCTGTCATCCAAATTGTGTTGAGAACCTCAATTGGTAATACGGTCCACATCTAAATTCCAATGCGGGGTGCATCAGAAGGCTGTTCCAGAAACATTCATTTTTGGCACATGGCAATGACTTATCATTTTAAATCGATGCGGGAAACATTCTTAAGTCAACGAGTGGCGTATTGAAGCCCAGATTACCCAACAAAAGAGGGCCTTGGCCTCCCTCACTTGCATATATTTTGAGCTCTCTCTCGCTCTCTCTCTTAAACTTCCTTGAAAGAGTTAATGTGTAGTCTTTTCTTGAAGATCGTGTTGTATGCGCGATACCTTGTATTTTAAGGGTCTTTTGAGTGTGAAATGAGAGTATTTTCTTTTGTGGGTGTGGAGATATGCCCAGAAGAAGAACATTGGATGATGAGGTAAATTATCTTTCTCTCTCTTTCTTGGGTTTGGGGGAAGTCGGCTTGGGAACTCGATGAGTATGTTACACCCTAATCCACAGGTGTAACGAGTTGTATCAATCACACAGCAATAAAAAACATAAGATTTTCATTCAAGACCATCAAATCTAGACTAAATTAAAATTTAAACAATGCTTACATAAACCACGCATCGAATGCGTTCAAAATACAAATTCAAAATACATAAGCACTACCCAGGTGGATTTAATCTAGTCACCATCTTCTATATGAAGAATATATTTAACTTAACCGCTAAGTCTCCTCAACCTAGTTGGTGCCTCCCGGAACCTCCTACCCTTGCATCAGAGCTAAAACATGTTAACAACAATGTTGTTGGTGAGTTATAACCGTGGACTCTAAAACAGTTAGGAAATATAACCATGTGTGTGCAAGCAAATTGTTTGTCAAATTAAGTTTCACCTACACCCTAACAATTAGGGTAGTGCCCATCAACATATATATCGCTTCTTGTTTTACAACAATGACGGTGGGTTGGTTAAAGGCGCCTCGACCAACCAAATATCAACGCGCCATAACAAGCAAGTAGTAAACATCACCCACTAGCACTATTCACTCTAACTAATCCTAAAGGACTGCAACCTTGTGATTGATGACTTGGTCTAGAGTCACTTCACACCAAACCTAACAACGTGCCTCTCCTATCTAGATGGATCTAACTAAGCACACATATGCCTCGGGCTAAAAAGAAGTGTCACACCTTCTATAAACCTTAGCCGTGGTATGCAAATCCACAAGATAATTTATAACTAAAAATTTATTTTGTAATTCCCAAATTACAAAACTAGTTAATTAGTTCCTCTTCATTATACCACATTAGAAATCTTATTTGACTTAGAATAATTATATTTCTACTCTAATAAAATAGTATATTGGGGTGACACGTGGTGGCACCACATTCATTCTCAACAAATTTTTCTCGCTTCTCTCTCCTATTAAATAATTACCTTAAATATCAATAATATTATTTAACTTTTTTTAGAACAAAAATAGTTTTTTAATAAATATAAAAAAGATATAAAAAAGATCTTCTTATTAATGTTATTTCTAAAAATAATTTTTATAAAATAAGAAATTTTTACAAAACATCAAACTTTTTTAAAATTAGTGTTTTTAAAAAGATAATTTTTTATAAACAAAAAATAATTAAAATTGAATTTATAATAAGAAAATTTTGAAAATATTATTTTTTAATACGGTTTGTTTTGAAACAAAATATTTATTATTTTGTTTGGAAAAAAAGTTTTAAATCAAAAATTTAAAAAGTTGATATAATTGTTTTATTACATATTGTTCTTATTATACGTAATTTCAATTATATTATATCGTAAAATATCGTTTCATACTTGATAAATTTTTATTATATTTAATATTTTATTTGTTCAACCCTTGTAATACACAGGTTTACTAAAGCTAGTTTTGTAAAAAATTATCTTATAAAATTTTCATATTTGTGAGACTTGTTTAACTTTTAAACAATCTATTGGTTATTGTTACTTGTGATGTAATTCTTTACTCTTATCTTACAGTACTATTATTAACTATCGTTGCTTAGGTATACTAGTCCAACAACTAGATAGCTCATCTGGTCATGTGAGGGCTTGTGGAGGTGGTCATAAAACAACTTATTTATCCGGCGTGTGATTCGGGTTGTTAGACTTAGAAAACACTTCGTGTACCCGATTGGAACTAGACATCGTGTCTAGGTTCTAACTAAATGTTCCGTCCAACCTTTTAATAGGCACAAATTTTTTTTTGAAGATGATAAGACTAGTTAGTGATTTTTGAGTTGTTACTAGAGCTTCATCAACATGAAGTGGAGATCCAAAGGCACCATCAATAAGATTCAAAGTTTGTTAAGTGATTCAACCCAAACAGATATTATTTTCATGTATGTAACTAAATAAAAAGTTTTTAAATATTGGGTTCTAATAGGACCTTACCCTTGACGAGGTCCAAGGAACAATGCCCTTGGTGGGTGTCTTGCTAGTCATCAATGGTTGATGCAAAGTTACAAGAAACTCGATAGTTAGTGGTGACTCATCAGTGGGAACTAGTTGTATGTATTAATTTATCATCAGTTGTATCAGCAATGGGTAGTAACTAGGTCCGTGAATGGTGGTTATGCTATCAAAAGTAAATACGAGCAGTAGCAATTGTTATCAACAATAAGTGTGCTTTAACAACAACCTACGAAGTAATAATAGCCAAGTAACTTAGACAATCATTAGAAGTAACAAAGTTACAAGTTATACGGATCTTGTTGTATGTTTACCTACTAATAGTTATTGATGATATAACTAAATAACTCTCAACCGATTAACAATAAACTGAAATACTCTTTTGTGACAACCCTAAAGCTAAGGTTAGGTAAACTAATATTTTAAGAATTTTTATAAGTTTATACTTATATACTCTATTGAGGAATTGTTAAGGTAAAAGTCTTATTTGACTAACTCTTTATGAATTTTATGTGTTTAGTTGATTATGCATATATACGTGAGCATGCATGCATCCATGCATAAATATTTACGTGTGCATGTATATGAATACTTGTGAACTTTGTGATCATCGACCTATGTGTGTTAGTTACTAAATCATAAGACTAAGTGATTAGTTACTTGATTGATAAATGTTTTCATCTATCATATAATAAACTAAAACTTAATCAAATATCACCAAACAAATTAACCTATGGAAGAATTGATATCAACAACAAAACTAAACTAATCATGAACACTTAAACATCAAACTAACCTAGCAAACTTAACTAGAACTCGGCTCACTTAAGGAATTAACAAAACAAGATTAGCAACTAACTAACATAACTAATCTCAACTTAATGACTAAGATGTCATTAGCCTAAGAGCTTGACACCTAGCAACTAATGACACTAAGCACTCATCTAAGCTTGACACCTAAACCTCTAAGCTCAAACACACTCACCACTCTAGTTTAGGTGTGATGATTATCAACCATTAATGATTTTGGCCGATAACCACCATAACAACCACCACCCCATCGACCACAACCCACACAACCAATATCACCACCTCTCGACCCCTTTCCCGATCCACTCTCTCTCGGTTAAGTCTCTCACTCTCGGTTCTCAAGATTACAACCAACATCCGCCACCTTCTACCCACTCTCTCGGTCACCATAACAATCACACCTCATCATCTAAAGCTCCACATAATCATCATCTTTAAACCAACATACTAGTAATCAAACCTTCAAGGCTCAAGAACAACCACCTCAAGTGAAGTATCAAGAACTTAAGCATCAATCCTCTAAGCTCTTCTCTACTCCAAATTAGGTTTGATTCTCAAAATCCTATGATTAACAAGTTAAGAAAGTATATGTATGTGTTTAACATACATAACCAACCCTTGTGAATTATAAACTATCAAAATTATGTACAAACTTTATAAAAACTTGATTTTCAATCAAAAATCAGTAATAAAGTAGTTCAAAGTAGAAAAGTTTGATAACTTTTATAAAAACCAAGAATTTAAACAAAAACCAAGGATTTAAAAGGGTTGAAATGCTTGTTAAATTCATAATTTAGAATAAAAATCTAAATGACCGTGATTGTGGGAATAAAATTCGAAACATATCAGGAAATATTGGAAGTAATTAGACTGGAAAATATGGAATAATTATATGGGAAATTTATATAATTAAATTGTGAAAATAGAAGAAAAATACCAAATAAAAGATCTGGACGTGATAAATTCTGGATAAATTATATAATGACCCTAGTAATATATCTGAATTATAGAATAAATTTCTTGAATTAACTCCTTAGTATGATAAAGTTTCATATTTTAGAATAATTAATAGAAAGAAAATTGAAACAGAATGTAAAACAGTAGTTATATCATGAAAATTTTTCATAAACTTTTATATATTGAATAGAGCAGAATGTATAAATTTCAGAATTTTTAGAGATATGTAGCTATTTCTGCCATTTATTGTAAAAATTATAAGAAATTACCCGAAAGGATATAATAATTGAAATTTTTATGGGATAATTTGGATATTAGAATATTACTTCCTGTAAAATTTGGTAATTTTTAGATGACCAAAGCTACTATTGAGAATTTTGACATTAATTAGTAAATAAGTACTGAAAATTTCAAAGAAATAAGGTTTATTCTAACAAGTAATTATTTTATAGGAAATATTTGACTTGTTGCTGGAAATAAGGTGACTAACATGGCCCCTTTTTGATTTATAAATTTTTGGGGGAAAAAACATACTGTTATTAAAATTGATGCAAGTTTGAAAATTTTGATATGTTACTGTCATATTGACACAATCATTAATTCGGATGAGGAACCGTCAAATAATATAGGTAGCGCTACTTAGGAATATGTCATCCTGCATCTGCCGGATGAGGGTATGAATGTTATATTATTTGATTCTGTGATTTATATTTGATAGTTATGAATCATTTGACATATGAGCAGGTTTAGTTGTGAGTTTATTGATGCATCAATTAAAATTTGGTTATTGAATAAACCTATGTTCTCACCAACTTTATGTTGACTGTTTTGAGTATGCTTTTTCAGGTTGACAACATGTATTATAATTTAGTGTATACATTTAACCTGTTCAATAGATGGTATGAGTATGTGGGGCAGCTTTGTGTCTGGATCACTTTGGACTTGGTGGATCTCAGCGTGCAAGAGGACGTTCACGTCCATCACTAGCTGGGAAATTATGTGAAGTTTGTGTTAGTCTATTAATTAGACAAATTTTGTAACAATGTTATAATCCTAATCTATTATATGAAAGTTTGTGTTAACTTTTATTGCTGAAATCGTATGTTTTTATAATCAATATGTTTTGAACCGAGAAGTCACACCCAATCATCTCACGCTTTCGCCGGGATGTGACATCTTTCGCGAATAGTTTTGTCATCTCAATAAAACATTATGATGATTGTCCAACCATAAAGAACAATTTCAAACAAAAACTGTATATTCCTTCTTGTTTATTTTAAATTATATAAATCAAATTTTGAGTGTACTAACGGAATACTTAAATATGAAAGTGATCTTTACTCGATTTAAATAGATATTCAATGCTACTTTGAATTATAAAACGAGTAAATATCACTTTTGGTCCATGTGGTTTGAACACTTTCACCTACTCAGTCTAAAAAGAAATCTTTTATCATATCATGCCCAGTGGTTTATTTTTTATAATTGTTTTGGTTCTTCACACTAACTCTGTTAGTAGTTTTTGCTGTTAACTCTACGAGTATTTTGTTCATTCTACATGCAAGTACTATTCTAGTAAATTATTAAGATAAGTTTAGGGGTTGTTTTTGCAACATAAATAAAGTAATTAAAAATATAAATATAAATTCTAAGAACAAACATAAAATAAAAAACCCCTAAATTTGACTTAACAACCTATCATCCCCCATCGCCAGACTTTTGCACCATCGCCGGACAACCACCCTCACCACTGTCTTCTTCCTTATCGGTTCTTTTTCCCTCTTGATTTCACAGCCTCTATCGCCTCATCTGTCTCTCTCCCTTTCGGTTTCCAACAACCCCTATCGCCACTGTCTTCTTTCTCATATGTCATTCTCCCTCTCGACTTCCAATAGCCACCATCGCTACATTTGTCTATGTCCCTCTTGATTTCCGAAAACCACCATCGTAGGATCACTTACTCCCTCTCGATTTTGTACGAGTTCATTTGTTTAGTTTCAGATGGGGAAGATGAAGAAGAAGATGAAGATGAAACTAGATGAGGCAGCTGACGACAGTTATGGGTGGTGGTTCCGCGAACAAAAGGAAAGGGGGAGGGGATGGTAGTGTCCTGGTGCACTTTGGCAGATGAAAGGATGACGGCAATGGTGGTGTTGGTGGAAAACGATGATGGTGTTGGCGGATAGAGGTGGTGGTATGGTTCACTTTGTAGTAGACATGGTATGGGCCCACTTTTTAAATGCAAAAAGACCAAAATACCCCTAGTGTTAACAGCAAAAACTAACAGAGTTAGTGGCAAAGACCAAAAACGTTATAAAATTAAACCACAAGACATGATATGATAAAATATTCTTTTTTGAACGGAATAGGTTAAAATGTCCAAAGCACATGGACAAAAAGCGAAATTTACTCTTCTAAAACCAATGTACTTTCCACCTTTATTAGATCTATATCAATTGGGCTAAAATTGTACATGTTATTTGAGTGTTGGTTAAAACAAGATTGAGTTTCCTTTGAAAAAGCAACATTTACATGAAAAAATAATCAACAATTGCTTCAGCAGTCGATATTTTGGCAACAAAATGGTAGACATTTCAACATTTTTTGTACAACTTTGCATGAATGAGGATTGTGTTGTGGGGTTTTGTTTTTGTATTTTATGTGAGGGACTGCAAGGTCAAGAGAAGCCCGTGATTACTGGCCCCGTCAACCCACCGTCAAACCCACCATACCACTTGTTGTTCCCCTTTTCAAATCTTTTTGTTTTCCACAAGTCTTATTCACTTATAGGTATACGCTACAAAGCATACATAACATTAATCAAACATATATTATAATAACAATCGTAGCTGCAACAACAATAACAGATGATGAGAATGACCGAAATATATATTATAATAGCAATCGTAGCTGCAGTAGCAACAACAACAACAACAGACAACAAACGCAAAGAAGATGACGACGGTCGTCGTCGTCGACGACAATAATAATAAATAATAATAATAATAATAATAATAATAATATATTATTATTATTATTATTATTATTATTATTATTATTATTATTATTATTATTATTATTAATTATTATTATTATTATTATAAATTACCGTTGCCACTAGCTCCATCCCCGCCCCTACCGCCACCTCTATTGCCGTCTATACCGCGACCCCTGTCGTTGACTACTACTATAACGACTACGTACCACTATAACCACCATCACTACGACCGGTACTGTTATCACTACTACTAGGATGACTAGTCAATCACCATTATAACCATTTCCACTACCACCACTACTACTAGGATTATGATTATTATTCCCCACTTTAAAATTTAGCTATATGAGACCTTCATAGAATAAAAATAAACTGTTTAAAAAAGACGTAGATTTTGGTCTTAAATATCTATCTAGTTCATTTGACATATGATTACTGTCTCAAACACATGTTTTAATATACGTACATGTAAACATATGTACACTATATTAATATGTATATTGGAAGGACAATAATCTTCTTTTACCCTTAAAATTAAGAGGTGGACAAGCTATGTTACAAAACTTACAACCCATTAAGCTATCTCAACCTTAAGTAGAAGACAAGGCTTTTTACCTGTTTTGACAAGTGCTACTATTAGGAAATCTAATGGTTGATGCATTCAAAGTGACGATGGAAAAAAATGTTATTACCGGTTAACAGTAACCTTAAAATTGATTCCATTATTCCCTTCCTCAGATTATGTATCATATCAGCATCTAAAGTTATGGCCTTGCCATTGAAAGTTGTTATCTGTTGTCCTTAATTTGTTCATTGTTATTAAGTTGTTTGCTCACTATAAGATTCAAATTAATATTTCATAGATTTTTACAAATTTGTGTGTCGTATATGTATACCCAAAACTATATTATTGCAAAAATTATGTTCATCTTTTCCAGCATTTCATAAGATATGTAGTTCATTTAATCTAATTAGTTTGTAACAAGTAAGCAATTAATTAGTTCCTCCAATCTGGTCATTTTATAATATCATTTGGCCATTTACAAGTTACAACCTATATTGGCAAGTTAGTTTGCTGTTATATAGTGGTGGAAAATGGGTGGGTGAGACGGGTTGGTTATTAAATTATGATTACAAAATTATAGATTTTACTCAATATGGTTTTATGACCATGTTTCTATGGTAGTTATGACTGTTATGTTACAAATTTGTCCACTCAGTAGGCACAAAATTAATTGGGTTTATACTAATGATAAACGGGTAAAAATTGTCACTTCAAAGATTAGAGTAATGATTAATGGGTAAAACAAAATTCTTTTTAGCTAAAAATATAAAAAGGTCAACTATAGTTTGTGTTCCATCCGATTAGCAATGTTTTTCAAAACATAAGAAGTTGTACTAGAGCTAAAAAAACATAAAAAGACTATATATCGACTAAAATTTCATGATTATAACGTTTGAGGGAGTGAGAGTATGTAAATATATTCCAAATGAGCATCTGCAAGCACCCTCATAATCCCCATCAACTTTTACTTACAAATCAACAAACTTTACACAAGAATGGATGAATTTTTAAAAAGACAGTGAGTTTACAATGAAGGAGTTAAATGTTTCCTAGTCAACAAGAGGTGTAATTGCTGGAGTTTCACCATGTAAACTAAACTATTTTATGTATTAGTAAGTAAATAATTCTTTTTATCCAAAAAGTCTGTAGCTTAGCAATACAAAGTTGTAATTTCTCAAATAATGGATATAAGATATAGATTTAATGGTAAATTTGAAGGGTATATGACTTACTGTTTAGGAAAAAAGTTAGTGTTCTTTACTTTATGAATTACTAAATAAAAATTAATTTTGGCCATCTTAGGGTATGTAAAAGTGGACTTGTATGTAGAACTAAAAAAAGTTATTGTTCTTTACTTTATGAATTACTAAATAAAAAATTATAAAAATTAACTTTAATGGCCATCTGATCTTATGTAAGAGTAGAGTTGTATCTAGTACTATAAGGTTTGTGGTAGGGCTGTTTTGTTATGTACAACAAATACGTAGAACATTTCATGATTGTGATGGTGATGATGATGATGCATATGATGTGGTATGTCAAGTAATTTATGATTTTTCATATTATGTTTATACCTCAATGATGCAGGCTTGATTTATTTTAGTAAGAAATTTAACAAATATAAGGTATGATAGATTTACAATTTTATTTTGTTATTTGTTTCGACGGTGCAATGACTTTGTTATTGTATTTGGGAAAAGCTTGTGCAAGTATTCTTTTGTTGTTCATTCATTACTCTATTAGGTGATATCGACCATCATGGCTGTTGTATGTGAGGAAAATTATATTAGCACATTAGCTAGGTAGCTTTAATTATGACCAATTGTCTATAACACGTTGAATACAAGTCATATATCTAGCCGGATCATAATAGAAACTTTTGGCTTGGACACCGGCGAATAATGGTGATCGAAACAAGGTGATAAGGTCATTGAGATGTTTAAGATCATCACAATGCAATTAGTTGACACACAAATATTTATTTTTATATTACTATGTTTATTACTTGTATTTTTTTTATTTGTGTCTTTGTTATCATATAGTTGAGATTTATGAGGCTAATGACATAAATAGGTTATAGCAATACATGAATAAGGAAGCTAATAAAAATCTATAAAATCTAATTATAAATTATTTTTTTACCACTTGTTATTCTATTAAGGTAACTTTTTGACACTTGTCATTATTTTAAATATTTTCAATTCATTTTTCCTCCAAAAGAATATTATACTAATTTAAACATTCAAACTAATTTCTATATTTTAATAAAAATTAATTTTATTAATTAATACATTTCTCTATCTCATTTATATTTTTTAAAATCAAGCTATGTTTTTAAAAATAAATTTTATTAAGGAAATTAAAAATCACATCTTTTTTATTAGAATAGAAATAATAAAAAGATAAAATTTATATATAATATAAAATTTTCTAAAACACTACACTTTTGAAACAAAATATTTTAAATCAGTTCTTTTTTAAAAAATTATAAAGAATATGAAAGTTTCTAAAAGCAATTTTATTAAAACAACCAGAATAATTAGAAACCCGAGTTTTTAATAAACAAGATTTGTATAAACAATAATTTTTTTATAAAAAAATATTAAAACGAATATTTAAAAATAAAACTATTCAGATAAGAGAGTTGCAGGACCGGGGAAGGAGTTCAATGGAATCCGTTTCACAACGAGGAGAGACTTAGAACACTTAACAGATCAAATAGGGAACTGGAACCTTTAGAGTAATACTAAGAAACACAAGCAAAACAAGATAAGACAGAACCAAGAACAACAAGTAATGATTTTTAAGGATAAAGTATATTGCTCTCAAGTTCTTTTACATATGTTACAAAGCATAGAAAATAAGATACAAGGATCTGAGATACTTTATACTACATCCTACAGCCGGCCATACTTTGAAGGCCAGCTAGAAACACTAATCTAGACAACAAGATCAATGTAAAGTCAAAATGCAGATTGCCTTTTGATTAGTGACTATGAATGTCATAGCTCACATCCTAATTTATTACAAAAAGGATAAAAGTACATAAAGTAGAAAGTTACAGACTCAAAACAATAATCTATAGTTTCCTAAAGCATGAACCTTTTCACCAACTTGTGTAAGTTGGTGAGTCTGCAGAGTGGCAGCGGAAAGTTGGTCAGTTTTCTGAAAAAGTTGATCAGAGAAAGCATGTCTTCTCTGTATTCAGAAGAAATCAGTCTTCTATTTTTATAGCTTTGGAACACTTTGTGTTCTAAGCTTCGGAAGACTTCATCTTTGGCTTCGAAGAATTTGGTCTTTAGCTTTGGAAGATTTTACACTTAGAGAAATTTCTTTGTAGTGTGTGTAAAACTTTCGAAGTAACTTCTACCATGCACAAAGTGCATGCATGCAGGAAGCACGTTGACTGTTTTGGGTGCATCAGCCTTTTTCATATCCCTTACAAACTCCCCCTAGGCTGATGCTACCAAAACAGAGAGGATGCTTAACAGTTTGCAGTCCTCATGTCTGGATTAGCAGTGTAGATCCAGGACATATTGGTCTTCCGGATGCAATAGGCTCTACTTTGAATGGGGTTGATTGAGCAGCCTCTTAGTGCACTTCCTCAGGATGTTATTACTCATCCTTAGGTGTTGAGAAGGATGCCTAGGACTTCTTTTTCTTCCTTTTATCCCTTCTGATGGTCATCTTTTTCCTCACTCTATATTTCAACTGAGGAGTGTGGCCTGCAGCACCAGTTGGGCTTTCTGTAATCTTCTCAATTGGGTCCTTATCCCCTATTTGTTCAAAAGAAGGGGGTACAGAACCCTGCTGTGGGTCAGAAGATGAAGTTGGCTTTGATGTAGCTTCAGGATCAGGTTGTGTTGTCTCTTGAGGTTCAACCTTCACCTTAACTTCAGGTATAGCTGGACTTGGTGGAGAATGCAAGTTAACAAGCTGACCTTCCCTTATCTTCTGCTTGATCCTTCTCTATGTGCTCATCCATTGTGGATAGAGACATAGGACCAAATCTCCTTCGGGAGAACTCATACAGCTTCAAGAAGCTCACCATCTTCAGTCTGTCAGCATACTTCTTTTCTTGTGCTCTGATGGTGGCTTTTGTTTTAGCAGCCTCCTCTCTCATCTTCCTCTTAACAGCTTTCCTTTGAGTTTGAGCTTCTTCATCCAAGCTGTTTGAGGTACTCAAACTCAATGTATTCATATGAAAGAAAGTTGAGAGCTGCTGCCTGATAGAGTCCTGTGGCACTCAGATAGGCTATCATCTTTTGTCTTTCTTGTTCTCTCCCTATTTGAGTTTGTTCCTCTTGAGTAGCCACAGACTCATTCTCAGGACTTTCTTGAACTAGAGAGAGGCTAGTTCAAGGACATGAGCTTTCTGAAGTTTCTTTCTTCTTCTTTCTTCCTTAATTTTGAGGAGCAGTTCTGCAGCCTCAGGCTCCTTCCTCTCTTTATACAGCTCTCTATCTGCCAGTTCATCTAATTCTGCCAAGGGGAGAGAGATGATTTCATCTATATTATAATTCCTTAGTCCCAGATAGTTCAATCTGGCTGCTCTTAACTCATCATTCTGAGTGTCAGGCCTGTGAGCAGCCGTGATTGCAGCTTGCATAAAGCTTGGGACTTCTCCAAATTTCTCTCCCCTGGCCTTCCTCTTCCTCTCTCTTTTCTCCTCCTCAATCTCCTTAGGAGTCATTTTCCTTTTCCCTTTGTTAATTGTTGGCTTGTATGACTCAGGGTGGAGAGAGCTTTGGCCTTCTAATGGTTGTGATGATCTTGAGCTCTGGCCAGAAAGAGGTTGTGATATACCTTCACCTGTAGGTGTTTCACTAAGGGTATTGGGTGCTGAGGATGAGCCTATCTCAAGGTTCACAGGTTCTACTACTGGGCCTTCAATTGAGGTTTCGCCTTCGAAGCTAATCTTAGGGTCTGCCTCAGTATCCAGTTGACCAATAGTTTTTCCTGCTAGCCTCTGTCTATATAATTGTGTTCTTTGTCTGAATTCCTGCAGCACCCAATCTTGAATTTCCTCAGCTAACCTGCCAGCCTGTCTGTTTTGTCTTGGGTTGATAAGAGGCAGGGTAACTAAGTTCATACCAACATGGAAACTCAGGGTCTAAAAGTTGAAGAGCTCCTGCTGCCCCTAAGATCTTGATAGCACCAATGCCATTCTTGAGCTGTCATACCACCATCCCATTATTGAATTTTCAGCTAGGTAGGATGGGGCAGACATGGCCATTGGAATTCCTTACTCAAATAGTTGTTGAATTATGGCCTCCACATCAGTGTGAGCCTGAGGAAGTTATTGAGTCTGGACAACTACAAGTGAGGGTGGTGAATCCTCATTGTCCATACTCATGACAGAACTCCCAGGTTCAGTGGTTGTAGAGACTTTCTCCCCTTTTTTGGTAGCATCACCCACTTGCATAGGTGAGCTGGAGGTCAAGTCCACTACTTGCATAGGTTCTTGTGGACCTGGTTGAGTTTGTCTTGATGGTCTTTCGGCTAGCTTGCCCTTGAGATCGGTGATCTCAAGTTGCTAGTCATTGACCCTCTTCTGTAAGGTAGTCACTTGAGATTCCAAGTGACTGACCTTGGAGACTAAATAGGTGCATAGTTTTTCAAGTTGTTGCACCTTTAGTTTCAGACTCCCCTTATTTTCAGATGAAGAATAATAAGGGGATGAGAGAATTGGACTGATGTCCTCTTCCTCATCACCAGCATAGTATTCTTGGCTGCTAGATTTCCTCTGCTCACTGACAGCTTCAGGTGAAGTGTCAATGGGCTGAGTTGCCATGGTTGAAGTCTTAATGATGTAATCACTAGCAATAGTTAGAGCCTCTTCCATATGGACCTCCTGAACTTGTTTAGGGAGATCCACCTCAGTAGGGGGTTGATGATGTGGGCCACTCATCTCTCCTTGAGCAAGGGTGGAGAAGAGAGACTCATGGTACTCACTGAATCCCATGTCTTCATCATCATAGAATTCAAGTTTGGGGATTGGTTGGTTTAGATCAAGAGGCTGGGGATGGTAACTGTCCCCTAAAGGTTGTTCACTAGAGTTTTGAGACTCTAAGAGAAAGCTTAAGGCTGTTTGGGTGATGAGCTCATCAGGCTGAGCATGAGGAACCTCAACACTGATAATATGAGAGATGGGAGTGGTTTGCTTCTCAAGGAAAGTGGGAGCTCTAGTGTTCACTTCCTCTTGCATGGGTGATAATATAAGGGCCTACTCAGACTGAATAGCTTGAGCAGGGGTTCGTTTGTGTTTTCTTGAGTAGGTGATGGTTATTGTAGGTTGAGATGGTGGTTGGGAGATAGTAGGTGTGGGTTCAACACTAGCTGGTGATGCTAGGTTGTCACCTTGAGCAATGAGCTCTAAAATTTTGGATACAAGGGCTGTTTCTACCCCAGAGAATCCCACAGTTGGTTTTCCTATGATTTTAAAGATGCCGGGCTTCATCTGTTCTAATTTTAGAATTCTACCTGTTCCCCTCAACTGTGAGCCCAGTTCATAGTTAAGAATGTGCTAGACATATCTAGGGAACATGTAGTATTCTAGGGAGTACAAGTTAGCAAACAGATTTAGGCAGACAAAGTGTGAATACCTAAACTTGACCCCCTGAACCTGTCCATGAACTATGAAGGAGAGATCTTCAGGAATCTGGTCCTATCCTCCATGCTTGTTGGATAAGCTGTGTATGACAACATGGAGGAGGTACTTCGACTGGGAAGAGACCTTCCCTTTCCTGAATGTTCTAACTGAGAAATCTCCCTCATAGCCCATCTACTCAAAAGATTGGTTTACAGAAGATTTGGGAAGGGACAAATCACCTTCTGCATCATCCAGCTGAAGATGAGTGTTGATGATGGCCGGAGTGATGAAGATTGTCCTCCCCTGCACTGTGGCAGACGGTGCCTTCTCCCTATCCATGGTGACCTCTTCGCAGGTCCGCCAGAAGTCCAAAAGATGATTCTCATAGAGGAGGATCAATGGTGAGAGAGGTGAAGTAGTTGGTCAAAGAAAGGAAACGACAAACCTTTGAGACACCAGGATCTTTCTCAGAGTTAAACAGAACAACCTGATTGTGTTGCCCGTGAAGTTGCATGGAGAATTCAGGTTGGTTTCTGCGATTTTGGTCGACCATTTGAGTAAGCTTCGTCGTCTAGGAAGATAAGAACAAAGGCGGTTTGTGGGTGAATTTAGGTTACAAATATGTTGCAGATGAAGAGAGAAAAGTGAAAGAGGGGGAAACCATTGTGTATTTATATGAAATGGATTTGAGACAAAGTTAATGTGAAAGGATAAACTTTGAAATCAGGATGCCGGTCCCACCCCTGAAAAAGTGCCCAAAAGTAGTTTTCTTGAAAGTTAAAAATCTTCCGAAGGTAATTTGGCTTCGGAAGTTTTGATAAAATCTTTCGAAACCAATTTGGCTTCGGAAGATATTTCTAAGAGTTTTGAAAATTTTGTTTCGGAAGAAAATTACTTAAAGTATTTCTCACTTCATAGACATAAGTACTTTCGGAAGAAAGTTGTTCTTTAATAGCATATGAGTACTTATGAGTAAATTTGGATTTGGAAGATATTGTAAAAATTTCTTCCGAAGGTAAATTGTCATAAGTAGTTATTTGATATTAAATACATAATTTGCTTTCGAAGGTAACTTAGCTTTTTCCGAAAAGAAATATGTTCAAAATTTTCAAAAATCTAAGGAATATTTTCTAAAAGACTCTTCTTCCAAGATAGTTAGAGGTTTATGAAGGTGATAAAATAGACAACTGAGGACACACAGATTTTAGAAATAATATTGAATTTAAGTTTAAATAAAAGCTAGTCAAAGTTAATCATCCCAATAGCGAGATACTTAAATCTCTGTTTATCAAAATCTTTGGTGAACAGATCAGCATATTGTTTATTTGTGTGAACTTTAACTAGTTTGATTAATCCTTTTTCAAAATTATCTCTAATTAAATGATACCTGATATTGATGTGTTTGGTCCCTGAGTGCCGCACAAGATTCTCTGTAATAGAGATAACCCTATTGTTGTCTATGTGGATGGGAGTCTTTTTGAAGTTGAATCCATAGTCTAGCATCTGATTCTGAATCCAAAGCACTTGAGCACAGCAGCTAGCAGCAGCAATATATTTAGCTTCAGCAGTTGATGTAGATACACATGATTGTTTTTTGCATTGCCATGAGACTATCCTTCCACTAAGAAATTGACATCCCCCTGATGTAGATTTTGCAGTCATGTTGCAGCCACCATAATCACTATCTGTATAGGCATATAGATTGAAGTCAGAATTCTTTGGATACCAAAGGCCTAGTGATGGAACACCTTTGAGATATCTTAAAATTCTCTTGACAGCAACCAGGTGTGACACCCTGGGGTTGGCTTGATATCTGGCACAAATGCATGTGGCAAACATGATATCGGGCCTACTGGCTGTTAGGTACATAAGAGACCCAATCATAGCCCTGTAGAGATGCTCATCCACATACTCCCCTTTAAGATCAGGTCCAAGTGAGTGATTTGTTGCTATGGGTGTCTTTGCAATCTTACAGTCAGTCATGCTAAATCTTGTTAGTATGTCTTGGACATACTTTGACTGACTTATGAAGATGCCATTTTCAACTTGCTTCATTTGAATTCCTAGAAAGAAATTAAGTTCTCCTATGGCACTCATTTCAAATATATTCTTCATCAGCTTCTCAAAGTCCTTGCAGAGCTTTGGATTAGTTGACCCAAAGATAATGTCATCTACATAAACTTGAACCAGCATTAGGTCATTTCCTGTTCTTTTGATGAAGAGAGTTCCATCTATAGTACCCCTTTTGTAGCCATGTTGACATAGGTACTGAGATAGAGTCTCATACTACTTCCTTGGAGCTTGGTGCAACCCATAAAGAGCTTTATCAAGCTTGCAAACATAATAAGGATGATCTGGATCTGCAAAGCCAGGTGGTTGTTTGACATACAACTTTTCATCAATCACCCCATATAAGAAAGCACACTTGACATCAAGTTGGTAGACCTTGAAATTCTTGGATGCACCAAAAGCTAGGAATATCCTAACAGCTTCAAGTCTTGCTACTGGAGCAAAGACATCAGTATAATCAATCCCTTCTTCTTGAGTATACCCTTGAACAACTAGTCTTGCTTTGTTTTTTATGACAAGCCCTCTATCATTCTTCTTGTTTCTAAACACCCACTTGGTTCCTATGGTAGTCTTCCCTGAAGGAAGATGACATAGGTTCCAAACCTTTTGCCTTTTGAATTGAAGTAGCTCATCCTACATAGCTTTAACCCAACTTCCATCCTTTAGAGCCTCCTCAACTTTCTTTGGCTCTACTTGGGATAGGAAATAAGAGTAGAGATAAACACTTTTGTCATGGGTTTGTGCTCTTGTTCTTACCCCCTTGTCAACTTCTCCAATGATGTTTATGATGGGGTGAGACTTGTGGATCCTGAGTTGAGGAATCACAGCAAGTTGATTTGAGAGATCTAAATTTGAAAATTTTTGTTCAGGCAGAGTAGATTCTCCCACCACATCAGCACACTTATCAAGAGAGACTTGATCCAATAAGTGTGTGACATCATTGATGTTGTCTTCCATGGAGTGATTGTCAGCATCAAGAAATTCTTGATCACTGTCACCACTACCACTTCCATCTACATTTGAAGCTCCTTCCTTTATGTTTTGTGCCTCTGAGCTGGAATTTGAACGCATTTCAGATGTGTCAGCTGGATTTGTCATGGTTATGCTAATAGGAGCTCCATCTACAGAATTTATTACCACTGGAACTGAAGTAGTTTGATTTGAAGGTCTTCTCAGCTTAAATCTTGGGTAAGGATCTTCTGTTGATAGACTACCTGTAGATCCTGAAACATTCTTTCAAGACTTGTTAAAACAGTTGGTAACTAAATCAAGATCGAACAACCAATCTGGACCAGAGCCTCTCACACAAGGAGTGTGTTCATTGAAAGTCACATTGGCTGACTCATCAACTATTCTAGTTCTGAGATTGTATACTCTATAAGCCTTGGCTTAAAAAGAGTATCCAATAAAGTATCCATCATCTGATTTCTCATCAAATTTGGCTATCTGATCTCTCGTATTCAAGATTGTGCAAGGACATCCAAATGATTTGAGAAAACCAATGAAAGGTCTACTTTTGTGCCATAGTTCATAAGGAGTCTTACCATCATTCTTAACTACTAAAACTCTGTTCTGTACATAGCAAGAAGTGTTCACTTCTTCTGCCCAGAAGGTGATAGGCAGTTTAGAGTCAGACAACATGGTTCTTGTAGCTTCAATTAGTGTCATGTTTCTCCTCTCAGCAACACCATTTTGCTGAGGAGTCCTGGCAGCACTATATTGTCTTGTAATACCCTTTTCATCACAAAATGTATCAAGGATTTGGTTCTTAAATTTAGTTCTTTGATCACATCTTATGATCTTGACCTTGTGATCAGATTGATTCTCAATCTTCAGAATGAAATTCTTCAAAATTTCAGGAGTCTCATCCTTAGTTCTAAGGAAAAAGAACCAAGAGAATCTAGTGAAATCATCTGTGATCACTAAACAATATGAGGTCCTTCCTAGACTTATTACACTGGTGGGGCCAAAAAGATCCATATGTAACAAGTGTAGGGGAGTAGTGATGGAATTTCTTTCCTGTGGCTTGTGAGATACATTGTGCTGCTTCCCTTTCAGGCATGCAACACAATGATCATCTCTTGTAAACTCTTTCTTTGGCATTCTAGTTACCAAATCATTCTTAATTAATTTATTCATGTTTTTAAAGTTTACAAGGCACATTCTTTTATGCCAGAGAAAAAACTCATCACTATTTACTTTGGATAGAAAGCAAGACACTTCTCCTGAAGGGGAAGTTTCTTGCAAGTCCATCTTGTACATGTTCCATTTCCTGAGGGCTCTGAGCAGTATGTGCTCCTGAGGAATGACCACCCCGTGCTTGAGAACAATGCACTCATGCTCCGTAAAGAGCATGTTGTGTCTTTGATCACAAAATTGGGATACACTCAGTAGATTGTATCCAAGCTTCTTGACAAAATTTACCTTCTCAATGCTGAGCTTACCATTTGTGACCATGCCCCTTCCAGTAATGTAACCTCCTGCGTCCCCACCAAAAGCAACAGGCCCTCCATCAATTTTCTCAAAATTTTGGAGTAGAGAGCTATTGCCTGGAACAGCCACTGTCAATGATCCATATATTCCTGCACAAAAAGAGATGATTAGTAACATTTGAAAACCCAAGCCTTGCTGGTCTTAGGCTCATTAACATCAACTGAAGACAATGCAACAGTAATTGATCCTATGTTCAAGCTTTGTGGACCAACATCTGTTGTTGATGAAGAACTTTCAGTCACATGGTCTTTCTTTGTCTTCCATACCACCTTTGGAAGCTTAGACTTGACCTTCAACACTTCAGAAGTTTTGACAAAATCGGAAGTTTTGGAGACTTGACCTTCGGAAGATCTTGCTATCACTGCAGCAGGCTTCAGTGCTTCGGAAGCACTCCTTTCTTCCGAGACCAATTTTTCTTCCGAAGGCAATTTTTCACTTATCTTCTTCTTCATTTTGGACCTTTCGAAAGGAAAGAATTTTCCTTCAGAAGCTGACTTCTTCTTGATCTTTTCAGAAGTTTTCTTCATGATCATGTGGACAGTGATCTTAGGATTGTAAATGTAATTCTTAGCCAGATGAGAAGTACTGCCACACATGATGCAATCCATTTGCTTTCTTCTGAGAGTCTTCTTTTGAGAGCGAGACTGATGTTGATCACTTTCCATCTCCATCTTCTTCTTCACAGATGAAGTAGTAAGCCTTTTAGGGTGTGACTTGCTGTTGGATATGGATGGTTCAGGCTATGTAGCAGTGGTACACAACTGATTAGCCTTCTTCTTGTTGTTGGGATGAGTTTGACAAGAACTAGAACCCTTGGTACTAGGATTCATAGTTGAGTCTTCAGCCTTCACCACTTCAAATCCTGCAGACATGAACACTTGTTTCTGCTTAGAGTTGAAAGTGGCCTTGATCTCTTGAGCTTTCTTGGACTTTCTCTTAGCTCTTATGATCAAGTTCTTTCTCTTGGACTTGGTCATCCCAACTGTATTTCTCTCCTTAGGAGAATAGTGACCCTTCTTAGGATGATCTCCCTCACTCTTCTCAGATCCATCCTTCACTATCTCCTCTTCATCCTCTTCACTCATGGGGTCTATGAGGGGAAGCTCATCTTCACAAGTTTCACACCTTGAAAATCTTACAGATATTAAAGAGTGTGGAGGAGCTATCTCAGTAGATCCCAGTCCCTGCTTATTCTGATAACAAACTTTGGCATGCAGAGATGAAGATATCATGTTCTTGAAGGTCTCTTCTTCAAGAACACATTTTTCTATTCGGGCTTTGCTGATCACAAGCCTGGCATTCAGTTAACTTAGTGATGAGATCTTTGATCTGTGCCCAGTAGTTGGTGTGTTCATGTTTAAGAGTGGAAATGGTTTTCTCTGAATCTACTATTTTTAGTTTATATCTATTTAAAGCTCTTTTGAAATCAGATTTTAGAATATTCAAACACTCAAGATCAGATCTTATCTCTAAGTTATGGGACATATATCTGTTAACTTTAGCAATACATTCAGGAGTACAAAGATGTTCCAATACATTGGCTTCATCATGATCTGCCATCAGTGTTTGGTTTGGAGATGCATCTTCAACCTGAAAGCTCTTGTCAAAGCCTCTTTCTTGAACAGCAACTACAGCTTGCTGCTTTGGCTTCTCATTCTGGGTGGCTCCTTCAGTGTAGTTTGGTTTGGTTTGTGTTTGGCCACCATTAGTTCTAGGTGCCTTACATTCCCTAGAAAAGTGTCCCATTTGGTTATAATTGAAACACTTCACTTTGCTTTTATCCAGTCCAAACTTTCCACTGGCTGTATTGCTAGGAAACTTCCTCCCTGTTCTTTTGTAGAACTTCTTTGCTCTGTGAGTGAGAAGAGCCATCTGCTGGATTATCTCCATATACTCCAGATCATCTGGATGGATACAGTCCAGGTCTGCAAGGGTGAAAAGAAAGTTGCCTGAACTCTCATCTAGACACAAAAGCATGAGAAGAGCTTGTCTCTTGGAATAAACTTCCTTGGACGTAGCTCTCCCTTGGTGTCTCAGGGAAGGTGATGAAAAGACCCTTATGTGAGTTGTTAAGGTAGCAGATAAGATGATGTTGAGGTTCTCTGCAATCCATTTCAACCACATGGAGGGCTGAACTCTGCTAATTGCTGGAGTTACCAGATGGATGTTGCATGTTCATCTCCATCTAGTAGCCACTAAGGATACCATACAACTCTGTAAGAGTAAGAGTCTTGAGATTCTCAGTCCTCTTGATAACAACATAGTAATGGGTCCACTGTCTAGGAAAAGAGGACATGAACTTCATTACAATGTCCCTGTTTTCAAGATTTACCCCAACATCCATTAGAGTGTCCACAATCTCAACATACCTGAAGCATTGTTGAGTCATGGTTTCACTGGTTTTGTAGATGAAATTCTCAAACTGTTGCTTCAAGAGGTCCTTTTTGTTCTCTTTGCCTTCAGAGGACCCCTCATACATGAGCTTCAGAGCATCCCATAACTGCTTAGCAGTTTTACACTTCTTGAAGCCCATGTAAATGGAGCTTGGAAGAGCAGTTTGGAGGGCAATCATGGCTTTCTAGTAGATATCAATCTTCTTTCTATCTTCTTTAGAAAAGTCAGCTACCTCTTTTTGTATCATTCCACCTCCAGCAGCAGCTGAAGAGGTGCATGGAATGTAAGGTCCGGAGACAACAGATTCCTACATCCTAGAGTCTTGTGACTTGATGAAGCCTTTCATTCTTTGACACCAAGTATCAAAGTCTTCAGGAGTGATCAGTGGGGACTTTGTCATGGTGCCAGTTTCCATATCAGCCTTTGTGAGAGCTGCCATTTGAGTTGTTAAGTGTTTTGTGAAAACTGAGAGATCTAAGATGGTGAGATCTTACAATCAAGAGCCTGAAAAGCTCTGATACCAATTGTAGGACCGGTGAAGGAGTTCAATGC